>BSBK01004878.1:0-600000 GCA_027943335.1 Chamaecyparis obtusa | reverse complement strand
AAAAATGAAAAATACAAAAAAAAGAAAAAAAAAAGTGCCTTGGTGAAAACCTAGAAACAGGCACCTTGGTAGCAAAAATAGAATCTCTGCCAAGATGGTGAAAACCCAGCAAACAGGTGCCACTTGTTTCAAAATGCTCCATCTATCAGTACAATCTTGGTCTTTCCCAGCTTTCAGTTTTGCTTTAGTTTGTACATATCTCCCGGTTTGTTTCTGCATTTCCAGTTTTCAATAAGTCAGTTTGTACACAAATCTGCTCAAGTGTTTGTATCCTATCAATGTTCAAACTTGGGGGAAATCAATGTCATATCCTATGGTCTCCCATGTATCTGAGATGTATCATATCCAGTCAGAGTCCTTTGAAGCTTTATGTGAGTCAGTCAGTCAGTCTTGTCTCCAGAAAGGATTTTGCATCTACAACAACGCAATCAAACATCAAACAACAAACTGAAAACAATCTATGCTTTTTCATGCTTTTATCTCCTTGTATGCTTACTGATTCACATTGAGATTTTTTCATATTGTGTCCCTTCAAGCTCTTTGATGATGTCCTTTATAAGATTTAGAGAGTGATGACTAGGGGCATAATCTTTTCTTTGTCTTCTGCTTGTATGTGAAAATCTAACATCTTTGGAAATTCTGGATTGAAATGGTGTCTGACTGTAAGAGCCTCTATCTTGAATTGGATGGCCATGCATACCTCGACCATTGATACCCAAAAAATTCAAGGAAGTTTGATCTAACAATTATATTTTTGAGTGAGTTCTTTCTCCTATTGTGAAACGTGATCTTGCCTAAGGATGTGAATGATAAAGGGTCACTATGGGTAATTTACATTGGATTTAGAATGATCTCTTGACTTTTTGATGTGTTTGCAATGCAAGGCGTATTCAAGTCATCACAACATTCATGTTTTGATGCTTATACAAATTGCTATATCAAAATGGACATGATATTCAGGTCATCCTAGCATTTGTGCCTTGGTGCTTATATCTAATCCAATATTCTGAAAACAAAATCAATATTCATATATCCATGGTTGTTGACCAGTGGGTGTTGTATTGATTCTTGCACATACAAATCAATATTCATATGTCTATGGTTTCATAGCTAGTGGGCATTGTATTGATTTATCCGGTTACCTAAAAGTTCAATGATGATAATAAATCGACATATGATCAGTGACTAGGTCCTAGGTCTTAGGTTGCATTTCATTTTGCATGTCTCTTTGCATTTTGCATGTTTGCATGATCTCACAATGATTAAATGAACTTCAATGCTTAAATGATTCGTCAAATTGTATCTTCAAGTCTAACAAGAGCTGAATCTCACACGAAGGTTCCTCCAATGAAACAACAAGTAGAATCATTTTTCAGGATCAAAATCAAAATCTAAGATCATTCATATTATTAACTACTTGCATATCCAACCTTCAATCATCACAAAAATCTAGTATTCAACTTAACTGATTATCTAACATCAAACTATCGAAATTTCAACTTGGTCAACTATGGTCAACTCATGGTTTGACCTAGTCAAACTTGGTCTTTTGGGACCTTTCAATGATGCACAATGTGTTCCTGAACATGTTTAACCACTTCTCAAATCAATTAACATGCTTCTAAACTCTCAACGCTGACTTTTCTTGTCAGATTTCAATTTTAATCCCGAAGGGGCCATGGTATTGCACATCATTCAAAGTCTGTAATCAAATTTGAAATCATATCTTTATGGAAATCATATCTCCCTCAGTAATCAAGACAACAATCACGTCTAGTTACTAATTCATCAAAAAGTCCTCATCGCTCGGGGCAAATCTATCATCACTTGGGGCATATTAGATTCATCAAGATCCATGTCAATTTGGTATTCTCCTAATCTTGTAAACTATATCAGTTTTTGCCACCATCGGATCATAGTGTTCTTTCCTTGGTTCTTTGGCAACTAAAGGATTCGGATGTGATACCTGCTAGTTCTGGTAAGACAATCGAGTCTAGAACCGGTCACTCACTTCTTAGCAATCCTAAGGTTTGGAATCAGGCATTTTGACCCTTTTTCACAATCATCAGTTCATTTGCTGTTATAGTGAACATTATCTTTGGTCATTCAGGACCTATTATCTTCATATCAAATCAATATCAATCAGCTTCTATCTCATATCAATTATCAATTTCGAATCAGTTTCATATCTCTATCAAACACAGACCGTGTTTGAACCACTGCGCTTCGCATAGTAATTCAAAGAGGGGAAAAATGTAATACCCTAAAAATGGGCTATAAGTTCATTAATCTCCTATATCAACAATTCGAATGAAATCAACATCGAAGTCCTAATCTAAGGCACATCTAAACATCATCGAATTCTAATTGATTAGCTTAAATTCTGCATCGGGGAATATTCCTAGCAATATTCCTAATTATCTTAATTATCTTTAATTTAATGATTATTTGGTGATAAATCACATTTATCCTAAGTTTGATTAATTGAATATTTTCGTATTTAATTAATTAGATTTAATATCTTGCCACTTAATTATGTAATTAAATTTAATTCTATCTATTATTAATTGTATTATTTAATTTTGACAATAAATCCAATATCCTATGAATAATTGATTAAATTCTTATTTAATTAATTAAAGCAAGTTGTCATTATTTAATAATATAGTTTTTAATAAAAGTTTGATAAAATAGTTAATTAACCCATAAATTAATTATTTTATTTCAAAAATCAGTTAAGTGGAGAATAAATCACTTTATTTATTTATTAAATCATAATTATCCATGTGCACATTCAAGGACCAGTTAAACTCAAATTGGAAAATCAATGCAAGTTGTTAGCTTTTTGAAACTCACCATCTTTTTGAGTTTTAAAGTTGATCTAAACTTCTAATTCGAGTTGAACTGTGCTTTTGCATGATTTTTGTGACTTAATTATCTTTATTTAAAAATAACTCAAAAATCAAGCTGAGTTATTTGAATGATTTATGGATTTTTTTATGCACCTCCAAAGCCCTGAATTTCTATAAAACCAAGCCTCAGCTCTTCACAATTCATCTCTAAAAATCTCTCAAATTTGCATCCACAGAATCTCATATTTTTGCATCCTCGCACTGTCAGATTGGAGGACAAGGAATCAAAGCTTATTGCGAATCAAGGCTATTGTGAGATCAATCTTGTTTTTGCATTCATATTTCATATCATTGTCTGATAGATCAATTCATTGCATATCAATTTCCATATTATCATAGATTTCATATCATTTTTCATTATTATTGCATGGAAACTATCAAAAAAATAGATTAATTGCATTCAATTCATAGCTAGATCAATTGCATTGAAATCCTTCATTTAGGTGTCATCTAGGTCACTGATCTCGATAGCAATCTGAGAACATTAATCTCGCACCTACTAGAAGGTAGTAAATCATTTGGTTAGATTAGATTTCAATTTTGCACGATTTTGATTATAGCTAACCTCTAATGTTTTACTGAAGTGTTGTGTCTACAGATCAGGTACAATTTTCACACACATAGTCACTAAGTTCAATGAGGACTCTTTTGGTCAAGAAAAGTTTCTTGAGAAGGCTGAAAAGAAGTTTGACAATAAAGTGCTTGAGCATATTGCTTAGCAAATAGCTATAAATCAAGCCCAGTTATCTTCAATTTTGACTAACATTGAATCCTCCTATTCCAATGTAACATCATTATTTGTCAAGCTATGTAATGTTGTTGAGTTCTCTAAGGAAATTAAGGACAAATTGAATAAAATTGATGAGGATCTGAAAGTCAGTGCGCAAAAGTTGCAACTTAAACCTAGTTTAAGCTCTGCACATCATATGAAAGTCAGATTCCTATTTGATAAGCAGTCAGAGTTATTGAGAGAAGATGCAAGGATTAGGTCAACATTAATAGATATTCAAAACATGATCCTTCCCATCATGAATACAATGCAGAAGCATATTGCACACTCAAAAACATTGATCCATGACAATCAGTTTTCAATTGCAGATCACATGATTGAACTCTCTGCAAAAGTGCAAGTTGCACTCCATACATGCAAGATGCTGCAAGAGAATTGGGATATAACTCTGGCACTGATTGGCAAGGTACATTCGGATTTTCTCTCACATTTTAGCATCTTCGTGTAAAATATTTGTATATAAACCTTTGGCATTATTGTCAAAAAGGGGGAGAGTATGTGGTGAATGGGGGAGATATGAGAAGAGATATGAGAACAAGTGATATAAGAGATATAAGATACTTGTATATATGTATACTATATGGGGGAGACATAAAATTTATATACAATAGATTGACAAAGACAAATTTTAAAAAATCAAAAATAGATTCAGCATGATTTTTGTATATAAGTTTTGGGCAATAAGTGCTTTTGTCACTAATGCCAAAGGGGGAGATTGTTGGCATTAAGTATGTTTGTCATTAGTGAAAACACTTATTCAGATTCTGTGTGCTTACTGAGCTTCGTAGTGTTTACTGAGAAATCTGAGCAAACCAAGCTTTGTAGTGCTTACCGAGTTATCATTACCAAGTGATGAGATGAGTAGTTTTTACCGAGTGCCAGCATAGTAAATAGGGAATTTAGTTTCTATCGAGTGACACTATATCTACCAAGTCTCCAGTGTATACCAAGTTTGAAACTATGACTGAGTGGTTAGTATGGACCGAGCTTCCACTCCTACAAAGAGCATGACGATGATGAGTATTGCAGTGGATGTCAAGTATCAGAAAGTCACCGAGTTAGTTTGCAGGAACTTTGTAACTATATTTGGGCTGACTTAGGAATAGTTGTGTTAGGGCCAACTTTGTAATTATTTTGTAATTATTTTGGATTGATATATAAGCAATGTTTTGTATCATATCAAAAGGGTAGTAATGTGTGAAAAAGAGAAGAAAGACAAAGATAGGCGAATTACAAAGGGCTACAATAGTATAAGGAGCAGCAGAGACATATCTATCATAGAAGGTGATCAGTACATCAAAGAATCTCAATCAGCAAGTACAGTTGCAAGTAAGAGATCTACTATTTCATCCTAATAGGTGAATCGGCTTGAAATCCTTTAACAGGGTAGACTTAACAGTCTTTTGTAAAATATCTTAACCAAGTGCATACTTCATTGTATGTTTGTAAATCCTCTAACAAGGTGGACCTAGCAGTCCTAATTGCTCCTAACAGGGCAGATCATCAGAAGTGACCATTTTAAGCCTTAATCGGCCAAATTTATACTATAGTATTGAAGTTTTGTGGGTATCATCCCCACCCCAGTTTTACTGTCTATTTGGAAGGTTTCTAGGTAACCAATTTTCTATGTTCAAAGTGTTATGAATGTTTTATTCTTTCTGTTACTCATGCATGTAGTTAGCTTATTGATCTAAATGTTATTTGGAATATTGTCAAGATCAACAATTTGTAAAAAGTTTTGAAGTTACTGATTCACCCCTTCCCTCTTAGTAACTTGGCTAGTCTTGAATATTTCCAACAAATAAAATGTCCAGATTAGGTATCACATGCGATACACTAATACAGGATTACAAATAATGAAGATATGATAAGATACATGAATGAAGAAGCATCAAAAGAATCCATCAACAAAAATCACCATCAAGCATTGGCACTAGGATGTCGAATCTTAAATGGTAAAGAATCACTACCACCTGTTCATGTAGGCCCACAAATGCCTACCCCACCATGCTGAGGAGATAGCCACAAACCTCAATTGGATAACCAAAAAAAAACAAGGATAAAAACCTAAGCAGAAGGATCCTGAAAGAACTCTAACTCAAGATAAACAAGATAAAGTAATAGGAACAATTCACTAAACCAGAGGCAACCGACACATGTAGAATAACTAGACAGTGCATAGGAAGGTGTCATCATGTACGTCTAAACCTTGAGTTTTGTCCTGGTAATCTCTCTAGATCCTAGCACCCAAGTGACCATACACGACATCAATGACCTCTCGTACAGACAAAGTCATCAACTATGCCAACTCATCCCTTAAAAGGGGGCTAGTCATCTTCTCAACTCCACCTTAGTCTGTACTAGCACTCAAGCATGGGTGAGGACTCATATCTTATTAGGTTCAATTAAATACCCCTTAATTATATTAGGTTATCACTTGATTACTGATACTTACAATAAGTTATCTTGGCAGCCACTTGTGGGGATACCAGATGTAACGCCCTGCCAGGGAACCCAAGAGAAGATAACCTAAACATGCTTCTAAGTTTGGTGAACATTTTTTTTTCTAAATTTAACATACAAGATAAACAACAATGCGGAAGCAATTACCATTTACTCACATTGATATAACATCCAACACAAGTTACAAGACTCAAGGGTTTCATGACATAGAATTACTTAACAACAAAACACAACTAGAACTAATTGTAGACATGGAAAATTGGCAAAGGCTTAAATCAATAAAAAGGTGCAACAAATCATCAAAATAGAATGAAAAATCAATAAATGGAACAAAGGCAATTCAAATCAAAGGAAAATTCAATTAAATGATTAAATGATTAAATAAAGCTTGAAAAGGAGAAAAACACTAAGAAATTGATTAAATTCAATTAATGACATAGTTGTTGAAATGAAAAATCAAAATGAACCTCTTGCCCTTCATGGCTAAATTTAATTACTTTAATTAATTAATAAATACTAATTTCCCTCAACAAAGTAAAAAGGAGACAAAATGGACACAAATCACTCACTTTTGTTGAAATGGTCCAACCTTTTGAAACCATTTAAATGTTTGTCCCCCCATTTATGGACAAAGCAAAACCAATTGACCTTACCCAAGCATAACCATGGTTATCTCACTCTACCCCCTACCCTTGGGAAAATCTTATAAATAGAAGGCATTTTGAGGCATTATTCATCCACTCCATATCTTTGAATTGCAGCAAAGCTCTTGCAATTTGTATCCACATCACTCACTTAGCAATTTTCATTGATAATTAGCTTCAATTGTTGATCATTTTGTAGATTTCTTATCAAATAGAGCTAGAATTTGATAATTAGATCTAGTTTGCATATCATTCTTAGTTCAATTCTCATAATTAGAGTGTCACTAGTGAGGATTTGTAGCTGAGAGCCTCATTTACCACTTCAATTTAGAGAACCATGAGATATTTAGATTAATTTGTGCATTATTTAGATTAGTTTGCTTTGAATAGTGTAAATTCTCTTTAAATCTTGTTATTTCATGAAGGTGTAAATCACTCACACACAAATGGCACCCACCGTGGGGCTCTAGGCCTCAAATTCATCATTATTTCCATGTTATTTGCAAAATTTAGGCTAGAATTGCATGAATTTGCTTACTGTTTGCAGGTTACAGAAAAGAAATCACGCCTATCGATAAAGAAGTCATGCCTAAAGCAAAGAGATGTCACGCGTGGAAATTAAAATATCGCCTGAAGTCTGAACGCTTATGCTTTTCAGCCTGTAGAATCACGCTTCTGGTGAAAGAAATTACGCCTGCAGAAATCAAACTCTTGCGTCATGGACAAGCAGTTGATGCCTTTGGTCATTTAAATATCGCGTGGACAGAATTAAAAGCCGCGGCTGAGGAATCATTTTACGCTTGGTGTAAAGGGAGTATTCTACCTTATTCATTTAATTTCTCGCTTCATTGATTTTAAATGTTGCCTTTGATTAATAAAATGTCTTTTTTCTTCTATTAATTTGTCGCTTATAATAAAGAATTCACGCATTGTTATAATTTGATATCGCACTTGATTATTTTAATCTTGCTTGAGCCCTTTATGGTGACGCTCGCAGTTAAAGTAATTACGTCTTTATTAAATTAGATCTCGCATTCAGCATAGACAATGTTGCCTGATTGAGCATTTATATTTTATCAGAATAATTACTGTTGTCGCGTCTAGTAAAGATTTCACGCTTAGCTAAAATTTGATATCGCACTTGCTTATTTTAATCTTGCTTGAGCCCCTTTTGGTGACGCTCGCGGTTAAAGTAGTCACATCTTTATTAAATTTTATCTCGCCTGTAGTTTGGATAATGTCGCGTGGCTGTATGTTCTTTATTTTATCAAAAATGTTAAAATGATGACTGTATTCTAACTTCACGGTCATTTTTTTGGTCTCAGGAGCATGGTCTGTCATAAGAAAGTGCAAAAACCAGAGAGAAAGCATAACTTAGAGGAGAAATTGATCTCTAAGAGGATAAGGAAAGAAACCCGGGTACACTCTACTTTTGTTCTCAACAATGATTTAGAGAAGGAAGTAGAATTATATGCTAAATACATTGCTGTTGTAGATGCTTACAAACAAAAATACGTATCATTAAATTGGGAGTTTAGTCCTTAAGTTTGTAAGAATTTTGCAAGTATTTTGGTAAAAAGAATCAAAAGCATAATCAACTATATCATTTTAAGCTTTGATTTTGGTTTCCCCTCACTTTGTTTGTATTGTGCTGACTAACTTGTTGGTGGAGGGAACGTTTTGCTAAGGTAAGAGAAGGATTTGGAGAGAAAACAAGAAATCTACTACTTAAAAATGCACCTAGCCTTTGCTAGCATCGTTTGAGGTATTTCTCTCATCAAGCTTGCACATTCCCTTAGATTGTGGCATTTCAAAGTTCAAAACATAGTTTAATCATAAAAGGAAAAAAATAAACACTTCAATTCTAAGAATCCCTTTCTCACGGGGTTGAAAAAGAACCAAATTGATTGTGAGTGTTTGGGCTAAGGGAAAAGCAATAGGGATATGCTCTTCACTCTTTGAGTGAATCAAATTCCCAAACTTGCTCTATCAAATCCACTTTTCATGCTTTCAAATGAACATGTTTAAAACTTAGTGGGCTCACCTCCCGAGATTGCCTTAAAAGGGCCGGTGAGAGGGACAGCCCAAAGTGGGATACACTTGCTTTTTCCATGAGAATCTGACCCACTATAAAACAAAACGTGTGTATCCTTAATGGAGTGCACGACAAAAAAGATTTTAGCTCTTTCGAACTTCCTCTAGTAGTCTTAATAGATTGCGCAAAATCGTGCTTTGGTGCGTGTGGGAAGCCCCTTAACATACTTGGGGGATGAAAAGCTAAGATCTATTTTGAATGGAAAACTTACTACATAATGGTAAAATAGCAAAACTACCTATTAGAGCCATGTTTACGAACCAATTACGTGCTAGGTAGATTACGTGGAAGCTATTCTTGTGTTTCAACCTGTGAAACGTTAAAAAAAACATACATTAGAGCATTCTTGGGATATGGTACCCAATTGATGTGTGTGTTGAGATTGTTTTTCTATTTTCAAACAAGATATTCCAAAGTTATTGATCAAAACATCATTAAAATTTTAAACCATTTAAAATTGATCAAAAACTTTTACCTTATTCCAAAAACCAGCTTATCAAGAGAAGAAAGTCAACATACCCTTAAAGTTTGTTCATGCCTATTATTACAAGGTCACTCTCTATAAGGAAAGCATTACAAACAGACGGGACCTACAACGAAGAAGAGCTCCCATTTCTGAAGAACACTTTCATTACTTCACGAGTGATTGAAAAACCCGCTAAGGCAAAAGACATTATCAAGATGTTTAGCGGTACCCTAGGAAATACCGATCCTAACAACAATCAAGGGAACAACATGAATGGGGGTATGGATCCTAACAAAAATCAAGGGAACAACATGAATGGGGGTATGTATCTTAACAACAATCAAGGAAATTCTAATAATGGAGGAAGAGATCCTAATTCCCAAGAGGCAAATTCACAAGGCAACAACTTATTTCCTCCTCATAATACAAACTTACCCCCAACTGTGGAAGAAGCCACAGTTGAAAGAGCATTAGAGGCAAGACAATGCCCTTATTTCATAGAACTAATGAAAAAGACCATGCTTATGGATAAAGAAAAACACTTCATGGACTTGATACAAACGGGGGTAAAGCTACCTAAAGATTTTGACATAGAACAATTAAAGCCCAAGGAAATAGAAGACCCTATGGAAGCAATAAGGGAACAATTCAAGGCATTACAAATGGAAATCGACAGTTTGAAACAAAACAGGGCTCCTAAGCCTTTCTCTATTGAAACATTATGTCCTTTTCCATTCGATAAGAGTTTGGTCATGGTGCCTTTTCCCATTAATGTAACATTTCCTAAATATGAGAGGTATGAAGGAACATCTGACCCACATGATCATCTTCGGGGGTTTTGTGCATTGAGTCTTGAATTCATGCATGAATCAACCTATTTGATGAGACTATTCCCAAGAAGCTTGGGAGGAACAGCCATGGATTGGTTTTCAAAACTACCATCTGGCATAAAATCCTTTGAAGAATTAGCTTCTAAATTTGTGACTCATTACTCTTATAACATCAAACATGAGGTCACAATGATAATGTTATGTAACATGAAGCAACAAGATGGAGAAGCCTTCCTAACATTCTTGCAAAGATGGAGGACTGCATTTGCTAGATATCCAAGAAGTGTACCAGAAAAAGAAAAAATGGATATTTTTATTAACGGTTTAAGAAGCGAATTGAATTATAGACTAAGGATGTAATGTCCTAAAACCTTCCAAGATTTGATTGATAATGGAATTACAATGGAAGAAGTGTTGATTAAGAGTGGAGAGTTGAAATTGTACAAGGAAAATAAGAATAACTCTAACTCCAACAACAACAATACCAACAATAACAACAATCAAAATAAAAGTTGGTACAACAACAATAGCCGTTATGCTGCAAAGAATAACAACAAAGGCATTGTTAATGATGGTGTAGTGGAATCCAGCAACTTGAAGATGATTCCATGTGCCCTTACAAAGATACCAAATCAAGTGAATAATACTAATCAAGCATATAATGCACCTTCCAACAACAACAACAACAATGCCAACAAGAATAATCAAGGAAACAAGGATCAAAATAGCAAGTATGATAAGTATTTAAAGCCCACTCCTGCAAGACACTTTACACCCTTGGGAGTGTTGGTACTCAAAATGCAGTTTTGAGGTACCATGTAAAATTTTGATTAGGTGCTCATTTTGGCTTTGTATTGCATGCTAGTATGGGCTTATTTGGGGTCATATCTTGAGGTCTATGTGTTTATTGCTTTGCATTCATCCTATCAAGTTGTTTTGAGTCCTTAGATGGCATGTTCAAATGGGTTTGCATCAGTTCGTTTCTAGGTCTCTAAGTCAGAAAATGCTTGTGTAAAATTCACTGGGAAGGGTCACTTTGAGGTTGAGTAAAATGCACCCTGGAGAGCGTCATGAAAATATGAGCCTAGCGTCTTGTTGTAAAATTTAAATACTCTTTATGTGTCAGGTTTTAGGCCTTTATGATAAGTTTTGACCCCATTTATTCATCCCCTTTCGGAGGTGTTTTCTAGTTTCTGCACTTGGCCCTTTTCCCAGTTTTGTCAGGAACCCTATTTGACATGTTATAAATTTTACCCGGTAGATTGGTAGAAAGCTTTTAATCATTTCCCTGCATTATAGACAAGTTTTACTCTACCCCTATCAGTTTTTAGCTCGTGATGAATCCATCTGATGAGAAATTGAAGCTGGTTCCATTTGCAGCTTTTGTGTTTTGCACTGTTTGGTTATTCACCAATTTTCCAGAGCCCTATTTCGACTGTGAATAACTCATGCCTAGTTGATCACATCATCAGTATGTTTGTCTCAGTGTATAGTAGACATAAAATACTTCCATGTTGTAAGATTGTGGCTCTTGATGTATTCATTTGGTCAATTTGCCAGATCTTTTCTGTTTGCAAAAAGTGCAAATTGACCAGTTATGTTTTCTGCAATTTTGTCAGAGGCCTTCTTTGCCTGCTAATAACTTTTCACAGGATGATCCTATTATCAAAATTTTTGTTATCCTATATTTCTGACAAGTTGTACTATATCTCATTCTAATTTGAGCGTCCTGCCAATCCATTCGTGCACTTTTCAAGGCTAATTCCAGATGTAGTTTATCAGGTTCTGACAGTGTGTTTGTAGGAGCAGAATGAAAAGGAAAACTTCAGAGGTTAATAACGTTCACCTCGGGTACAGTCAAGGGATGTCATTTTGCAGAGTGATTCTATGTATCTCAAGGTTTATGTCAGTCACGCGGTGAGATTTGTTCAGGTGATTTGGTCAGTTTTCAAAGCCAGTTCTAGAGCCAACTTAAGTGATTTCAGACAGAGCAGAAAGGCAATGTTTTAAGTGGTTAACTTTGGTCAGTTTTATCTTGTGGCTTGGGTCTCTTCGAGATTTCTTCTTTGACATGCATATTTGTTTGTTGGAGGTGAACATGTGTGCTTAGTGACATGACCCTATGATGGCTATTGGCTAGTTTTAAGGCCGCTCTCAAATGTCAGCTAACGTTATTTGGCAATCTTTGCAAAAGATAAAAGTGAAATAAATGGCCCAAACAAGATAATGCCATGATGTGTGAGAGCAAAGGAGTGTGTCACCGGTGTGAGTTATCACTAAGATTGGGTACAAGATATTTGTGTACGTAGAAATGGCTAGTGTTACTGGTGCTCATTTATCATTGTTGTTTTTTAGATGGCAATGCATCAAGGTCGTGTCTCAAATTTTGAGAAAATCAAAGAAAAGTGATGTTGTGATGTCAAATATCATAGACAAATGCAAAGCATGTGGAGAAAAAGAAGATAAAAAAAGGGTTGAAGGCAAGAGCCAGTTAAAAAAAAAAGTGTGAATGCATAGCCAGTCACGTTTTTTACCATAACTCAAAAAATACAAACTGGGTCGGGCTGAATTTTACATATGTTTGAGATGACAATGTTTTCATTGTACAGAAAAATTTTTAAAAAAACCCAGTTTGAAAATGAAAAGTTATGGTCCTTTGAGTACTCGCAGCAATAAAAAATCAACAAGGCTTCCAAAAGTTGAATCCCACATTGCTCAAGAAATGACCATTTCAAGTGTTTAAAAGATATACCACTCATATAATGAAATGAATAAAGAGAAGAAGGCTCTCAAGAGTGTGCACAACTAGTGCATTGGGATGCATGCCAGTGACCATAAAGCACTAAATTTTGCTAAAAATGCTGGCGAAAAATGCTAGTGGTTAAATCATAAACATTTAGAGAATTAGAGAATTCTTAGTCTCTAGTTCTCCAAATGGCTGGCGGTTAGTGAAAATGATTCAGAGAACTAGAGAATGCTTAGTCTCTAGTTCTCCAAATGGTTAGTGGTTAAGAGATAACATTCAGAGAATTGGAGAATGCTTAGTCTCTAGTTCTCCAAATGGCTGGCGGTTAGTGAAAATGATTCAGAGAACTAGAGAATGCTTAGTCTCTAGTTCTCCAAATGGCTGGTGGTTAGTGAAAATGATTTAGAGAACTAGAGAATGCTTAGTCTCTAGTTCTCCAAATGCAAATGGTTAAGTCATAAACATTCAGAGAATTGGAGAATGCTTAGTCTCTAGTTCTCCAAATACTTGACAGTTAGTGAAAATGATTCAGAGAACTAGAGAATACACTCAGTCGCCCATTCTCCAAATGATAACCATGGTCAAAGAAAGATTTAGAGAATTGGAGAATAGAGCTTTCGCCAGTTCTCCAGAGTTAACTGCAGTTAGTCTGATCATCTGGAGATTCAGAGAATGCATCTGGTCGCTAGTTCTCCCAATCAGTGGCTTAACCTGAGGTTAGTCTGAGCATACAATGAGGTGATGACAAGTGGCGCTATCTGGTGCTTTCTAAGGCAAATACATAAAATGATATTAAATTGCCAGATTTTAAAAGATTTAAAAAATTAACATAGTTTGGACTATATGATTAAAATTCAAAAATTTAAAAGATAGTTGTTCACGGAAAAGGGGCCTAAAAATTTATTTTTTAACAAAACATATAAGTGTTATATGTTTCCGGAAAGATCTCGGAATAAGGATTCTAATGGTGATGACTATTTTCAGTTTCAAAGTAGTTGATAAGAGCAGTTTAGGTTTGAAATCCGTGAATCAAGATCAGTTGCAGATCAGATTGGAAGTTTTTGGAGAATGTGGATCAGCTTGGGAATCAGTTGCAGGGAGATGAGGAATGTTGAAGATATTTTTATGCAAGAGGGACAGCTGTCAGTTGGTTTTGGGAATGGACTCTCAATTGCTATATCTTGGATTTTTCTCATTGTAACATAGATGTTGAAATTTATGCTGCAGAGCAGCTTCCAGGCTTTGGGTCTTATTTTCTGGTGTCTTTGTATTGTAAATGTACAGTTACAGATAAATTTTAATGAGAACAATGGGAATCCCGATTCAGTTCTTGTTTGATGTCTTTGTATGCATGATCTTAATTCTTGTGTATTGATTTGTAAGGCATGTCAGTATACCAGTTATAAGGTACCTGTGAGTTTGAATTCAAGTTTCTTTCAAGGAGAGAGTAAGTCTTGATTTTAAGTTCTGAGAATTATAGGTTTGTATATGAATTCGATATCCAAGAACTGGAGTGAGAGAAGTGATTTGTAAGGCACTTCACTTGGTTTCTTTGAGTTTGGGATTAAGGTTTTCTGCGAATGTATGTTTGTATGACTCTGTTACCCAATGAACAAGGCACTGGTCTTGGTTTGCTTTGCAGTTTTCATCATCAACCTTTAAAATTCAATCCATCTTTAATTTCATGTTTGAGAGCATTCATGTTTATGTCTTGTGTTTCATAAATACAAGTGTTGTTAGTGATTCTTTGAAGAAATGAATCCAAGGGTTAGCCTGCCTGAGCTCAAAGCTCGAAGAGAAGAAGGAGTTTATCCTTGTTATCACATTGACCATTTTTCTAGTTCTTAGCAGATCATACAGGTGGGATCCTGTATAAGGCTAGTTGAGTTGAACTCCCACATTTTATAAGTCTAAGAACTATCCACTAATTTTTATGTCTGCATAAAAGGTTGTAGTGAGCAAGTGTTTATGTATGTAGATCTTATCATGTTTTAGGTGCACCCGCCTGAGTGTGTGGAACTCGAAGCAGAAGGAGGATCAAATCCTCATCAATTAGTCTTTTCTTGCCCCTCAGTTTGCATGAACAAGTAGATTTGTGTTACTGGACAAAGATCCCTATGTCTGGTTTTCATATTTCTCTTCTAGAGTTGAGGGATACAAGAAAAATGGCTAACAGGGAGAATCACTTGAAACTGCATTAAAGGCTCTCATGGCTAACAATGTTATTACATTACCCGCTATTAAGCCTTATGAACCAGACCACAAGCCGGGCTGGTGGGATGCTAAGCATCATTGTGAATATCATAGGATTCGGGGGCACACTACAAATGAATTTCTACAATTAAAGAATGTGGTGCAAGACTTGATAGATAATAACATAATCACTATTGATGGACCCCAAAATAATGAAGATCATACGGCCTTCAAACAACCTTTTTACAAACATGATAAAGGTGAGTCATCAAATGGCAAGAAACAAAGTGCAATAATCTCAACTTTGCACCATCATATGATCATATTGTTAATGCTATCATCATTAATGAACAACCTCAAAAGCAAGCAACAAATGTCATTACAAGAGGGCAGAATTCTAGAATGACTTTACAAGGGATAGTCCCTCAAGACACCAATATCCCACAATCCAACATTGTGGTCAAACAACCTCCTACAGCAGCAAGGCCTTATAGTTTGGTGGACCAATTGCAACGTACTCCAGCACAAATCTCGATCTTAGAGTTATTGAAGTTGTCACCGAATCATAAAGAGATTTTGGAAAAAGCTTTGGAAGAGACACATGTTTCTACTACCTTAGGGGAAGAAAAGTTTCAAAATATGGTAGGACATCTCATGGCTCCTCATTGTCTTTCATTTTCTGATCAAGACGACACGTCTATAACTCATCCTCAAAATTTTCCATTACATATAGAGGTTTTGATCGAAAGGCATAGAGTCAAAAGAGCCCTTATTGATGGAGGGGCTGGTCTTAACATATGCACATTGAGTCTTGTAAAATCCTTAGGTTTATCTGAGTCTTGCATTGACCCTACAAAGAAAATCACCATAAAAGCTTATGATGAAGCTGAAAGAGCTTCTAAAGGCATGATTGTGTTGCCCATCCAAGTGGGACCAGTCAAGAAGGAAACCAAGTGTCAAGTGTTGGACATGAAATTAACCTATAACATCTTATTGGTAAGACCATGGATTCATGAGATGCAAGCTGTCCCATCCACATACCACCAATGCATCAAGTTCCCATACATGGGTGAAGAAATCACAGTTGGAGGAGACTCAAATCCATTCCAATATTGTAATGCACTCAAACCCTTGCATGAATTATACATTCCACATAATCGTGAAGGAGTTGTTCCAAGAATCACCAATGAAGATGCACAAAATCCTCTTCAAGCTAGCTCAACTACATCAACTAAGGGCAAGGAAAAAGTGAGCTACGAGGGTTCAAATGTAATGGAAAGTCCATATGTAGCACCTAAGTTGGAGACAGTAATCTACAAACCTACTAAAGAGGAAAAAGAACAAGCTAAAGCAGATCATTACCAATACATGAGTGAGATGATGAACAAATTTGACAAACAATGCAAGATTAGTTCAAAAGGGGTAGGAGAATATTCAGTTTCTCTATTTGACATGCCCATGTCTCCCAAATCACATGGAAAACCATCAAAAGAAGATCTTCCACATAAGTATAATTCTTATTTTGTGAGGGAAGATAGCAAAGCAACATGGGATAAGGAAGAAGATGATGTCCTTCAATGGCTTTATCATGATGAGGATGGTACCTTAGACACTCCCATGGAAAGAATTCAGCATGTCAATATACAAACCGAACAATATGGGAAAGGACTTGATATTATGCAAAAGATGGGATACAAAGGAAGAGGACCCCTAGGCCAAAGAAATAGAGGATTATTAGAACCTATTGAACCTATTTGAAGGGCAAGTCATGAAAAATCCGGAGTAGGTTTCCAATATAAGGGAGAAAGTTCAAGTCCAATGCATGATGTTCATCCTCAAATAAATGCATTAGAATCTAAAGGAGATAGTGATGACTCTAGGGATTATGAATGGGATACTTTATCAGATGAGTCATGTCAAGATAAAAAAGTCATTGCTATACATACTTATGCAAAAATCCCAAAACAAGATGCTCCAATTAATGAAGAATCTCCTACTCAAAGGCCTAATATAGAACAAGCATCTAGTAGTGGAGCATGGATAGAAACATTTTGGACACCTTCAGAGGAGGGAAATTCAAACGTTAGTTTTAACCCACTTGTGGCTTTTCCCACATTGTTTCCCATAGAGGTTGACGAGGATTTGAGCAAAGGGGACTTTGACCCTGCTTCCATGGATCATCTTGAGGAAGCGCACATCATAGATCTAAATGATACAATGTATGAACCCTCAAATGAAGTCATGTCCATAAATCCTATTGATGATACCTTACCCAATAATTCCTTAATTTTGATGCACCTGGACCTCATTGATTGGGATCAAACCGAACCACATGACTTACTTTACTTCCCAAATGACCAAGCAACAAACCAATACCTCAATGCGGTTGAACCCTCTTTCACCAATGAACTCAATACGGACATAATGACAATAGCAAGGGTCCAATCTCTTAGTCAAAAAAAGAAAAAAATGAAAAAAAATTAAAAAATGAGAAGTTCTATTGGTGAAAACCCAACTGTGGCACCATTAGAAGAGAGATTGGACACTTTGCCTGAACATGAAGAAGAACGGTCATCTATTCTTATAGAACCAATAGAAAAAGTTAACATTGGTACAGAACTAGAGCCAAAGGTTGTACACTTGGCTACATCACTTACATCTCTTGAAAGAGAGGACTTTATCAAATTCTTCCAAGAACAACAAGTAAATTTTGCATGGTCATATGCCGATATGCCCGGACTGGATCTTGATTTCATAATGCATCATCTGAATGTTAGACCCGGAGTTAAACCTGTGAAGCAAAAACTAAGGAAAATGCACCCACATGTGGCTCTCCTAGTCAAGGCAGAATTGGAAAAATTGTTAAAGGTGGGGTTCATAAGAACAATAGCATATGCTAATTGGATCTCTAACATTGTGCTGGTTACTAAGCATGATAAATCTATCCGTGTGTGTACAGATTTCAGAGATTTAAACCTTGCATGTCCCAAAGATGACTTCCCATTGCCAAGCATTGATACTATAGTGGATCTGATAGAAGGTCACGCAATGTACTCATTAATGGATGGATTTAGTGGCTACAACCAAATAAAGATTGCTCCCGAAGACCAAGAAAAGATAGCATTTACTTGCCCTTGGGGTACTTTTTGTTGGAATGTCATGCCCTTCGGTCTAAAAAATGCTGGAGCTACATATCAAAGGGCCATGACAACTATTTTCCACGACATGATGCACATTTTCTTAGAAGATTATGTGGACAACATTCTAGCAAAGTCCCACAATAGAGAAGAGCAAATCCTAAGAAAAATATTCATTCGGTTAGAACAATTCAAAGTTAGATTAAACCCAAAGAAGTGTGCATTTGGTGTCCAATCTGGCAAGTTATTGGGTTATATAGTGTCAGCAAAAGGCATTGAAGTTGATCCTAAAAAAGTACAAGCCATTCTAGAAATGGAGATTCCAAGAAATATTAGCCAAATGAGGTCACTACAAGGAAAGATTCAATCAATAAGGAGATTTATCTCTCAATTAGCAGAAAAGTGTCACTCCTTCACCAGATTGCTACACAAGGACACTACATTTATGTGGGATGAAGAATGTGATAAGGCCTTCGCTATTTTGAAGACTTATTTGATAAACCCACCTATTCTTATGTCACCTATCAAGGGTAAAGAATTGTTGTTATACATATCAGCCACAGAAAGGTCTCTAGGCATATTGTTGGCACAAGAAGATGAACAAGGAAAAGAAAGGGCAATCTACTATCTTAGTAGAACCTTAATAAAATATGAACTAAATTATTCATTCATGGAAAGAGCATGTCTAGCAGTGGTTTTTGCATCTCAAAAACTAAGACATTATATGTTGATGCATAAGATCAAATTAATTGCCAAGATTGATCCTCTCAAATACTTGCTAAGTAAAATTGCCTTAACAGGTAGAATAGCAAAATGGGTCATGATCCTAAGTGAATTTGACATTGAATATGTTGATAGAAGAGAAATTAAAGGACAAGTGATAGCAAATCACTTAGCAGATAACCCAATGGAGTCTACACAAACCATGCAAATTGAATTTCTAGATGCAGAAATTGTCAACATAGAAGCAAAGACATGGAAATTATATTTTGATGGATCTTACACACGAGGAGGTTCTGGAGTAGGTATATTATTAGTTACTCCCCAAGGGTACACCATTCCAAAGTCCTATAAACTCTTATTTCCATGCACCAATAACATAGCAGAATATGAGGCATTAGTCATTGGCATCAAAATGGCTTTAGAATGGAATATTGCAGAATTACAAGTGTATGGGGATTTCCAACTCATAATCAATCAAGTTAATAATGAATACAATACCAAAGATATAACATTGATGAAATATAAAACCTTGATTGATGGATGGAAGAAGTATTTTGCTTTGATCACATTTGAACAGATTCCAAGAGAAAAGAATAGAGCAGCAGATGCCATGGCTACCTTGGCTTCATTGTTACAAAAACTAGATCAAAATGAGAAGTATGAGTTCTTGGTGGAAGAGTTGGTAAAACTGGCATTCAACCTTCCTGACACCCAAATTGTTGCTCTTTTACATGGACATGACTCTCCTTGGTATGGACCCATCTATACTTACCTTAAAGACCAAGTACTCCCCATAGACCAAACTCGTGCCCAAAAATGTAACTTCATATGCCAAGCTGCCCGTTACCTAATCCTTTTAGACACATTGTATTGTAAGGGTCTTGATGGGACGTTACTTAGATGTCTAGAGGAAGAAGAGTCTAAGTTAACTTTACGCGAGGTCCACGAAGGCATTTGCGGGTCACACTCAAGCGGTCTTAATCTAGCTAAGAAAATCCTTCGTTTAGGGTACTTTTGGACAACATTAGAAAAGGATGCTTGTCAATTTGTGAAGACATGCAGCAAATGTCAATATCACGGTAATATGATACATGCACCGGCTCAAGAATTACACCCATTCATTACACCATGGCCTTTTTATCAATGGGGTTTTGACTTGATTGGAATCATACATCCTCCATCTTCAAACGGACACAAGTATATCATCATAGCAACAGAATACTTCACCAAATGGGTGGAAGCAGTTCCATTGACCACAGCAACCGGCAAACAAATTTCAATGTTCATTTTGAACCACATAATTTGTCGCTATGGTATTCCACATGCCATTATCACAGATAATGGGAAACAATTCAAAAATTAGGATATTGATGAACTTTGCATGACATTTCACATTACACATCATTCGTCATCCATTTATTATCCACAAGGCAATGGACAAGCTGAAGCAACGAAAAAAAATATCCTCAAAATATTAAAAAGATCAGTTAACAAATCAGGAAGAGATTGGCACATGCAAATAAATCTCGCACTATGGGCTTACAGAACTAGTATCAGAACACCTACAGGAGCCACCCCATTCTCTTTAGTCTATGGAACCGAAGTAGTTCTACCATTAGAAGTTGAAATTCCATCTCTACGAGTTTCATTAAGAGGATTGATCACTGATGAGGATTATAGGATTGCCAGACTGCAACAATTGGAATTGTTAGAGGAACACCAGACTCAAGCTTATGAGCATTTAAGAGTTTATCAAAACAGGATTTCACGCAATTACAACAAACACATCAAACCAAGAACTTTTCAAGTAGGAGACTTGGTACTAAGAGAAAATCCCAAAAATCAAGCTGAAAGGGAAAAGAAAGGAAAGTGGGAAGCTAATTGGATAGGCCCATTTATGATAGTGTCATCCTTTGGAACTGGAACATATAAGTTATCAGATTGTAATGGGGAAGAGTTACGAGAACCCATAAATAGCATTCATTTGAAGAGGTTCTACACCTAAAGCAGATGAAAGAGTATAAAGAGTATTAGATGAGAGAGCATCATAATTATTGTACATAGTTGAAAAGGGATCTTGAAAATACAAAAATATTTGAAAATGGAAAATACAAAAACATTGGAAAAGAAGAAAGATAAAAAACAGTGGAAAATTGAGCATGAAGAAAGCAAAAACATTTGAAAAACTATCTCTTGGTGAAAACCTAGCAAATAGGCGCCAAGGTGATAAAGAAAAAATAAATTAAAAAAAAAATTAAAAAAGAAAAATTAAAAAAATAAAAAAAATAAAAAATAAAAAAAAAAAAGAAAAAGAAAAAAGTGCCTTGGTGAAAACCTAGCAATAGGCGCCTCGGTAGCAAAAAAAAAAGAAGTACCCAAAGGTGAAAACTTGGCAACAAGCACTTTTGGTTCCCTTAAGTCATTTCTTTCCTAGTCACATATGTACATAATGCATCTCATCATCCCATTTGTCTAAACCTTCATTGCATCTGTCATTTGTACATAGTCATAATAACATTTTGTAGCATCATCCTTTGCATTGCCCAAAGTTGTCAAAATTGATACATCAAACACTTGGGGGAAGCATAAACAGATCGGAAAGTGGGTACCTCAAAAAGGATTCAAATGAGCAACATTCAGTCACAAGCAGGAAGGGATCAACATTTTCAGAAGAGAGATCAGATTTTTGTAAACCTTTGATGAATATCATTGTTCACTAACCAAGAAGTTGACTACCACAACAAATCCTTGAGCCTAAATTGACTTATTATTCAGGATTAAAAATCAAACATTATTCCATGATCAAAATAGTTGGAAATATTTTTTGAAGATCAGAAAACAATGCAAAACACCTAGATAGATTCTTTTGAAAAGTTGGTTAAAAATTTGTTTACTTACATTAATTCAATTTGTATCAAGTCTTTTTAGCTAATCAATGATGTTTCGACTAGATTGGCAATGATGGAGACAGGATATTTTTCTTGACTATGAAGTGAATGTTTGGAGGAAGATTCATTGCCTTATGAGAATTCATCTAAAGACATGGTCATCAAAGAACCATCGAGGATTATCTTATAAAACAATGAGTTAACCTTTGTTTGTTTACACAACTAGATACCTTGGATATTTAGATTCTTCATATCTAAATGACAAAATCCACTTGCAACATAGAATCTGATAAAATCGGTATTCGTACTCTCATGATTGTTTGTAATCAGTGATAGTCGTATCGACGAGACCGATGGGAAAGCAAAACGGAGGTTACCATATGAGCAATAAAAAGTGATATTCATATCATCATGTCAGTGGGTAGTGGTGATTGTATCGACTTTCCGGTCCCAAATGCTCAGTGATGAAAATATATCCTCAAGGCATTTATTTGCTAAAAGCTAGTGACACTTAGTTGCATTCATAGAAAGGTTAAATGCATTATCATGTTAGATTAATTGCACATGTATTTTTTTTCCCAAGGGCTTCATTTTGCATCAAAAAGGGGGTAGATAACATCATCAACAAGGTCAAATCAGCAAGGACAACATCATCTCAATATCATCTTTTCTACAATAAAAACATGAGATTATACTTTTTGCATTCATTCCATATCATTAATCATTACATAGATATATTATCAAGGAAAAGAAGGAAATAATCATTTACATGTGCATACATATAGATTGCATACATGAGAAATAACATTTTCAAAACAAAAAAACTTGCATCCATACATGAAGAAAGAAATGCATCCATCTATCTATATCATACATAAGATACATTGCATCCATAGACACATCTATCCAAAAACACATATAGCAGCATCTAAAGGTAATCTCATATATCATCAAGTAAAAAGCAGGAAAGATCATAAATGTCCTCATATCACATGTCTACTCAAAACTCAACACATCAAGTATAACAATGATATCATAAATCAACTCTATAATCGCCCATCAATAGGGGCATCAATGTCAAACAAGTATCAAAGTACAACTAGAAAGGTGACACCAAGGTCACAAGAATATGGTACAACATCAAGTATCTCAATATCAGTACACAAATGCTCAACAAGAGCACTCATAGCTCAACTCTCGTCACCACTGGGAGGAGGTCCTGGAGGAGGCTGTGGAGGAGGCTGTTGAGGAGGCGTCTGACCAACCATAGCAACAAGGAGAGGAACCAATGGAGCCAAACTTGATACTAACTATTGAATCATAGAAGACATCTATGATACCTCTATCCATAATGCTCCCACATCTGCTCACAGCTGGGTAGTACTAGAACTCTCCCCAACCTCATAGGTACTCTTAGGATCACCTGTATCTATAGGAGCTTTTCTCCAATCATGGGAAAAAGATGCTGGCATCTGCTATGTACCTGTATACTGACCATCCATGGTAGCCTGCTGTAATCCTGCTCCCATATCCTGTCCTGCAACTGGATCCTGCCTAGCAGCCCTCACATGATCCTAACCATCTATCCTCTGTCTCTGTGCTACTACAGGATGAGAAGGATGAGGAGGTGGTGCCTATATCTATATATCTCTCGCTCATCCTCTGAGTCTGATCATCGCTCTACCTCATGGTCTACCTCTGCATCTCCTCCCACCACCGACATCATCACCATCATCATCTTGCCCAAGCACTGGCTCTACAAGGTCTGTAAATTGAGGCATAGGATGCTCCATCAACCAAGCTAGATACTCCTGAGTAACCCTGGCATCTCTAATGTGTAACCTCATATCCCAGTCCATATAACCAAGTAGTGATATCTTCTCAATAGCATCATTGTATGAAGGCATGTGTCCCCATGTAGCCCTCTCCGCACTAGAACAAGCATACACTGCAGATCCCTGAGGCATAGGCTCAATCTACCCAAACTATCATAGTACTCTACCTACCAAGAATCTCTCAAGAACAAAGTCGATCCTGCTGATCATCCATCGAGGAGAAAACATATATGGTAACTCCAAGCTATCCTCTCTCCAATCCTCAACCTCGACATATGGTCTCCAATAGACCTCATCCATATCATCAATCTAACGCTGCCAATACTCCAAATGACCCAAGTGATGTTGTGTCACCATCCCAGTATACTGCCATGCAAAAGGATATCCTAAAGGTCGGTATCTGATATAGGATGACTAACTGGTAAGTGCTCCCATATCCAAAGCTGCAAAATATGAATCCTAGTAGATAATGAAGCTGATCTCCTATAAACCACCTCATGAAGATCATGGTATAGCTGCACAAGCACACAAGATCCCCAATCAAAGTGTCGAGGCTGATGTAGCAAGTCCTCGATAATCCTACCCCATCCCACTGAAAATCCACGACCCCGACGATCAGGTAATAACACACCACCAATGATAGCACCTAATAAAACTGGTAAAATAAGAAATGAGGCAAACTGAGGCCATAAGATGCAATCATCACCTATAGATGGATCTCTGAATACTCATCGACAATACATCCCATCATATACGGCATCGTAATATGCTATCTCTCCATGAGTCAGGATTCGCAGCAATCTATATACATCCTCAGGAGTAATAGTCATCTCTCCCTGTGGCAGCCAAAAAGTGTTCGTCTCAGAGTGCCAATGCTTTGTGACAGTGGTAATCAAACCTCAGTTCATTTGGAACAGAGGAAGCTCTAATACACATAATAAACCACAGCGCCTAATCACTCACCTCTCGGCGTCAGTCAACTACTCCCTAAGCTCCATCACCCAATGTGGTACAGTCTAGAGGTACAGAATAGGGACATGCTCCTGTTTAATCAAAACAATGAAATCACATGAGTAACCTACTATCAGGAAATCAAACAATCAATCATAGTCATCAATTTCAATATACCTATCAAACCTACCAATCCTAACTCTAAGCATTGAGGAAGGATGATCCTAGTTTTATGTCTCTAAGCATTTGAGAATAAAATGAATGGACGATTAGATCCATGACCTATCATTCATGATGAAGATTGATTTACCTTATTCTTCGATATCATAGTTACCAATGTCCTAATTCATTGTTGAAATCAAACAAGGGGAACACCCTAACTGAACATTCGATTGAATTCATTGAAGTGATCGATATCAATCAAGTTGATGTAATCAAGCAATCAGACGTCTTAGAAAAGTTTCAAACATAAAATTTTTTTTCACTTACGTGACTTTTCTTTCAGGTGTCATTTCTTTTACCAGAGGCGACATCAAATTCTCCATACGCATGATTTTAATCATCTGTGTGACTTCATTTAATGGATGCAGTATAAGATTTTCAACAGGCGACATTTTATTATCCAAGATTTTCACGCGGTAAACAATTAAAAATGCTTAAACCCTAAGTGATATTAAATTGTCGGCAGGCAATAAAGGATTTTCTAAAGGCGTGAGCAGAGCTAAGGAAGGTGATATTAAATTTACCAAAGGTGACATTTAAATTTTTTAGGCGTAATTAAAAGGCACGGAGGTGACATTTCTTTTCACAAACGCAGAATCAAAATTTTAAAATGCATTAAATGAGGTCATAAATGCAACTTTCAAAACATGAGGAAAATTTGAATGACATACCGGAGGACCATCGTTCACTCTCCGACCGAACCGGTGCGCTCTCTCAAACCGATGCTCGCGATGTGGGACCACCATCGTGTCAAAAGGGCTAAAATCAGAGCTCAAATCTCAAGAGGGAACGGTGCAAATGAATAGTAAAATGAGGGGTTTTACCCTATTTAAGGTGAAATTGGTCCTAATAAAGACTTAAAAATGCACTTTGGACCTATTATATGACATCTTCATTAACCGGGGCATAAATAAAACTTGCTTATTTCTTTCAAACGGTATCAGAAATCAAAACATATTCTAACTACTCAAAATCTTTCAAATCAAGGACTCAATATGTTTTATTTCTGAGGGGGCATCAGAGTATCAAATGGGCATCACATCAAAAACATTTATCAGTGGGGCATATCATATCATATCATATCATATCAAGTTATCATATCATATCAAGTTATCATATCAGGAGGCAAATCAATTTCATATCAAGTTATCGTATTAGGAGAAAAATCAATATCAAATCTACTATCATATCAAACCTATCAATATATCAGAAATCAGTGAACCCAGGACCTATCATCAAACCAGGACCCATATCATATCAGAGGCATCAGAATCATATCAGCACCATCATCAGAGGCACATCATCATCATCAGGAAGTACATCAATCAGAACTATCAGAGGCATATCAGAACCAGGACCTGAATTAGTTCATCATACTAAGGGAATCTTTGAATCGATGTTCTTCGCACATCAACTCAAAGAGGGGCATTTGTAGACATGAAAAATTGGCAAAGGCTTAAATCAATAAAAAGGTGCAACAAATCATCAAAATATCATGAAAAATCAATAAATGGAACAAAGGCAATTCAAATCAAAGGAAAATTCAATTAAATGATTAAATGATTAAATAAAGCTTGAAAAGGAGAAAAACACTAAGAAATTGATTAAATTAAATTAATGACATAGTTGTTGAAATGAAAAATCAAAATGAACCTCTTACCCTTCATGGCTAAATTTAATTACTTTAATTAATTAATAAATACTAATTTCCCTCAACAAAGTAAAAAGGATACAAAATGGACACAAATCACTCACTTTTGTTGAAATGGTCCAGCCTTTTGAAACCATTTAAATGTTTGTCCCCCCATTTATGGACAAAGCAAAGCCAATTGACCTTACCCAAGCATAACCATGGTTATCTCACTCTAACCCCCTACCCTTGGGAAAATCTTATAAATAGAAGGCATTTTGAGGCATTATTCATCCACTCCATATCTTTGAATTGCAGCAAAGCTCTTGCAATTTGCATCCACATCACTCACTTAGCAATTTTCATTGATAATTAGCTTCAATTGTTGATCATTTTGTAGATTTCTTATCAAATAGAGCTAGAATTTGATAATTAGATCTAGTTTGCATATCATTCTTAGTTCAATTCTCATAATTAGAGTGTCACTAGTGAGGATTTGCAGCTGAGAGCCTCATTTACCACTTCAATTTAGAGAACCATGAGATATTTAGATTAATTTGTGCATTATTTAGATTAGTTTGCTTTGAATAGTGTAAATTCTCTTTAAATCTTGTTATTTCATGAAGGTGTAAATCACTCACACACACTAACATCACTAAAAGATTCTATAACTTATAAATTATAATTACATGATAACAATAAATACAATCCTCATGGACATCCATGACATATACATAAACTAACATCCACTATAGATGTCGCAGGGTATGTAGTAATCAATCTAATTATGATAATAAAATGTCCAGATTAGGTATCACATGTGATACACTAATATAGGATTAAAAATAATGAAGATATGATAAGATAAAAGAATCTAGAAGCATCAAAGGAACCCATCAACAAAAATCACCATCAAGCACTGGCACCAGGATGTCGAATCTCAAATGGTAAAGAATCACTACCACCCATCCGTGTAGGACCATAAAGGCCTACCCCACCGTGCTGAGGAGATAACCACAAACCCTAATCGGATAACCAAAAAAAAATAACAAAGGATCCTGATAGAACTCTAACTCAAGATAAACAAGATAAAGTAATAAGAACAATTCACTAAACCAGAGGCAACCAACATGTAGAATAACCAGATTGTGCATAGGAAGGTGTCATCATGTATGTCTAACCCTTGAGTTTTGTCCTGGTAATCTCTCTAGATCCTGGCACCCAAGTGACCATACATGGCATCAATGACCTCTTGTACAGACAAAGTCATCAACTATTGCAACTCATCCCTTAAAAGGGGGCTAGTCATCTTCTCGACTCCACCTTACTCTATACTAGCACTCAAGCTTTTGTGAGGACTCATATCTTATTAGGTTTAATTAAAGACACCTTAATTATATTAGGTTCTCACTTGATTACTGATATTTACAATAAGTGATCCTGGTAGCCACTTGTGGGGATACCAGATGTAACACCCCACCAGGAAACCCAAGAGAAGATAACCTAAAAATGCTTCTTAGTTTGGTGAACATTTTGTTTTCTAAACTTAACATACAAGATAAACAACAGTGTCAAAGCAATTACCATTTACTCACATTGATATAACATCCAACACAAGTTACAAGACTCAAGGGTTCCATGACGTAGAATTACTTAAGAACAAAACACAACTAGAACTAACATCACTAAAAGATTCCATAACTTATAAATTATAATTACATGATAACAATAAATACAATCTTCATGGACATCCATGACATATACATAAACTGACATCCACTGCACATGTCGTAGGGTATGTAGTAATCAATCCAATTATGATAATAAAATGTCCAGATTAGGTATCACATGCGATACACTAATACATGATTACAAATAATGAATATATGATAAGATACATGAATGAAGAAGCATCAAAGGAATCCATCAGCAAAAATCACCATCAAGCACTGGCACTAGGATGTCAAATCTCAAATGGTAAAGAATCACTACCACCCATCCGTGTAGGACCACAAAGTCCTACCCCACCGTGCTGAGGAGATAACCACAAACCCCAATCAGACAACCAAAATAAAACAAGGATAAAACCAGAAGTTGAAGGATCCTGAAAGAACTCTAACTCAAGATAAACAAGATAAATTAATAGGAATAATTCACTAAACCACAGGCAACCGACACATGTAGAATAACTAAACTATGCATAGGAAGGTGTCATCATGTACGTCTAACCCTTGAGTTTTGTCCTGGTAATCTCTCTGGATCCTAACACCCAAGTGACCATACATGACATCAATGACCTCTCATATAGATGAAGTCATCAACTATGCCAACTCATCCCTTAAAAGGGGGCTAGTCATCTTCTCAACTCCACCTTATTTTGTACTAGCACTCAAGCATGGGTGAGGACTCATATCTTATTAGGTTCAATTAAATACCACTTAATTATATTAGGTTATCACTTGATTACTGATACTTGCAATAAGTGATCTTGGTAGCCACTTGTGGGCCCTGACGCTTATTGCAAGCCACCTCCTACTACATGTCTAGGTAAACTACCCTAGGCTCACAGATCTCTCCTAGATCTAATCAGGTATATACTACATAACCTCATATCCAGATTTACACGAAAGAACAAGATATGGTTATAGAGATACCACAAACATAATACAATATATCATGAGCCCAATGGTCAAACATGAGTGAAAATCAGATAAAGTACACTCACCCCAATCATAACTGATAACATGAACATCTGACTCATACCCCAACCTCTGTAGCCTTCTAGGTCTTCTAATACTTGACAACCCATAATGTAAAAGAAGACACAAAGAATACAACACTCATGCCATTAAGAACTGAAAAAGACCTAAAGCATTTAAATTCCATAATTATCATAATTGAATTTTCAAGTACAAAGTCCACTAGGAAACTCTGAAAAATATTCATTGTAGTACATCATAATTAAATCAAATTTCCTAAAAAGTACCTTAGAATCCAACATAATGAAAATGCCCAATTTTAGTAGAAAAGATTACAGATGTTACTTCATGAATGCCATTAGGTTATAATTTGATAAGTTCAATTTAAAAACTCTACACTGACATTCTTAGTATAAAATATGGGAAAATTTGTACAATTAACTCCAACACTCATTTGAAAAGAACTTAAACAAATTAATCTAAAATCTCTCATAATCATTAATCTAACAAATAAAATTATAGGATAAAAAAAAAAAAAGATTACAATTTAATTAAGTTAATTATTAATTAAATTATAAATTACCAAAATATAAAATATAAACTATACATCATAATATAATATATAGATTATAAATTATATAACATAACATATGAAATTTAAATTAAATATATTTTAAACTTTTAAAAATTAATAAAATAAAATTTATTAATAAATAAAAAAGATTAATTTAAAAAAAAAACATATTACAAAATAAATTTGTTGTTTTTTTTTTGAAAAAAACATAAAATAATTAAAAAGTGTGTGGGAGGGTAACTGGACCCCACCGACCCCTATGCACAGTACCGCTACAGGCAGTGGCTGGTCAACAGGACTAGGCCTGCAGCGCAGTACCCACGGGTACTGACGGCAGGTCAACCCTATTGTGCTGGGCCTTGGGAGGTGGGGATGTGGTGGCCCTCTCCTCCCACAACAAATCAATCAATTTTTTTTTAATAAAATTTTAAAACATTCTTTCATTGCCATTTTTTTTTTGATATGAAATATATATATATATATATATATTAAACACAAACATTTTTATTAAGCAATTTCTAAAACAACTTTTATTTTTAAACAAAAATAGATATATTTTTGAAAATGAAAAAGATAAAGGGCCTGTACCTTTTGCCAGAAAAGGTAACAGGTCATTTTGTCATATTTTTTTAACATACTCTTTTGTCTTTTTCACATGTCAATTCCATATGCAATTTTAACTATGCATAAATTTGTCAACTTTCTAATGTTTTTTTTTTTTTTTTGTCTTTTCTAGGTATAAATATTTTGACTGCAAATTTTAAACAGAGAATAATAATTTTCACCAGAATTAACTTTATACCCAAATTGGGTTTTTTAATTGAAATTGGATTTCTTTCCAAAAAGTGGATTAATTTTCTTTCAACTCTATAGTCTAACTATATAATAGATTTGATTTTTTGATTTACAAGGAAATCGTAGACAAACTTTTAATAAAATTTTACCAGCATAATGGTACAATGCCAAGTAATCATAAAAACATAAAATAACTGATCTGGGGTTTCTCTAATACTCAAAAACAAAGAATTCTTACAAATCTAATGAGATAATACCAGGTCTACTCAAACACACAATTTTACCAAATAGAATAACAGAAGACACACAACAAGAATTCTAGATCCTACCTTAAATCCAATGCTAGAACTGTAATGAAACCTCTGTTGTAGATTTGAAAATAAGATTTCCTCCAAAACCAATCCTGCCTGCAGATCTGAAAACTATGACGAAACCAGGAACTAGATCCAGATGCACAATCAAGCCAAATCAACAAGCAACCACAACAATCCACAAATTTTTAAAGTTCCAAGCACACAAGCTCTCCCCAAAAATCTTCTCCAAAACTTGTCTCCTAAAAAATGAGTGCAATAATTTCCCTAATAGGAATCCAATTCCCAAATTCATGCAATTCCTAAAGACAACTCAAAAGCTAACTCAAAGTTCAACTCCAAATAAAAAATGACTCATAAGACAACTCCTGATCAAACTCCAACTCCAAAATTGAAAGTAAATCATAATTAATTAATTAAAATATCTTTATATTGCACAACTCAACTTTGGCTTTTGAAAACTAGTTGTTCACTTTTTGAAGATAAATCCCTTTTCAATTATGCACATGTTAATAATTTAAATTCATTATTAAATAAATTAAATACTTAATGCATCCTAAAACATGCAATTAAATATTTAATTATTTAATAATACTCACAAACATAATAAAATCCAATTATCAATAAAATACTCAATTAAATCCAAATAATCAATTATTTGATTTTAATTAAATTTCATCAAAATAAACTTAGGACATAATCAATATTAATTTCCGAATACTCAAATAATTAACTTTAATTTAATTCCCTCAATTAAATCCTAGGAGCATAATTAATCATTAAATCCAACTATGCACCTAACATTAGTAATCATATAAATAAACCTATATAAACATAAATCAACTATAATCAATAAATTAATAATCACCCACATAACCACAAATCAACCGAATCCAAATGACATAAAACCAAACAAACACTGGAGAAGGGATCCACGAACTCATGACAACCAGATGAATTCGGGTAGGGAAGTCAAATTGACACTTGTCCAATCCTAGGATAATTAGGCTTAGGTTAGGGTTTGGGTCTGTGTATTATCTCCCCTCTTTACCATTGAGATGAATGATTGTGGGCACAGTCGCTCCTGCCAATTCAGGGAAGACGATGCCCTGTACCTACAAACCTGTCACCACAAGACGAAGCATGTCAATACAATAATATATAGCAAACTGTATACACTTAAAAATGGCTTCATTAATTAATTAAATATTTATTATTTAATTGATATTGACTTGATAAATTAATTAAATATTTATTATTTAATTAATTATTATTCCTCTATTTGTTAAATAAATTATTCAATTTATTTAGTAAATTCACTATAGTTTATTCTTCTATCCTAAGTCTTCTAATTAGTCTTATTAAAGTGATTTAATTAAATACACAATCACCTAAATATGACTAAGCCCCTAGTCCACCTCACCTACCTAGTCACCTGACACATCACTTTGACTAAAATAAATAATTATTATTAATTATTTATTAGTAATTATCCTCACCCACACATGTCCTATTCTTAAGGGCTATGTGGCCTCATAGGACTTAGTCTCATGACCACATGTCCTCTCAACAACCAAGTCAAGGGACATTCCCTATTCCTAAGCGGCTTCTCAAGCCACCTCTAAGGGTCAAAGGTGACTCATAGAACACTTGTGCAAAGAGTCCTCATGAGGAAAAGGTCTCGCCCTCTTTCTCTCTTTGGTCTTTGTGAGACACTTGACATGTGTCTTTCCCTTCCACCTTCTTCTCCTCCATGTCAATGTGAGAGGAACATCATCCATATTCTTCCTCTCACATTCCAACTACATCCCTCTTTCTCTCAACTCCTTCAACCAAGTCAATCCTAGCCCTAAGATCTTCCACCTTTCATTCTCAACCGTAGGATTGTGCCACCTAGGCCTAGATCCTCCAAAGCTCTATAAAAGGAGCCTCATTTCCTCTTTGTGAGATAATAGGTATTTTTGTAATAGGCATTCAAGCATTCAAGCAATCAAGCATCCAAGCATCCAAGCATTCTAAAAGCAATCAATCCATATTATCATCATTTCATTTGCATTCCATCCATTAGATTGCATAAGCTATTGTGCACTCATTTCATAAAATCTCCACATTTTGGTAGCATCTTCGGAGAAGGCTTCATTTGGAAATTTGAGAGCTCAACCTCTTCAAGAAATCAAGGCTAGGAGGACAATGGAAACAAGCTGCATGGTAGGTGAAGGTAATTAATTTAGTTTCATCATTTTATAGTTACTTTGTATTCTTTATTGTGTTGCATTAGATTGATTTATTGGCTTTAAATAGTTAATTCATCATCTCTAGTTATTAGACATCTAATTTGCATACATTTTTGGTGCTAGATGGAGGGCCCAGCCGGGCTTTTCACTTTTAGTTTTTAGTTTTTAGTTTTTGAGAAGGGGACAATATTTGAAATTCACTCAGCATAATCAATAGCTCAAATGAATCCAACATATAGGAACTTCTTCAAATTTTCTTTAATCATTAGTGCAATATGGGGATGCATCTTGCGGAGCTTCTGCTTAACTGGTTTTACACCTGGTCTGATAGATAAATGATGCATAATGATATTTGGATCTAGGCCAGGCATATCAGCATAGGACCAAGCAAAGTTGACTTGTCTCTCTTTGAAAATTTTTGCAAAAGCTTCTTTCTATGGTTCTGTTAATGATGCTGCTACTTTGAGGATGTGCGGAGACTCTTTTGTTCCAATGTTAAGTGGTACTGTTGGTTCTATAAGAGTAGCAGATTACTCTTGATATAGATAGTTGGGAAGAGTGTCAATCCTTCCATTGTCAGGCACCTCAGAGAGGTTTTCATCATCAGATGCGTCATTTCTTTTTACTATTTTTGGATCTAATACTGCCACTAAGTGGTTTTCACCATTAGATCTGTTGATTATTTTTATATTTTTATGACTGAAAGGATTAACACTCTCACCAAAGTAGGCCATGTAATTGAGTTCTATCAAAAATACTGACTTGTGATCTCCTGGTGGTAAATGATCTTGAATTCCAAGATAGTCAATGATTGCATCATCATTATGGAGTACATCAAGTTCTGGATGATCAGGAGAATCTCAATCAATAAGTTTGGGATGTACAAGGGGCATTGGATCATTCGGGTTAGTTTCAAAGGCAGAGATAGTATTGATTGAAAATTTGTCAAGGTTTATGATGCTATCAACAAGGTCTATCTCCATACTCTCATCTGATTCATCTATCACAAAATAATGCTCACTTCCCGCATGATCAACAAGAGTAGTATTAGGTGGGACCAATCCTAGTGATTCAATCCTTGAACTCTATCCCTCATGGTAATCGTTACTATAGTGATGGATAACATCAACTCCTATTTCTATAGTACAATCAAATAATGAATCCCATTCATAATCATTTGAGTCAGAATCATCATTATCCCCAAGTCTATCAATGATTCCTTGTGCTATCTTTTGTTTCTCTGGATCCACATACATACCATTCTTTTTGAATTGCAAAGTGGGAGCTTTAGATATCTCATGAAAAGGTGTGATCTTTTCTTTTCCTTTTGGTTCTTTTGGTCCTTCTCCTTTATATCCTAATCCTGTAGTGTCTCTTTGATAGTTTGGATTTTGCAAGATTGGTTTGATAAAACCTTCTCTTTGTAACCCTATAGGTCCAACACCTTGGTATCCCATCTTTTGTAGCAAAGTATACCCTTTACCATAGACATCAGGTGATATATATTCATGTTTGATATCCTCTTCATTCCTCTGTGACTTAAGAAAATGATCAGCATTATGCTTAGCTGCCTCTTTGGATATTGTGCCCCCACTTATAAATGTGTCATAAACAAGTGTGGAAGGGGGTTCTGTTGTTGTTTAGTGATCAAAGATCTACCATATGATCTAGGAGATAAAGGTAACTCTACGATGCAAAGATCTTGACCTAAAGTGTATTCTCCCATACTTCTTTCTTTTATGTCTATCTTGATCCCATTTGATTTTGATGTTGATTCTATATTACTAGGATCAATGGGTGTAGTTGTAGAAGATCCAGTACGATTATAAGGTATCAAAGAATCAGATCTCTTCACAGAACTACAATACTAGAATGGATTAGTGTCTCATTTGATAGTGACTTCCTGACCATTATGAGGGAATTTCAAGCATTGATGATAGGTCGATGGTACAACTTGCATGGAATGAATCCATGGTCTTCCCAAGAGAATGTTATAAGCAAGATCCATGTCTAGGACTTGGCAAGGTACATCTTTGATTATAGGACCTACTCTAATTGGTAAAACAATAGACCCCTTGGATGACTGCTCTTCCTCATCATAAGCTTTTATCATGATTTTCTAATTGGAATCAACAACAGTTTCAAAAAATCCCAATGCAAGGACTAGTTTCAATGTATAGATATTTAAGCCAGCTCCTCCATCTATTAGTACTCATTTGATTTTGTGACTCTGGACAAGGACTTCATTATGTAGGGGAGCATTATGAGGTTAGGTAATAGCTAAGTCATCATTGTTAGTGAAGGATAGCTAATACGGGGTTGTTAAATGGCCCACCATAGCTTGAAATTGATCATGATCTAGATTTATGGGTACTTGGGTTTCTAAAAGAGCTTTTTTAAGGATATCTTTGTGAGATGGGGATAGATGCAAAAGCTCTAAGATGGATATCTGGGCAGGTGTTTTCTTGAGTTGTTCCAAAAGGTTGTATTGGTTGGAAATATTTTTTATAGACTTTGGGACATAAACAGACTTGTTGTGAGGTGCATTTGGTTTAGACTGGACTCCTTGGAGAGTAACTTTGGATTGAGCATGAGTAGTAACATGGACTGGGTGACTCTCTGATTTTCCTTTGATGGTAATGACATTGGCATAATACTTAGAAGGATGACATTCAGAAATGTTACCAACATATCAATAGGGAGTGGAATTATAATTAGCTTGATTGTCACTCTTAGTATTGGAAGAACCTCCTTTTTCATGCTCAGGAAGTGGATCTTTGAAAGCCATATGTGATTCATTTGAGGTATGTCCGTCAACACTAATCTCACCACTTTCAATTAGATCTTGAATTACATTTTTGAGCCTTTTGCAATCATTGGTTTTATGTCCTTTGCCTCAGTGAAATTCACAATAATCATACTCATCCCACCAAGAAGGCTTCACTCTAGGTTTGAAATCTTTCATGTCAAGAAGCGTAATGAGTTTCTTTGTGATTAACTTTCGTAAGGCTAATTCGAGAGATTCCCCTAAAGGAGTAAAGTTTCTTTGAGGTGACATGAAAGGCAATCTTGGTTTAGATGAATCTTTGTTGGTATTTTGATTTGATGATTGATTGTTGTAAGTACCTTGAGTAGCATTGGATTGACTTGTGAGATTGAGAAGGGGTTGTGTTGGTTTGACATTACGATTATCAACAATCCCATCATTGACAATGTTTTTGTTTTTATTCCAAAAATTTGATTTGTCATTGTTGTAGTTTTTGGAATTGGAATTTGAGGATCCAACATTGTATTTAGAATAAAGTTTGATCTCACCTTTTCGGACCATGGCTTCCTCAATCTTGATACCATTTTCTATGAGCTTATTGAAGTTTGGTGGACATTGCAATTGTAACCTATAACTCATTTCTGGTGTAAGGTTATGCACAAAAATATCCATCTTTTCTTGTTCAAGAATCATTTGTGGATATTTGGCAAACAATTGATGCCATCTTTGTAAAAAAGTAAGGAAGGGTTCTCCATTCTTTTGATGTGAATTGCAAAGATCAAGCATAGTGACTTCATGTTTGATGTTATATGAATAATGAGTCACAAATTTGTCAAGAAGCTCATTGAAAGATTTGATGCCTGGGGGTAGTTTGGAGAACCATTCCATGGCTTGTCCTCCTAAACTTCATGGAAATAGTCACATAAGATAAGTATCATTGTGAGTGACTTCAATACAAGCAGCACAAAACTCACAAATGTGGTCTTGTGGATCCGAATTCCCTTTGTATTTGTCAAATTTTGGAACCTCAAAATGAGGAGGGAATGAAATCATTGCTAAGTTCTTATCAAAAGGATAAGGACATATATCATTCAAGGAATACTTCTTTGTTGATGATCTAGTTTGGATGTCATGGATTTTTTGTTGAAGCATCTGGATTTGTTGTAGAATGGGATCCAAAGATAATGTGTTTCCTTGAGAGTTTTGGGAAACATTGTTTTGTGAAGCATGATTTTGGGAAGCATGATTGTGTTGATCATTTTGAGAAATGGTGTATTGTTCATGACTATGAGAAGCATTCGATTGCTGATTGGTTTCCTTTGCTCCATGAGTATCTTGATAACCTTTAGGGATTTCTTGATTATTTGTGTGAGCTGGTTCTCTAAGATGGGCAACATCAAAATAACTTGGTAACTTAGCTCCTTGTTGAGCAAGCATGAGGAAATAAATATCTTTATCCAAGCCTAAGAGTCTTTCCATGACATGATAAAATTGAGGATCTTGTGAAGCTTCCCTAAGTTTTTCATCGGTGGGTTCGTCAGTGGATGTAAAAAGTGAAGTTTTCTTAGGAGCTTCGGGCCAAGGATTTTCTTCGTTGCTGGTATTTCCTTCCATCTTGTCTAGGGATTCTAGATTAATGGCTTGTTTGAGTTTCTGAGATTGAGTTTGAACCATAAAATTGAGAAAATTGATTGTGGGATGAAAGATTTTTTATGAGATGATATGGAAAGTGATTGATAGAAAAGATATTGAAATGTGTTGAAAAATGATAAGACAACTTGATAAACTCTAAGTCAATAGGAGGTATAGATCCCACTATGATATGAAAAAGGGAAATCAAGAGATAATAACCTAAGTAAGTTTTGGTGGTTAAGGATGATATATCCTGATATGGTAAACTCACAAAGATCAAAATCTGATAGATAATGTAACGTTTCAACACTAAATTGAGAATTTCAAAGATTGGAAGAAAATGATTTGATGAGTCTTGATGAAGGAATGATGAAAAATGATGAAAATGGTCAAACTAAAGATTAGAGGTCTGTGTAACTCGATTGTTTTTCCAAAATCTTACTAAGGACAAAAATGGGTCTCTGAAAAAGTAATTCTGAAAATTGCAAAGTTTGTGGAAATGCTCACTGTTGTAAATGCACAGCAACAAATGCGCAAGATAGATTGATGAATGTGCAACAAAATGAAATAGATGCGCAACAAGATGTGATAGATGCAAAGTGGTAAAATCAAAAGTGTGGATAGTTTGAACAAATGTGCAACAAATTGGATCAAATGCGCAACTAGATTTGATATATGCGCAGGTTCTGAAGTTTTGATATGATTTGAAAAATTTTGGATTTTTTTGATGTTTTCTGGTTTTTGGAAAAATGAAAAATGCATAAACACATGTACGTAAGACAAAAATGATTTTAATCTAACTATGCTAATATGAATGCACAAACATGCTTACAATCCTATGGTAGGCAAGGACGATATCTGCTGAATCCCCACTAGGATAATAAAATCCAGCCATGCAAATCCATAGTGGACAACCTAGGAACTTGGAGGCATGGGCTCCTCCTTACAGTGCACTCACTTCTCAGGCACACCAAGTTTCAAATTCAATGGGTCATTACTTCCCAAAGAATTGCTATCTCTACTATGAACCATGAGTAATGTGGGGTGTCTTCACAAGTTTGGGTGACTCCTTGAGCCAATAGATAGAAGGTTTTTGGCCACTAAAAAAAAGATTTTAATAAGGACATCTATTCAGGTGGTTGTGATCAAGTCATTTTCCCAATTAAGGGGGCTCTCCCAATCCTTTCAAAGCAAGGCTTGCACCTCCACTAAGTAGGACTTTAACGCACCACTAGGGTACTGGAGGAGATTTTGGTTGTCACAACGAATTCACACCTATCTAATGTGAGACTAATCACACTAGCATTTTTTATATACCAGTTTGGAAGGGCTTGGCTTTAGCCTATTACTAGTTGGGTTGTTCCTTGGGGTGAGTACCTCTTTTCCCACCAAAGTCCACCCTCTAAAAATTATAATAGTTTCTCTTACACCCAAGGTCCATGAATGGCGAGGGGAGAGGATACATTGTTATAATTTTGGGATTACAAATATGCTATTAAGAAAGACACAATAAACACTTGAGCTATGCTAAAGAATACACACAAAGCAAAAACATGTCTTATTTTAAGCCCAAACGAGGTTATGATTTATTTTGCAAACCCCTTGGAAATTTGCAATCAAACTGTTAGAAAATTTGTTTTTAGCAATGGGGTCTTCAAGATTACGTCCTCCAAAATAGCCTAAATACTACCAGAATGAACAGACACTTGTTAAAATGTTAGCTAATGATCAAATCTAACAGAAAATAGAATTTTACCATAGAAATAGACAAATGCATAGAACAGTGAAACAAATGCGCAACAATTATCAATAAATGCGCAAAATAAATTTATGCATAATAGAATGATACTAATGTGTCATGAGATGATGAATATGCATATCTATTGCGAATGCACAATAGGAAAATACATATGCACAATAAAGTTAAACAAATGCACAGAAGTATGACATAAATAAAAAAATGCATAAGAAAATAGTGCTTGTGTTGTCAAAAAATGAATGCGTAGCAGAAATAAATAGATGCGTCAGAATCATGGATAAATGTGCTGAAATATCCTATAGAAAAATCTACACATGGAAAACTAAAAACTAAAAGTGAAAAGCCTGGCTGGGCCTTCCTTCTAGCACCAAAAATGTATGCAAATTAGATGTCTAATAACTAGAGATGATGAATTAACTATTTAAAGCCAATAAATCAATCTAATGCAACATAATGAAGAATACAAAGTAACTATAAAATGATGAAACTAAATTAATTACCTTCACCTACCATGCAGCTTGTCTCCATTGTCCTCCTAGCCTTGATTTCTTGAAGAGGTTGAGCTCTCAGATTTCCAAATGAAGCCTTCTCCCAAGATGCTACCAAAGTGTGGAGATTTTATGAAATGAGTGCACAATAGCTTATGCAATCTAATGGATGGAATGCAAATGAAATGATGATAATATGGATTGATTGCTCTTAGAATGCTTGGATGCTTGGATGCTTGATTTCTTGAATGCTTGAATGCGTGAATGCCTATTACAAAAATACCTATTATCTCACAAAGAGGAAATGAGGCTCCTTTTATAGAGCTTTGGAGGATCTAGGCCTAGGTGGCACAATCCTACAGTTGAGAATGAAAGGTGGAAGATCTTAGGGCTAGGATTGACTTGGTTGAAGGAGTTGAGAGAAAGAGGGATATAGTTGGAATGTGAGAGGAAGAATAGGGATGATGTTCCTCTCACATTGACATGGAGGAGAAGAAGGTGGAAGGGAAAGACACATGTCAAGTGTCTCACAAAGACCAAAGAGAGAAAGAGGGAGAGACCTCTTCCTCATGAGGACTCTTTGCACAAGTGTCCTATGAGTCACCTTTGACCCTTAGAGGTGGCTTGAGAAGCCCCTTAGGAATAGGGAATGTCCCTTGACTTGGTTGTTGAGAGGACATGTGGTCATGAGACTAAGTCCTATGAGGCCACATAGCCCTTAAGAATAGGACGTGTGGGTGAGGATAATTACTAATAAATAATTAATAATAATTATTTATTTTAGCCAAACTGATGTGTCAGGTGACTAGGTAGGTGAGGTGGACTAGGGGACTTAGTCATATTTAGGTGATTGTGTATTTAATTAAATCACTTTAATAAGACTAATTAGAAGACTTAGGATAGAGGAATAGACTATAGTGAATTTACTAAATAAATTGAATAATTTATTTAACAAATAGAGGAATAATAATTAATTAAATAATAAATATTTAATTAATTTATCAAGTCAATATCAATTAAATAATAAATATTTAATTAATTAATGAAGCCATTTTTAAGTGTATACATTTTGCCCCTCTTTGAAATAATGTGCGTGCCACATTGTTTCAAAGAAATTTCAAGTATTTTGCCCCTGCCCCAGACAATGTCTAAAATGACCTAAGCATGCCCCCTCGAGGGATTGATTAACAAAAAAGATGATTGGAATTTTTTTTTTTAATTATTATTTTTTATTATTTTGTTGTTCTTGGATAATCAATCTCACGAAAGAAACAGGAGAAAAGATGGGTGAAAATGAGGTGAAATGGAATAAAAATGAGTAGTAGGGTCCACACACCAAGCACATAGGGTCCATAAGCTATAAATAGGGCTAAGGGGTGCACAATAAGCTCATTGTGCACACTTGTCTTTTAGAGATTAGAGTGCGAGAGAGAAGAGTAGAGCCGCTAGGATGTCATTTCCGCTGTCAGATCACCGCTTTGAGAGGGTCAGATGCTTCTAGTGACCACCCGATTCAGGTGAACCGGTAGGTGACTTGATCCTGCTTTGTGATTTCATGATTTGATGTATGTTAGAAGAGAATTTTAGCATGTTTAGGTTAGATTGAATGATAGAAATAGTTTAGGAAATTTTTTTTTCTTGGGCGAAGAATGAATGTGCCATTGTGGTGCATGAATGCGCAACAAATAGGGATGTTTTCACAGAAACTGTAAAGTTCTGCACATTTGTTTAGGGAAATGGTGCATACATGTAAGATGGATTATTTTATGGCACAAATGTTGTGTAAAAGTGCACATGGGTTCTTTTGGCGCATTGGTTATGATTGTTGCACAAATGTGTAATAAAAGTGTGCATACATGTTTTGTTGCGCAAATGTGAAAAGTTATGGCGCATGCACTCTTCTATGCTTCGCATTTGTTTGACGGATAGAATTTGGTTAAATTAGAAAGTTAAATAGGTCAAACTAGATATTGATAAGTTGATTAGATCTATCAGCGGTTAAATTTGATCGATTAGGTCAAGATAGGCAACATTGTAGCATGGTTGCTAGTTAACCAATTTTGATACTAGATGATTGATAAAATTATCTGTTAAACATGTGATAGAACATGTTTGTGGTTGATATAATAGGATAGATAGATGTTGTAGATTATTTTATCAAAATTTGATAGGTTGATTTTATTTTATTTGTATAGGAGGACATTATTGATATTCCTATGTCATGGGAGCGACATCCCGTCACACAGAATCTAAGACCAGTGCTTTTAGAGACAAAAAAACTATTGATTGGTGTGTTTGGCCTATATCATGTTATTTACATGGCTGAGATTAGGGTGAACTAGAGTATGATGATGGCATTAGCAGAGAGATGGCACTCGAAGATGAGTACCTTTCATCTTCCGACAAGGGGGATGACAGTTACACTAGAGGATGTATATCGCATCCTTCGGCTTCCTATTACAAGAGAGTTAGTACACTATGATCGACATGGCGGAGTGACAGAGTGTAGAGCCATCTTTGGAGATGATGACATTAAGGAGGGGGAGATTAGATGGGATGATATGGTGGATTTGTATGAGCCGTTACCAGTGGTACTAGCTAGAGCTATTGGGGGTTTCATTTGCCCTGATCATAGATCACATGGATTTTCTGTTGGATGGGGTTGTACATTATAGAAGATGATGGATGGGACCCAATTTTCTTGGGGTGTATATTTATTAGCACATCTATATCATGATTTTCATTAGGTGGTGTACCATAGGGGTACATCATTATTAGTAGGAGTCACATTACTCCATGTTTGGGCATGGGAGCATATTATAGTTACTAGACCTATATCAATTAGATTCTAGGGTGCAGGATAGCCCTATAAATATTTATACTCCTTAATTTTGTCTCAGGAAAAACTAGGACATTTAGAGTACTGGCGTTATACTTTTGATACACTAGATATAGTGACATGGAGACCCTACCTTTGTTGTGAGCTATGGGATGACAAGAGACATCTAGGATTTTGTTTTGGGTCATGATGGCTTATAGGGTAGATGCCCTTTATTTTGGAGAGATAGTTGGTCAGCTGGGTTCTATGCCAGTTTGGCAGGATCCAAGGCATGCCCTAGGGTGTGACAGAGTTCACCAGGACTCATCAGGAGAGACGGGACTGGAGACCTATGGAATCCTTTGATATGACCTGATAGGAGTTTGTGGAGATGCCATTTTAGGCATGGACCATGAGGTAGATAGTGGTAGACCCTGGGATGACTGCAAATCTTGAGCAATTCTTGAGAGATTTTCCTATACCACACTTGGCTGATCTAGTAGTGAGGCCACCAGAGAGAGATCTAGCAGATAGACACCATAGGAGATGCCAAGGGAGAGATAGGCAAGGACAAGGGAGATGTGGTGGAGGTGATGGTGGAGGAGATGGTGGTGATGGAAGGAGAGGTGATAGGGCTGGTCCTCAAATGAGAGGAGGTGATGTTAGACAGAGGGGATTGATGCCAACCCTAGGTAGATAGGGATGGAGACAGCCTCTAGCATAGCCAACTGCAAGAGTTCCCCTATAGGTACTAGTAGCATAGGTGCAGATACCAGCTGGCCCAATACTAGGACCAGCTGTATAGGTACAAGATGAGGAGGATGTGTTATTAGCCCAGGGTGGGGTGGTATAGGGTGGACAAATCCTTGATGACATATAGGATGAGTAGGATGCTAAGATGCCAGATGTGGGGGCACAAGATGAGCAGGCTGAGATGGACATCGGGGGACAAGATCCCTATCTACAGAGAGATGGTGCTGAGGAGGATCCAAATATTGATTCACTGCTAGTTTGACTAGCAATTACACAGGTACAGGCAGACCAGGTTCTGAGTCTTGAGAGATAGATAAAGAGGATGGATAGATAGATGGGAGTGTTGAGACATGAGTGGGATGCAGTGCTTGAGAGACTTGGGGAGTCAGAGATGCTACTAGATGAGCTGTAGTGCACAAAGGAGTTGGGTCCTCGTGGAGATAGCATCAGAGCCATGATACATGCTAGGAAGGAGATATCCTACTGGCAAGAGGCATATAGACAAGTAGTCTTGAGAGATCAGTGGATTGGGAGTTATAGGGAGAGCTTAGTGGCTATCAAGATGGTAGTTCATGATAGAGGGGCACCAGTTGGTGGAGATGGTGTGTCATCATGCCCTCCTAGAGCACTAATAGGTTCAGGAGATCAGGGTGGATCCTTAGCATCAGGTAGTTCAGTAGCACAAGGCCACATTACATCTTGTAGATAGTGACAGACAGAGTCTGGAGGTAGTGGTTCATAGATTTTGAGAGAGCATTCTATACACTGTTGTACCATTACATTTCATTGTATCATTATATTTTGACTTGATGGACACTGACTATGGACACATTGTTATTGATTTATATCATTGGTCATTTGGATATTTTTGTTGTTTTATGGACTTTATATGATGGATGCTATATGATTGATTCTATATTTATAGTGATGCAATTCTATCATGATTTTCTTTGATGATTTATATACATGTACATACTGACATATGTAGGATGTGATGATTTACTTTTAATATGCATAGAATGTATGTCTTAGAATACAAAATGATTGATATCCGATTTGATATTTTTGATGCTTAATGGTTAATAATCATATGATGGTGATATAAATGCATATCTTAAATGAGTTTACTAATGCTATGTGATTATCAATGCACTAATGTGATGAACAATGTGGACAATGTATAAGGAATGGATACTAAATGAATGACATAGCTGATGATTGGAAACACATATAATGGATAGTAAATAAATGATGTCAAATGCATATAATGTATAATAAATGAATGATATATAATGTGAATAATGGATAATAAATGAAAGTGCAATGCAAATGAATGAACGATATATAATGTAATAATGGATAATAAATGAAAGTGTAACGCAAATGAATGAATGATAAATAAGGTAATAATGGATAATAAATGAAAGTGCAATGCAAATGAATGAACAATATATAATGTAATAAATGATAATGTACCTAAGATGATTGAATATAATAACTGATAACATGATAAAATGAGATGAAATGATTTCTATTATAAATGATTAAATTATATACAAATGAAAACTCCTAATAAAGATAACATATGTCTCTAATGATTAAGTGCAAAATGTCAAATGCAAAAAGTCTTAATATTTTTGGTTGTCCAAATGTCCTCAACTTAAATAACAATGTATCTAACACAAGAAGAATAGACTAAAAGAATAGATAACCTAATAAGAAAGGTAACCTATAAACCTCTATAAAAGGAGCACTGATATGTAAGTCGTGAACTGTTTAAATGAAATGCAATATGAAATGAATGTATCTCCACAAATTTAGGTAACATCTTAGAACTTCATAATAACTAGAACTTGATTTTCATCATTGAGCTCATTATGTTGCAAGAAAATGCAAGCATCATGGTATAATTAAACCAGGATGACCTGAGCACTTCTTGCATGGAGTTTAATATTGCAAACTTGACAAGCATCTAGGTATAATTGAACCAAGATGACCTAAGTTTTGTTTGTGTAACAGACAAGGAATATTCCCCCCTCCATTAGGGAACAAATATTTGGAGTTGAGGTATGTGCTGGCGTATCACCATAAATAGCATATATAGAGCAACATGATTTGGATGTTTTCATGACTATTAAATGGATGAAGGCACTTATGTGCAGACACCCCAATTATTTGTTCCTTTGATTTCATGGGGAAATATCCCACAAATAGCAACCAAAGAAAATACCATGCCCCATCATGGCTATCCTAATCAATGACATTTTAGAGTTTCAAACTCATGTCAAAGATATCATGGAATAGCATAGGAAACATGATAACAATGAAATCCATATATGAATGCATAATTTACAACAAATCATTCTAACATGCCTATCATGAATATACATTTCTTTTTCCAAAAAGATAGTGTAAGATATAGTGATCAGTTCAAGTGATGATGTATAGTCAAGATTCGATAGATAAACAATCATGTTTCAAAGGATAGATTATAGATTCTGATTCATCATAAAGATATCATTGTGAAAGAATGTTTGATTGCACTTTCCTTGTCTGGTGAAAATACTCCATTGTGTCCTCTAAGAGTCATGACTATCATAGATCCACTTCCTAAACTAGGTTGAGGAAATGCCCCCAGCTAGGTGATGGATTGGCTTATTATGGATGAAGAAAGACACAACAAGAGTAGGATGAAGACCATGACAAATGATCAAGCTATGATGGGGTTTTATTATGGGTAGATACAATGGATGGTGTATGAATTGGCCATTTTATTATGATATGTACATGGCGGGTATGGGGACTGACTAGCCATTTTATTGTGGATATATACAATGAATGGACACACTAGAAGAATCCTAATAGATAGAGGAGCTAACTTGATACACATGGTCCCTATTTCTAGGTTTTCACCACATGCTTTTATTGTAGTTTTCTTTTTATTTTTTGATGTTTTTTTTTGTTTTTTTATGATTTTTTGTATTTAAAAAATATATACATAGCCCTTCCATTGGGATTTCAAGGATAGAAATTCCTGAGATGGATACTATTAAGAGGTTCATCTAAAGGATCTCCCTTTGGTGTGGACAATTGATAAGTCCTAGAACCATAAACTGTTGTAACTACAAAAGGACCTAACCAATTGGGTTTGAACTTGCCCTTCTTTTCACGATGCAATTGATTCTTTGGATTTTCTCGAAGGACTAAGTCACCTAGCTAAAAGTCTCTGAGCTTTACCTTGCTATTATACTGACGAGACATATGCTACTGATAGACTTTCAAATGATCATAAGCTCTCTGATGGCATTCATCCAATAGTTCTAGTTTAGTCAACCGTGCAACTCTATAGTCTTCATCAGGAATCAAATCTTTGAGAGTGACATGAAGTGAAGGCAACTCGACTTTGAGGGGTAGGACTTCTCCAGATCCATAGACAAGGGAGTATGGGGTGGCTCTAGTAGGAGTACAAATGGAGGTACGATAAGCCCATAAGGCTGGATTTAGTTGGATATGCTAGTCACGGCCAGTGTCATTGATAGTCTTTTGTAGGATTTTAACAATAGTTTTATTTGACACCTTAGCTTGGCCATTTCCTTGGGGATAGTATATGGTAGAATAGTTATGGGTAATATAGAATTTTTCACATAGTTCATCCATGTCCTAATTTTGAAACCATTTCCCATGATCAGTAATGAGATACATAGGTATACCATATCTACAAATGATATAGTTTAAGATAAACATGGATATTTGTTTCCCTATGGTGGTAATTAATGGAATGGCCTCAATCCATTTAGTAAAGTATTCCATGGTAGTGAGAATCCATTTGTGACTATTGGAAGATGGAGGGTTGATAGCACCCATGAGGTCGAGACCCCATTGATTGAATGGCAAGGTAGTTGTAAAAGGATGTAACTCTTGTGCTAGAGCATGAATAAGGTTTCCATGTATCTAACATTTCTTGCATGCTCTAGCAAAATGGAAGGAATCTGTTTCCATGGTAGGCCAATAATAACCCATATGCATGAGTTTCTTAGCCAAAGAGGGACCACTTGAATGTGTCCCAAAAATACCCTCATGTATGTCTCGCAAGGCAGTTTGAGCTTCATCACGCTTGAGACATCGTAGAAGAGTACCATCAAGACCTTGCCGATAAAGGGTATCAGATATTAGGACATAGCAGGAGGCTTGGTGGAGAAAAGTTCATTTTTGATTGTGGGATAGGTCAAGGGGTAGGATGTCATTTTTCAGATAGGAATAATTTTTTCCATAGATGGGGGAATCATGTCCAATTAGATGACATATAATACTCATATCAAGATCATCATATGCAGGACAAGTTAGGGATTCCACCAAGAACTCAAAATGGACCTTGGTATCTTCTGTATCAAACAAAGAAGCAATAATTTCCATTGCATCATTAGCCTTGTTATCATGCTGAGGAATCTACTCAAAAGTGATGACTAAGAAATATTGTTTAAAGTCATCAACCATACATTTATATGGTAATAACTTATCATCTTTAGTCTGATAATCATCATTAACCTGGTTTATAATCAACTGAGAATCCCCATAGACATTTATTTTAGTTACTTTCCATTGTAAAGCCATCTTTAACCCAATCAGCAAGGCTTCATATTCTGCTACATTGTTGGTGCAAGGAAAGAGCAGCTTGTAAGATTACAGAATGGTGTATCCTTGTGGTGTGACAAAAAGAATACTAGCTCCTGAACCTTGTTGAGTATACAATCCATCAAAATATAGATGCCAAGTTTGTGTAGATAAAGCCAAGATGTGTGCATTAGGAAACTCTGTATGTATAGGTTGGTCATTTATTAATGGAGCATCTACTAGCTGATCTGCTATCACTTGACCTTTGATAGCCTTCCTGTCTACATATTCAATATCGAATTCACTAAGCAATATGACCCACTTAGCCAATCTCCCTGTCAATGTTATTTTTCTTAATAGATACTTTAAAGGATCAATCTTTGTGATAAGTTGGATTGAATGTGACAACATGTAATGGCACCATTTCTATGATGCAAAAATAATAGCCAAAAATGCTCTTTCTATAGGAGAATAATTTAGCTCATAGCCCACTAGGGTGTGACTGATATAATAGATGGCTTTTTCTTTTCCTTCATGATCTTGTTGAGCTAGTAGAGCACCTAGTGAAACTGTCGTAGCTAAAATGTAAAGCAAGAGTGGCTTGCCTAGAATTGGTGACATTAGAGTTGGAGGATTCACCAGATATTGCTTAATTTTATTGAAAGCTACTTCACACTGATCATCCCATTGGAATAAGATATTTTTATGCAACAAATGTTGAAAGTGATGACTTTGATCTACTAGTTGAGAAACTAATCTTCAGATGGATTGGAGACGTCCCTGCTAGGATCTTAACTAACTAATGTTAGTGGGGGAAGCCATCTCCAATATTGCTTTAACTTTTTCTAGATCCACTTCAATTCCTTTGGCTGAGACAATGTACCCTAACAATTTACCGAATGTAACTCTAGATGCACATTTCTTTAGATTGAGTCGAATCTGATACTTTTCCATCTGGGTGAATATTCTATCCAACACTCTCAAATGACCAACTCTATCTTTGGATTTTGCTAAAATGTCGTCAACATAATCTTCCATAATGGTGTGCATCATATCATGAAAGATTGTGGTCATTTCTCTTTGGTAAGTTGCTCCAGCATTTTTGAGGCCAAAAGGCATCACATTCTAATAGTATGTATCCCATGGACAAGTAAAAGCCATCTTTTCTCAATCTTTCGGTGCAATCTTGATTTGGTTATGGCTAGAAAATCCATCCATTAATGATAACATCTCATGCCCAGCTGTCAGGTCAACAATAATGTCAATATTTGGCAAAGAAAAGTCATCTTTCGGACAAGCTTTATTAAGATCTTGAAAATCAATACAAATCCTAATAGACTTTTCTGGTTTTGAGATGGGGACAATATTTCAAATCCACTCAGCATAATCAATAGCTCAAATGAATCCAACATCTAGGATCTTCTTCAATTCTACTTTAACCATTAGTGTAATATGGGGATGCATCTTGCAGAGCTTTTTCTTAACTGGTTTTACACCTAGTCTAATAGATAAATGATGGATAATGAGATTTGGATCCAGGCCAGGCATATTAGCATAGGACCAAGCAAAGTTGACTTGTCTCTCTTTGAAGATTTTTACAAAAGCTTCTTTCTCTGGTTTTGTCAAGGATGCTGCTACTTTGAGGATGCATGAATACTCTTCTATTCCAATGTTAAGTGGTACTATTGGTTCTATAAGAATAGCAGATTACTCTCGATACAGATAGTTGGGAAGAGTGTCAATCCTTCCATTGTGGGGTGCCTTAGAGACATTTTCACCTTTAGATGTGTCATTTCTTTTTACTATTTTTGGATCTAATATGAGTGGTAGTTAACCATAGATGTCCTATTCTTAGGTCATTTCAGACATTGTCTAGGACAAGGGCAAAATACTTGAAATTTCTTTGAAACAATGTGACACACACATTATTTCAAAGAGGGGAAAAATGTATACACTTAAAAATGGCTTCATTAATTAATTAAATATTTATTATTTAATTGATATTGACTTGATAAATTAATTAAATATTTATTATTTAATTAATTATTATTCCTCTATTTGTTAAATAAATTATTCAATTTATTTAGTAAACTCACTATAGTCTATTCCTCTATCCTAAGTCTTCTAATTAGTCTTATTAAAGTGATTTAATTAAATACACAATCACCTAAATATGACTAAGTCCCCTAGTCCACCTCACCTACCTAGTCACCTGACACATCAGTTTGGCTAAAATAAATAATTATTACTAATTATTTATTAGTAATTATCCTCACCCACACATGTCCTATTCTTAATGGCTATGTGGCCTCATAGGACTTAGTCTCATGACCACATGTCCTGTCAACAACCAAGTCAAGGGACATTCCCTATTCCTAAGGGGCTTCTCAAGCCACCTCTAAGGGTCAAAGGTGACTCATAGGACACTTGTGCAAAGAGTCCTCATGAGGAAAAGGTCTCTCCCTCTTTCTCTCTTTGGTCTTTGTGAGACACTTGACATGTGTCTTTCCCTTCCACCTTCTTCTCCTCCATGTCAGTGTGAGAGGAACATCATCCCTATTCTTCCTCTCACATTCCAACTATATCCCTCTTTCTCTCAACTCCTTCAACCAAGTCAATCCTAGCCCTAAGATCTTCCACCTTTCATTCTCAACCGTAGGATTGTGCCACCTAGGCCTAGATCCTCCAAAGCTCTATAAAAGGAGCCTCATTTCCTCTTTGTGAACTAATAGGTATTTTTGTAATAGGCATTCAAGCATTCAAGCAATTAAGCATCCAAGCATCCAAGCATTCTAAGAGCAATCAATCCATATTATCATCATTTCATTTGCATTCTATCCATTAGATTGCATAAGCTATTGTGCACTCATTTCATAAAATCTCCACACTTTGGTATCATCTTGGGAGAAGGCTTCATTTGGAAATCTAAGAGCTCAACCTCTTCAAGAAATCAAGGCTAGGAGGACAATGGAGACAAGCTGCATGGTAGGTGAAGGTAATTAATTTAGTTTCATCATTTTATAGTTACTTTGTATTCTTCATTGTGTTGCATTAGATTGATTTATTGGATTTAAATAGTTAATTCATCATCTCTAGTTATTAGACATCTAATTTGCATACACAAACAATGATAGGGTATGGTCGGTCATGTGGATCTCGACTATGTGAGTAAGTACGCCTCTGTCCTCTACCAAACAAACACGTGAAATAGATGCAAACACATGACAACCATACACATGCCAATATGGGATTAGTACCATGAATCAATATAAATATAAACATAACATCAAATGATATCATCATCTAATCTAGGCAATAACCTGATACACATTCAATGAACATAAATCCATAATCATCATTTATTAATCATAATAATTGATCACTTCAGTGACCTAAAAGAATTTTTTCAAATACTGAAACATAAAGAATCCTAAAAGTGAACTACGAGTGGGGTACTACATCCACCCCCCCTAAAATTAGGCTTACTCCTGGAAGCTTGGAACAAGTAGGGATGTAAGTCCCATACACCTCACTGCACTAAAAAGAAAACTATAGCAAAGATCACTTAGTAGGTCCCATCGGACCCTTTCCTACCTTAGGGTTCGAACACTAAGGATCATTCCCTATTGCAAAGGTCGTATGAGATCTACTAGCATCACCCACTATAGGCTCAGAAACCAATGACCTCTATCTTGAATGCTGAACTGGAAACTGGGGACAATTGTATGATTTATGACTAGGTTGGCCACATGTGAAAGAATCCCCCTTGAACACTCTCCTTGCTGCAAAAGTACTGGGCTACTGAAAACTACCCCCACCAAAATCCTGATGTGAATTCTGAGTGGGCTGAACATCCTGATTGTGCACACTATGCTGCCAATTGCGATAGTTCTCTAATTGAGAACCACCACCATTACCATTGAATAATTTCTTATCCTAATGATTCTGATTACCTTTTGAAAAGGTAGTAGTATTCTGAAAATTCCCATTCCTTTGAGAATGATTCCCCTTGGAACCACTAGGTTGAACACCTCTCTGACTACCATTACCCAATGCTTGATTCACCTCTATAAGGGTAGCCTTAATAATCATTTCCTAAAGGGTCTTAGGCTCAAATAGTAGGACCTCCCCAGTGATGCATGCATTAAGTCCCCTCAAAAAGTGCTTAACTAGGAGAGTTGTATCCTATCTAAAGCCATCATACTATTTGAGCTAAAAAAACTGGTGCTCGTACTCTCCCACTAACAAGGTCAATTGTATCAAATTGTGGAACTCATCTGCTCTCTATCACCTCCATTGATCTGATAGGAAGCACTCTCAGAAGTGTTCCAAAAACAACTCCCAAGTGACAGTGTCTATCTAAAACCCTAGCTTCTCCTCCTCTATCTTCCACCATATAGTAGCAAAATATGTAAGCTACATAACTACATACTTGGCTTTAGTATTACTACTAAAGGGATGCATGGTGAAACTCTTCTCTAAAGCTATCAACCAAGCTTCTACCTCTAAACTAGTGCCTTTCCCTCTCATCAGATCCCTCATGTGGTTAGCTACCACAACTGTAGGATCAACTGTGAAGTTCCTCCTTAGAGGGCTCCTAGATCTCTACCTAGCCCACTCTACTCTGACCTGCTCAAGACCAAGATGAATGAGAATCACTTGCAAGAGTGGTCTCATATTAGGATCATCCTAACGATCCTCTCTCTGCCGACCCCTAGACTATTGTTGGTGACTATCCTGACTGACACTTGTAGAAGGGCTAGGTTATCTACCCCTTCCACGGTTACCAGTTTGACCTCTACCTCAACCTCTAGTGGATCTAGTCACAGCTATAATTCCTCCAACATACAGAGATCCAACAATAACTCTCAACAAAACTAGAAAAAAAACTAAAAGAAACATAATCATAACGAAATGGTTTAAAAAAAAAATGTTATATGTCTATGTTTAGTTTCAAGTTTAAACTACAAAAAACCTAATAGGTGTACATACCCAGAGTTCCCAGTGTAGAAACTCTTCTCTAATACAGAATTTAATGCCCCACCAGGGAACCCAAGAGAAGATAACCTAAACATGCTTCTAAGTTTGGTGAACATTATTTTTTCTAAAGTTAACATACAAGATAAACAATAGTTCAGAAGCAATTACCATTTACTCACATTCATATAACATCCAACACAAGTTACAAGACTCAAGGGTTCCATGACGTAGAATTACTTAAGAACAAAACACAACTAGAACTAACATCACTAAAAGATTCCATAACTTATAAATTATAATTACATGATAACAATAAATACAATCCTCATGGACATACATGACATATACATAAACTGACATCCACTGCACATGTCATAGGGTATGTAGTAATTAATCTAATTATGATAATAAAATGTCCAGATTAGGTATCACATGTTATACACTAATACAGGATTACAAATAATGAAGATATGATAAGATACATGAATGAAGAAGCATCAAAGGAATCCATCAACAAAAATCACCATCAAGCACTGGCACCAGGACGTCAAATCTCAAATGGTAAAGATTCACTACAACTCATCCATGTAGGACCACAAAGGCCTACCCCACTATGCTGAGGAGATAAACACAAATCCCAATCGGATAACCAAAAAAAAACAAGGATAAAACCCTAAGCAGAAGGATCCTGAAAGAACTCTAACTCAAGATAAACAAGATAAAGTAATAAGAACAATTCAATAAACCAGAGGTAACTGACACATGTAGAATAACTAGACTTGCATAGGAAGGTGTCATCATGTACATCTAACCCTTGAGTTTTTGTCCTAGTAATCTCTCTAGCTCTCGGCACCCAAGTGACCATACATGGCATCAATGACCTCTCATACAGATGAAGTCAAAAACTATGGCAACTCATCCCTTAAAAGGGGGCTAGTCATCTTCTCAACTCCACCTTAGTCTATACTAGCACTCAAGCATGGGTGAGGACTCATATCTTATTAGGTTCAATTAAATACCCCTTAATTATATTAGGTTATCACTTGATTACTGTTACTTATAATAAGTGATCCTGGTAGCCACTTGTGGGCCCCAATGCTTATTGCAAGCCACCTTCTTCTACATGTCTAGGTAAACTACCCTAGGCTCACAGATCTCTCCTAGTTCTAATCAGGTATACACTACATAACCTCATATCCAGATTCACACGAAAGAACAAGATATGGTTACAGAGATACCAAAAACATAATACAATATATCATGAGCCTAATGGTCAAACATGAGTGAAAATCAGATAAAGTACACTCACCCCAATCATAACTGATAACATGAACATCTGACTCATACCCCAGCCTCTGTAGCCTTCTAGGTCTTCTAATACTTGACAACCCATAATGTAAAAGAAGACACAAAGAATACAACACTCACGCCATTAAGAACTGAAAAAGACCTAAATCATTTAAATTCCATAATTATCATAATTGAATTTTCAAGTACAAAGTCCACTAGGAAACTCTAAAAAATATTCATTCCATTACATCATGATTAAATCAAATTTCCTAAAAAGTACCTTATAATCCAACATAACGAAAATGCCCAATTTTAGTAGAAAAGATTATAGATGTTACTTTTGAATGCCATTAGGTTATAATTTAATAAGTTCAATTTAAAAACCCTACATTGACATTCTTAGTATACAATATGGGAAAATTTGTACAATTAACTCCAACACTCATTTGAAAAGAACTTAAACAAATTAATCTAAAATCTCTCATAATCATTAATCTAAGAAATAAAACTATAGGATAAAAAAAATAGATTACAGTTTAATTAAGTTAATTATTAATTAAATTATAAATTACCAAAATATAAAATATAAACTATACATCATAATATAATATATAGATTATAAATTATATAACATAACATATGAAATTTAAATTAAATATATCTTAAAATTTTAAAAATTAATAAATAACAAAGATTAATTTAATAAAAAAAACATATTACAAAACAAATTTGTTTTTTTTTTTTTTAAAACATAAAATAATTAGGAGGACGCGGAGGGGGGGGGGGGGTGGGTAACTGTGCCCCACTGACCCCTGCACATGGTACCACCGTAGGTGGTGGTAGGCCGACAAGACTGTGCCTGCCGCGCAGTATCCACAGTTACTGACGACAGGGCAGCCCTGCAGTGCTGGGCCTTGGGAGGTGGGGATGTGGTGGCCCCCGCCTCCCACAACAAATCAATCAAATTTTTTTTAATAAAATTTTAAAACATTCTTTCATTGCCATTTTTTTTTTGATATGAAATATATATATATATATATATATATATATATATATATATATATATATATATATATATATATATATATATATATATATATATATATATATATATATATATATATATATATATATATATATATATATATATATATATATATATATATATATATATATATATATGAACACAAACATTTTTATTAAGCAATTTCTAAAAGAACTTTTATTTTTAAACAAAAATATATATATATTCAAAAATGGAAAAGATAAAGGACCTGTACCTTTCGCCAAAAAAGGTAACATGTCATTTTTTCATATTTTTTTAACATACTGTTTTGTCTTTTTCACATGTCAATTCCATATGCAATTTTAACTATGCATAAATTTGTCAACTTACGAATGTTTTTTTTTTTTTTTTGTCTTTTCCAGGTATAAATATTTTGACTGCAAATTTTAAACAGAGAATAATAATTTTCACCAGAATTAACTTTATACCCAAATTGGGTTTTTTATTCAAATTGGAGTTCTTTCCAAGAGGGGGATTAATTTTCTTTCAACTCTGTAGTCTAACTATATAACAGATTTGATTTTTTGATTTACAAGCAAATCCTAGACAAAATTTTAATAAAATTTTACCAGCATAATGGTACAATGCCAAGTAATTATAAAAACATAAAATAACAGATCTAGGGTTTCTGTAATACACAAAAACAAAGAATTATTACAGATCTAATGAGCCAATACCAGGTCTACTCAAACATAGAATTTTACCAAATAGAATAACGAAAGGCACACAACAAGAATTCCAGATCCTACCTTATATCCAATGCTAGAACTGTAATGAAACCTCTGTTGTAGATCTGAAAATGAGATTTCCTCCAAAACCAATCCTGCCTGCAGATCTAAAAACTATGATGAAACCAGGAACCAAATCCAGATGCACAATCAAGCCAAATCAACAAGCAACCACAAAAATCCACAAATTTCCAAAATTCCAAGTACACAAGCTCTCCCCAAAAATCTTCTCCAAAACCTGTCTCCTAAAAAATGAATGCAATAATTTCCCTAATAGGAGTCCAATTCCCAAATTCATGCAATTCCTAAAGACAACTCAAAAGCTAACTCAGAGTTCAACTCCAAATCAGAAATGACTCATAAGACAACTCCTGATCAAACTCCAACTCCAAAATTGAAAGCAAATCATAATTAATTAATTAAAATATCTTTATATTGCACAACTCAACTTTGACGTTTGAAAACTAGTTGTTCACTTTTTGAAGACAAATCCCTTTTCAATTATGCACATGTTAATAATTTAAATTCATTATTAAATAAATTAAATACTTAATGCATCATAAAACATGCAATTAAATATTTAATTATTTAATAATACTCACAAACATAATAAAATCCAATTCTCAATAAAATACTCAATTAAATCCAAATAATCAATTATTTGATTTTAATTAAATTTCATCAAAATAAACTTAGGACATAATCAATATTAATTTCCAAATACTCAAATAATTAACTTTAATTTAATTCCATTAATTAAATCCTAGGAGCATAATTAATCATTAAATCCAACTATGCACCTAACATTAATAATCATATAAATAAACCTATATAAACATAAATCAACTATAATTAATAAATTAATAATCACCCACATAACCACAAATCAACTAAATCCAAATGACATAAAACCAAAGAAACACTAGAGAAGGGATCCACGAACTCATGACAACCAGATGAATTTGGGTAGGGAAGTCAAACTGACTCTTGTCCAAACCTAGGACAATTAGGCTTAGGTTAGGGTTTGGGTCTGTGTATTATCTCCCCTCTTTACCATTGATGAATGTTTGTTGGCACGCTCACTCTTGCCAATTCAGGGAAGATGATGCCATGTACATGCAAACCTATCACCACAAGATGAAGTATGTACATACAATAATATATAGAAAACAATGATAGGGTACGGTCGGTCATGTGGATCTTGACTATGCAAGTAACTACGCCTCCATCTTCTACCAAACAAACACGTCAAATGGATGCAAACACATGACAACCATACACATGCCAATATGGGATCAGTACCATGAATCAATATAAACATAAACATAACATCAAATGATATCATCATCTAATCTAGGCAATAACCTGATACACATTCAATGAACAGAAATCCATAATCATCATTTATTAATCATAATAATCGATCACATCAAAAGTGACCTAAAAGAATTCGATCAAACACTGAAACATAAAGAATCCTAAAAGTGAAGTACGAGCGGGGTACTACAATACACTAGTACAGAATATTAGTGGGTATCAAGTCCCATTGGGTTTCTTAGCTATTTGGGTTTCCCCGTAACCAAAATATTGGTGTTGTGTTCAAGTGTTCTTTCATTTTGTTTTTGCTTTTTGTTTAAGGATAATTAATTGGATAAATAATTGAAACTTATAGATAACTGATTCACCCCACCCCCCCTCTCAGTTATCTCTTGGGACTATTCTTAACATTAAGGAAATTATTGAGTGTCTTAATAAATATGTAAGAGGGGATGTTAAGGATTTTATTAGTGATGATCAATTTATTAAAAAACCTAAATTCAATATTCTTTTTTACAATATGAAAAAAATGAGTCAATGAGGAAGATTGAATAACATATAAGGATAAAAGGGTTAAAGCCACATAAAATTTTGGAAAAAGGAGAGAAAAAAGATGCAGACATTGACCCCAAGAAAGGGGAGGAAAATATTGAGTGATGTTGTATGCTTATTTTTTCTAGGTGAGGATATATCAAAATGTGTTGCAATTGGTAATTGAAGGAGATAGTAGGATATGATTGCAGAATTAGTGATAAATAAATAGACAAGTTGTGTTATGGTTTTGAGTTAAACCCAAATGATAATGCATTGGTATTTTGGCTCTTATATCCACAAAATAAGAGGCCAATTATAATATTGCTCAAGAAATCCTTGGTCATTTTATGATTTACAGGTTAAAGGATGTCACTTCAGAGCAAGTAGTAGATTTAGCATTACACAATGCAATGTTAAATAAAGAAAATGTTGATGACAAATCCCATTTGGTAAAGGGATTAAATGGGAAATTTAGTGAATTAGAAAGGCAACTAGATACATCTCCTAGATGAGAATTATTATTTGAGTTTAATATTTTAAAACTAAAAATTAATATTTCTTTGGAAAGTAAGAGGACTGAGGTAGACAAACAACTCCTAATAACCTATCAATAAAATATAGCCATGAAGAAAGAATTGAAATTGTCTAAAAAAATCAAATCTCAAGTGCATAATTAGAATGAACAAAGAAATCAAACAACTTCATTTTGGGTTCTAAAAACAAGCACAACAAAATCTTGAATGCAAAAAGTGAAAACAAAGCAATTTCATTTCATTTCAAAGTTCAAATTGGGATCCTAAAAAGAAAAATCTTGAATGCAAAACTATAAAATACTTGCAACATCTTTTCAAAGAGCTTTGTTTTTTTATAATTGACAAATCAAATCCTAAACATATGTGTTTGAAAAATAATTAATCATTTTGGAAAAGAACCCTTTTTGATGTGCTTCTAGGAGGTTTCCAATTCTGTAAATCCTATTTAGACTAAGTGACATAAAACAAATTGAACTAGGACAAGTTTATTTGTTCTACTTCTAGTGAGGTCTGTCCAAAGAGAAAAGTGCTTCCTCTTTGGAGAATGACCTCAAATCAGTACTTCCTCAACTGGTATAGAAATAAAGCGTTGAGAAAACTCTTGCTTCATCCCCTCAAGCTTGGGTGATGTATGTTGTTGGTAGCCTGAGATAGGTGAATATCCCTACTATTTCAACATGGTCAACTAGGCTCTTAAGTGAGTCACACATGTACAAACTAATTGTGAGGACACCACAAACCAAATCAGACACTTGTTAAAATAGAGGCTTCCTTATCTACTCCCAAAGGTATCAAAATCTTTTTACAAGGATTGATCAAAGTGGTTTCTTAGATCACCTGAATATTACTCACCATTTATATCCATTTTGGGGTACCAAGTTGTGGGCAAATATTTTGATACTAGCATGTCCTTAGGTGGTTCTTATTGATTTGTTTTCATTGTTTCAAACTTATTGCACAACATCTATTAGAACATACATATTTTTTGGAAACACTATTGGAATTCAATGGTCATCATTTTCTTGTATCCCACAAAGTTGCTTTGTCATTTATTGGGATTTCTTTTAGAATATCTTTTGAGTCTTTTTGTCCTTTTCCATTGGAGACAAATAAAAAATGGAAGTGAAATTAGAAACCTATCAAAAAGATCAAGTCATTCAAAATTATTGATTCAATTTCCAAAAACCTTCAAAGCCATGTCTAATTTGATCAAGCATAAGAAATCCAAGATTCCCAATTCCCATGTTTATCAAGAGAATAATATTGTAGAAAGAGATTGAAAAGATCACCAACCTTTCCTAAAATAAATCCAAGCAGAAGCCAAGTATCAGGAAAAACTAGATAATATGGGTTATAATGACAAAGTGAAACAATTTGTAGCCTAGTTCCAGGTCAATCATCTCTTTGTCACATATCCATCATTCCTTCAGAATCCCACATACTATCTTGACATCCTTCCATCCTAAAAACATCCTTAGTTTCACCATTGCATCATCATCCCCTCATCTTGCATCATAGTTCAACCTCCTAGTTGCATCCTTACATTATTTATCATCTTCCTAGTTGCATCATAGGTCATCCTTTTTAGTTGCATTTAGGTCATCCTCTTAGAATAGTGTCATTCCATCATCCTCCATCATCCTTGCGTATGGAATCCAAAGTCAGTATTCTTTCTTCATCTCATCATCCTTGATCCCTAATCCAAAATCCAACATCCAAGTTAGAATCCATCATCCTCGTACCAAATCCAATAATCCAAATCCAAACACTTCATGTCATATCCTTTGAGTTTCTTTGAATCCTTATCTTAAATCATAAAACTCCACCCTTTGACTAAGCATTTTCTAGGGAATCCTATAATTGTCCTTGTAAGCCTCATCATCTCGAGTAAGAGATTGGTGTGCATTGACAAGAATCTCATCTTCTAAAGATCATCATTCTATCTTAGGTTGACAATCCTATCCTCATTGATCCTACATCAGGAAGTAGTAACTCATTACCGACACTTGGTAATCCTCCACTATCCTCTGCCATCATCATCATCTAGAATCATCCATCATCCTCAATCTAGTTAGCATCTCACCATCCTTTGGTTGTTCCAAATCCTTAGGTTTTGCATAGACCTACCCTAATCCACCATCCTTAAAAGTTTTCTTAGAAGTATCTTGCATCCAACCATAATCTATATCTTCATCCTTAGATCTACATTCCATTCCTTTTGAGACGTGATCTAAGAAGAGAAGGAATAAGGATCCCAACTTGGGCACTAGTTCATCTGATCCCAACAATCCTTCTAGTGCAATGGTGACCTATAATCCACAAATCCCACAAGTTGAGAATGTGTGGGAAGATCTAACTAAAACTCCCACATTATTCTCCATGGAAGCATTCATGAGCCATCTGGGATATGCACAAATGGTAAGTAAAATCATTGATCATAATTAACGATCTATATTGGAAAACTTTTCACAAGAGGGTACTTCCATTCCACCACATCTCCAATCCCTCATCTCCATAAAATAAATACATATCCTATTTGAAACCTATACCCCCATCATCCAAAAAATCCATGATCCTAACTTGCAAATATCTCAAGTAGCCTCATCCATCCCCCATCTCTTGTAAAGAAGCTTTGCAAGCCCCACAACACAAACAACAAGACAATCCACTTCCTTTTCTATCATAGGAATTCCACCATCATTTACAAAATTTCAAGCCATCACTCAAGCCCAAAGCTTCACAAAAACAAACCTCCACCTCCCACACAAGCCACCACACAAGAAGTTCCTCCACCTTCCATGACCCAAGAAACATAACCCTTTCCAGGGGTGACACAACCATTCCCCTCTTTCACTCAGTAAGCTTTCATATCAATACCATCCTTTCTGGGGTCAACACAACTGTTTCCCTCCTTTACATAGAAAGCCTCCACATCAGCACCATCCTTCCCATGGGGAACACAAGTATATGTTCCACCTCTACCTTTTATTGCTCACACACAATCCCAACAAACTACCTTCACAATAGGGATGCCCTCCATGGGCCCTCAAAATCTACCATCTACATCATAGAATACCATCATAACTTCTACATCCTCTACATCACAACTTCTACCATGAATAGGCTCTCTTTGGGGCCTCAACCAAGTAGAAATACATGCCTTTGGTATATCGACCCAATCCCACATATCTATTCCCACAAACTAACATGCCACTTTCCCTCAAGTAGTTCAACAACAACCATTGAAACTTCTACCAACTTCATCCTTTCCTTCATATACCAACTATCTATCTATACCACCCATCGCTTCTCAAATAGTTTGATTACCACAACAACAAAGTTCTACCCATCTCGCCAGCTACCTCACATAACCACCTCCTACCACCAAATTCTAAATAACCATTCCACCCCTAAGAAATGCAAGAATGTATCCCACTTACATTAGCAAAGCCCAAATCCAAGTACATAAAGGACCATCCTATCAGAAAGTTGCACCATTCCATCGAAATCCTCCAAAGCAATAATTTTTTCAAGCACATAAACAACATCCCATCATCCCCCAATAACAACAAGCACCATCATATCCATCACAACATCAGCATCCCATCATCCCCTAGAAGCAACAAGAAACTTCATATCCTCCACAACAATACACTCCCACACCTCAACAACAATATCCTCCCTAGCAAACATCACCCCAAAATCCATTCCAATTCGCCTATCTTGCTAGGTAATCTCCCTATCCAACTCTGCAATATCCTCCACAAAACCATCCATATTCACCAATATTATCAGATCCTTTCCCAATGGGAGTACCCACTCTAATGCTAATCAACACCAAATGGAAAGAGATGAAGAACGCTCTTAAGGAGCTTAGAGTTGGAACCGAGAGCAAGGATTTCAAATTCGAAGAGGTTTGTCCCAATCCCTTTGATAGGTCAATCATGGCAATTCCCTTTCCTAAACATTTTGAGACACCCAATTTTGACAAATATTGAGGGAAAGGAGATCCAGTTAGCCACATAAAAGAATTATATATGGCTTATCAAGAGGTTGCATATAGTGATAATTTCTTCATGCACCTATTCCCCAAAACCTTGGAATGAACTACTATTTAGTGGTTTTACAAGATACCTTATGGAACAATCACAACCTTTGTAGAACTTGAAAATGAGTTGTCTATGTTAGACCTATGCAACTCAAAGTAGAAAGGAGCTGAGAGCCTATTTGACTACCTGCAAAGATGGAAAAACCTCATGACAAGGCTATCATATCAACCACCTGAGAAACATCTTACTAAAATCTTGATCGATAACCTATATCCTAAACTATCCCATTTCGTGAGGATGAACTATATCCAAACTTATCAAGACATCAAAGGCAAATGGATAGACATTGAAAGAGGCCTCTTAGATGAAAGCATCATCTGAAACTACAAAGATGATTCACATAGAAATCCTAGTAATGACAAACCTCACCACTAGAATAAAAATAAGAATGTTGTCACTGATGGAGCCACTAACACAAAACATATCCAAATTTTTGTGGTCGATCCTACACCAACTCCTTCATATAAATAATAATAACCTCAAATCAATCAGCAACCTACACAGAACTATCAACAACAAGAAAACCAAGTCAAAAAAGAAAATCAGGCTAATGCCATATCCATTACTCCAACTCAGAACAGGCCTCAAGTCCAAACTCATAAAAAACAAACCATCACCCCTCTTAATGAACCATTGGATGTGATCTTCTATCAAATGGCCAAAGATAATCTAATTACCTATCCTCCAACTTAGCAATTCAATGATGAAACTCCCAAGCCAACATATTAAAAATATCATGAGTACTATGACTATCATCATGTTAAAGGACACACTACCCTCAGGTGCATGAAACTGAAGCATTATATCCAAAATATCATTGACATAAAAGAGATCCAAGTGGACACTTCAGCCCAACCTTTGCCTAATGCCAATCTACAAATCTATCAGAATGTGTACCAATCCTCCACCCTAGAACCAAGGCAAAGGAAAACAAGAAGACCATGCTGACCACAAAGACTATACTACTACCCACATCAAATATGACAAATTTGTCAAATGCATAACCCAAGTTGAACCCAATGTTAATGTCATCCATGTCAAGGGAGTAGATAGTCAGTGTGTTGTTGCCACACAAAGAGGCTAGATATTTGTCACCAGTGCTAATCCAATTCTTGCACATAATGCATAGTATAACCTTCTAGAACACATTTGGAATACACCTTCCCAAATCTCCATCCTTGACCTTCTCTGCACTTCACCCATCCATCAAAAGATCCTCAACTAAGCCCTCCAACAAGGACATGTCCCCACAAACATTAATACCATCTAGTATGAAAACCTTATGGTACATCTTGTTGGCATTAAGCATGATTGTCATTAGTGACAACACTTATTCTGAATAGTGCATACCAAGCAGAACAGTACATACCGAGCAGAACAAAGCTTATCGAGAAAAATAGTACATAACAAGTAGAGCAAAGCTTACTGAGCCGAGTAGAGCTTACTGAGTAGAATAGTGCATACCGAGCTCGCAAAGTTTCACAGTGTTTACCGAGTGCTACATGGTTAAACAAGAAATTTAGTTTCTACCATGTAACACTTTATCTACTGAGTCTCCAGTATTTACCAAGTTTGAAACTATGACCGAGTGGTTAGTATGGACCAAGTTTCCACTTCTACCGAGTGCATGATGATGCCAAGTAATGCAGTGGATGCCGAGTATCAGAAAGTCACTGAGTTAGCTTGTAGTAACTGTGTAACTATATTTGGGCTGACTCAGTAATATTTGTGTTTACTTGTTTAAGAGCCAACTTTGTAATTATTTTGAAATTGACTTAGATTGATATATAAACAATGTTTTATGTCATATCCAAGAATGATTAAATAGAGAAGTATGAAAAAGAGAGAAAGACAGAGATAAGAAAATTACAAAGGGCTACCACAGTATAAGATGTAGAAAAGATCTATCCATCACAAAAGGTGATTAGTACATCAGAGAATCTCAATCAGCAAGTACAGTTGCAAGTAAGAGATCTACTATTTCATCCTAAGAGGTGAATCAACTTGAAACCCTTTAACTGGGTAGACTTAACAGTCTTTGTAAAAATCTCTTAACCGAGTGCATACTTCATTGTATGTTTGTAAAACCTCTAACAAGGTGGACCTAATAGTCCTTATTGCTCCTAACAAGGCAGATCATCAGAAGTGATCATTGTAAGCCTTAACCGGCAAACTTTATATTGCAGTATTGAAGTTTTGTGGGTATCATCCCCAGCCTAGTTTTACTTTCTACTTGGAAGGTTTCTGGGTCACCAAATCTCTGTGTTCTAAGTGTTATGAATGTTTTATTCTTTCTGTTACTCATGCATGCAGTCAGATTATCAATCCAATATTATTAAGATCTAAATCTATTAAAAGTTTTAATGTTACTGATTCACCCCTCCCCTCTCAGTAACCTAGATAGTCTTGAATATTTCCAACAACATCTATCAGCATGATGTGCTCTTTCCTTGAAGCATTCTGACATACCATGTGATGATCTTGACCATAATATCCCTCTCTATATCACCCTCATGGTCAGAGACTTTTCCATCAAATGAGTTATGATAGATAATGGCTCAGCCCTAAACTTGTGTACCCTAAAGTTCATTCAGCAAGTGAGATTCATGAAGGCTGACATATCACATGATGTGATTACTATCAAGGCATATGATAACTTGGAGCATACCTTAGAAGGTAGCATTATTTTTCCCATCAAGCTAGGCCCAAAAATTCAAGACACCATCTTCCACATTGTTGATCTAGACCTAGCATATAACATCCTCCTCGGCTGACCATGGATCCATTCCATCAAAGCTATACCATCTACTTATCACTAGCACCTCAAATTTTTACATAAAGGCACTAAGATCACTATCCATGTAGATCCCCAACCCTTCACATATTTTCATGTGTTAGAAGCATCATTTCCCTATTATACCCATTTCCCTAGAACATACATTGGTACTTCTGTTGCCAGTTCATCCCAATCCCATAGCAATCTAGAGACTATCCTAGGTTCCACCCTTTCTTCTATCAAGATCAATAACCACGGTTGTGGTGAGTAAAACATAAATGATGCATTTGAAGCAAGGGTCCTACCTCTTGATCCACATATACAAGGTCACCCGAGCCACCAAAGCAAGCCTACTCTAGTTGATCATGAAATCAAACAATTGGGACCATTGACATTTGTCTCCCATGGAATCATAATCAGTCTAGAGATGGACCCTGACATCAACTGATGGCTATACAAAGATTCCCCAGCTCCTCACACTGAGCTCCTCCAATACTTCAGGGATAAATATCCTTCATTTCATAAATATGCTATAGAGAAATGAAAATACCAAGGTAGTGGTCTATGACCACAAGAAGGTGGCAGTAAAGATCCAATCAAAGCCTCAAAAAATCCAAAGCATCAAGGCCTTGGCTTTAATACCCCTTTCCTGCATGTACAAGTACCCCATACCACAACTAGGGGCTTTAACTTGCCCATTGTTCCGCTCTTGAATATCTAGCATGACCTTGTAGAAATCAAACTCATCCCCAAAGAGGAAGAAGAAAAATCTTACGATGATACCCTCCTATGAAATCCTATCCTCCATCAACTTGCCATTAACATCATTGAACTTCCCCTCATCTGTCCTGAGCTCATAGACTGGGATCAACTGAGCGTAATGCATATCGATGATTTCCAAAGAACAGACACACTCCTAAGATTCATGGGAGTTGTTGGTAGTTTTCCTAATTTTTTGAAGTTTCCTTTCAAAATTTTGATCCCTTAGGGTTTTCCCTATTTTTTGTTGAAAACCTCCTGCAATTCTCTATTTCCATAGGTTGAAAATTGATCAAAATTGAAAAAACCTTTAGTGCGAGGTCAAATATGCTTAAAAAATGATAAAAACCCTAGAAAAACCTAGTCAAGTTCTATTTAGCGGTTACTTTTTGAAGACACTTAAGAAACCTTTATGCATGTGCTTTTTAATGGTCACTTAGTCTCCTAAAAAATCTAGTATATTCCTTTTAATCAAGCGACATCCCAAAACCGTTCAGTCATGTGATCTCTTCAAGTCATAAGGATATTCCCTTTTTACAAGTGACTTAGTAGATGCTTTCAGTCAGGAAGTCTCCTGATGGTTTGAACTACTTTATGAGACCCATTGACTACATTAAAAAATGTCTAAGGTATGACTATAGTCACCTAGTCTCTAGATCCCATATACCCTCAGTCGAGCGATCTCTAGATAAAAAGGTGAAGTAATAAATCTTTCAGGGACTATGAGATGACTATAGTCATTAAGTCTCTAGATGCTATAAATCAGTAATATATTCATATAGTTGCTAGAGCTTGTGAGGAAGTCAATGTCAAAGTAAAGATCTTGAGATTGTGAAACTACCATTGATTATCTCTTTTAAAGGCAAGATCTTACGATTGTCTCTTAGTCGCTTGATAAAGATGATGTCACTCCAAATTTGTATAGATTGAGTGACTACCATCAGATTAGGATCTTGTGGCTAGCATGAAGTTGCTAGATGAAGTGAAGATTTATTAAAAGTTTCAGTGATCAAGAGACTTCCTTATAGTCTCCAGATCTCTAGATAAGTTATGTCGGATGATCTCTAGAAAATTTTGAAAAGTCAACAAGGTTTCAACAATTAAGAGACTCACTTTAGTCACCAAGTCTCTCAATGATTCAGATGAAAAGTAAATGTAAAGAGACTTAAGGAAGACTGTTAGATTAAGATCTAACCATGGTCACAAGGTCTCAGAATAGAATGAGTAAATGAAAAAATTTCAGCAACTAGGAGATAAACTATAGTCGCTAAGTCGCATAGTGGAAAAATTAAAGTTTGAAGAGACTTAAACTAGACCATTAGATTAAGATCTAATGGTAGTCACTGAATCTCAAGGTAAAATAAAATAAAGGTCAAACATTCAGTGATGAGGAGACTAACTTAGTATCTAGGTCTTGGAAGGGAAAAAATTAAAATGTAAGAAAGTGTTGAGAGCCATCAGATCAAAGATCGATAGTAGTCTCTAAGTCTCTAGATAAAGTCATAAAGAGCTAAAATATTTAGTGACTATGATTTGTTTCTTCAGTCTCTAAGTCTCGAGATAAATTTTAACGGATTAAATCATTATGCGACTAAGTTTTCTCTTTAGTCACCTAATCTTTGAGAAATAATAAAATTGCCATGTCTTTCAGTGACTATGAGGAGTTGTGTGGTCACTAAGTCACCAGAAATCAAAATTTGATTACCTGTCATTCTCTTGACTCTCAGCTAGTGAATTGAGTTCAGATCATGCCAAGTAATGTTGAAAGTGACATGAATTATAGAGTTTGAGTCTTAAACAATCTAATGCATTCAATTCTTCAGAATAAATACAACTAACCGTTATTCATTCTAAATTCACCAAAGCATTTAGAGAGCTAGAGTGAAGTAAATCTCATACAGGAGCATCTCGTGTCCTTGGCTATCCTATGTCACCAAAAAGAATTTGAAGTTTATCTATGTTGCTCAGTTCCTTCTTTGACTGAGTTGGTCTGTAGTTGGTCAGTTTCCTTTGGCTACCAAGTATGGTCAGTTATCTCCTGGGCAGTTGGTTGTTTCTCTAATGCTTGGCGATGCTTGTCTGTTGCTTGGTCATCTTTACTTACTAAGTAGTTTATTTTGAGTTTTTGTTGAGGCCAACTTGTGCATTCATTATGGATCACATATTTAATGTTGATATTAATCATTGGGAAGTGTGTGGTCCTAGATATGACTGTTACTTTCATTGATTGTAGATCTGAAGGCCGACTCAGTTTGATAGCCTCTTGTATAAATGTAGTTGTTGGTTTAGAGTTTAGGAGGGAGTTTTTGGATAGAAGATAGAAGACATTAGCTATGAGATTTGGGATAGATCCTCGCATGTTGGAGGACTTCTGTAATTCATTGTAATATCAGGCCATAAATGGGAAGACCTTACATCCCGTCATGTATGAATCTATTTGATAAAAAATATATGGTTGATCCTACATTCTCTCTCTCATAGTGTTGTTATTGCTTCCATATGTTGTTGAGCAGGCTAGATCATTAGGGTGTGCTATTGTTTGGCCCCTTCTAACCCTACCCTTTCATCAGGTGGTATCAGAGTGAGGTGTGATCTTAATCTAGGTTTGTGGATCTAGGTTTGTAGATTCCTCTTGAGAAGCCCTAGTTGATTGTTGTGGGGTAGTAGATTGTGATCTAACCTACAATTGGAGAGGGTTGTCAAGATGGTTTGTGGGAGGTGAGATGCAGGTCCAAGATTGGTAGATATGCTAAGGTAGATTGCTGATAGGTTAGAAGCCATTGAAATAGCCCAGAGAAGAGGTAGACATCTTGAAGATGTTAGTGATGATGAAGTTGAGGAAGAACACGTGAATGTAGAACCTGCACCTATGATGGACCAAGGTGAAGAAATATTTTTTGAAGGTTTTGACAATTCTAAAGTCTACACCACATTTTAATCCTCCTGAGTATGGTGGAAAATTGGATTCTGATGAATTGGTGGACAAGATCACCGAGATGGAAAAGTATTTTCAGTATGAAAACATTTCTGAAGACAAGAAAGTGAAGATTTCAAGAAAAAAGTTGAAGAGTCATGCATCCTTGTGGTGGGAACATCTACAGCTTTATAGAAAGAGGAAAAGAAAAGACAAAATCAAGGTATGGAATAAAATGGTGAACAAATTAAAGGGAAAGTTCTTACCTTGTGATTATCAAATTAACTTAGTTTGGTGAATGCAAAGTCTAAGGTAGAAAGATAGCTTAGTAAAAGAGTACACTAAGGAATTCTATAGATTAGATATCAGATCTGGACATGATGAAGATGATGTGGAAAGAATTGCTAGATACCTGAATTGTTTGAGAGTTTCCATTCAAGAGGAAATTAGTTTGGTCAAGTTGGAGAACATTGAAGAGGCTTATCAATTTGCGTTGAAAGCTGAGGAGAAATTGAATAAGAGACATGAGTAGAGGTAAAGAGATAGAGGTGGTAGATTCCCTAGAGGAAGAGGTAGATCCAATGGTGAAAATGGTACATCTAAACCTGAAAAGAAAAATCTAGATAAAGGCAAGACTAAGTGGAAAGGTGAAAGTTCATCTAGAGATAGAGGCAGTAACTACCAAGGTGGTTTTAGTAGAGGAAGCTTCTGAGGAACTTGTTACAATTATGGAGAAGAAGGACATAGATCTTTTGAATGAACACATGCAAGTAAGAAGGATGGTAGCATTCAAAATGCTTTGGTGTAAGAAGAGTCACCAAATGAACCTGAGAAGGAAAATAAATTGATGGTAAGGAGAGCAGTGTGGAATGAAAGCAGAAAGGAAGATCCGGTAAGGAAAAGTTTGTTCAAGACAAGATGTAGAGTTTCTGATAAAGTTTGGAAGGTAATCATTAACAGTGGTAGCTCGGAGAATCTGGCATCTAAGGAAATGGTCACAAAGTTGTAGTTAGAGAGGTTTGAACATCTAAAGCCCTATCAGATTTCATGGATCAAAGATGAGCACACACTCTTGGTAAGTGAACAATGCTATGTGAATTTCAAGATTGGGAAGTACTATGATAAGATGTTGCATAATATCATGCCTATATATTGTTGTCATATTTTGTTGGGTAGACCTTGGCAATATGATATACATGCTATATATGATGGGAGATTGCATAAGTATACTATTTTAGCTGATGGAAAGAAACAAATCTTGTTACCATTGATGGAAGAACATGCTAGTAATAATTACACATCTCTGAAAGTTTTCTTGATGGAAGGAAGAAAGTTTGTTAAGGATTTGAAAAAGAATGATGTATGTTTTTCTATGATTCCTAACAAACCAAGTAAGAAAATAGAGGATAATGTTCTTGAGGAGATTGATAAACTTCTCATTGAGTATAGTGAAATCATTTTTGATAATGTACCTAATTGTTTGAAACTGAAAAGAAGCATTGATCATTGTATGGATCTAATCCCTGGAGCTATTTTACCAAATAAGGCACCTCATTGGTTAACACCTATCAAGAATTAGGAATTGAACTGATAGATTCAAGAGTTACCAGAGAAAGGTCTGATCAGAGAAAGTTTGAGTCCTTATGTAGTACCTATTGTATTAATAAAAAAAAAGATTGGAGAATGGTGAATGTGTACTGATTCAAGAGAAATCTCAATAAAATAATAGTGAAGTATAGGTTTCCTATACTGAGAATGCATGATATAATGGATAGTTTGACTGGAGGAAAGTATTTCACCAAAATTGATTTGAAAATTGGGTATCATGACATCAGAATCAGAGAAGGTGATGAATGGAAGACTGCTTTCAAGATAAAAGAATGTTTGTATGAGTGGTTGGTTATGCCTTTTGGTTTCACTAATGCACTAAGTACTTTTATGAGGCTGATGAATGAAGTTTTGAAGAAATTATTGGGTAAGTTTGTGATTGTATATCTTGATGATATTCTAATATTTAGTAAGACTAGAGAAGAACATTTTTTTCATGTTAGACAAGCTGTGGAGAGATTGAAAGAGGAAAAGTTGCTGATAAATCTAAAAAAGTGTTCATTCATGAGAGAAGAGATTGTGTATTTGGGATTTGTGATCTTAGCTGATGCTTTGAAGATGGATCCTGAAAAGGTTGAAGCTATTTTGAATTGGCCTACACCTATGAATGCTAGTGAGGTAAGATCATTTCATGGATTGGCAAGTTTTTACTGAAACTTCATAAGGAATTTTAGTTCAATTTGTAAAACTATGACTGAGACTATGAGAGGAGACAAAAGGGAATTCAAGTGGACACATGGAGCTAAAAAAGTTTTGAGGCTCTGAAGTAGAAGGTTGTTGAATTGCTTGTTTTGGCATTGCCTGATTTTAGTAAGGTATTTCAAGTGGAATGTGATGCAAGTGGAAGTGCAATTGGAGTTTTGTTGAGTCAAGAAGGTAAACCTGTTGCTTTCTTTAGTGAAAAGTTGAATGATGATAGAAGGAAAGATTATGTGTATGATAAAGAATTCTATGCTATTATTCAAGCACTAAAGAAATGGAGACATTATTTGATACCAAGTGAATTTGTGTTGTATACTGATCATAAGGCTTTATAGTATTTGGCTAGTAAGAATAAGTTGAATTAGAGACATATGAAATGGGTTGAGTATTTGTAGAGTTATACATTTTTGATAAAGCATAAGAGTGGAGTCACTAACCGAGTTGCTAATGCATTGAGTAGAAGAAGATCCTTGATGGCCGAGATGAAAATTGAAGTTCTTAGTTTTGATGAGATGAGATATTCTTATGAGTTTGACCTTGATTTTTCTGAGCTGTGGAGAAAGTGCAGCACACCTATTCAAGATCAATAGGACACCAAATGGGATCAATAATTTATTCAGGAAGGTATGTTGTTTAAAGGTATTCAATTGTGTATACCAAGAGGAATAATGAGAAACAATTTGATAAAGGAGAAAAATAGTAGTGGTTTGGCTGGACATGTTGGCATTGCTAAAACATGGAATTTTCTTAAGGAGAAGTACTTTTGGCCGAAGTTGTATAAAGATGCTCATAAATTTGTGAAAAGTTGTGGAGTTTGTCAAGTTGCAAAAGGAGTAAGTCAGAATACTAGATTGTATACACCGATTGTTGTACCCGAGAAACCTTGGATTGACATCAGTATGGATTTTGTTCTTGGCTTACCGAAGACAGTAAGAGGTTAGGATTCAATATTTGTTGTTGTGGATAGATTTTCTAAGATGGAACATTTTATACCTTGTAGAAAGCCATCAGATGCAATACATATAGCAGATCTTTTCTTTAAGGAAATTTTTAGATTGCATGGATTACTGAGGAGTATTATCTCTGACCGAGACAGTAAATTTGTTGGATACTTTTGGAAGACCCTTTGGATGAAATTTGGCACTAAGTTGAAATATAGTTCTACATTTCACCCACAAATGGATGGATAGACTGAAGTTGTGAACAGAAGTTTGGGAAATCTTTTGAGATGTTTAGTTGGAGACACACCAAGTAATTTGGATTCTGTGTTGGCACAAGCAGAGTTTGCATACAATAATTTAGTGAATAGGAGTACTAGAAAAACACCATTTGAGATTGTGAATGGCATACAAATGAGAGGTATATCTAATTTGAGAGACATTGCTAATGAAAATAAGAGAAGTGTCAAAGGACTAAAATTTTTTGAGTACATGAAGACATTGCATGAAGATGTGAAGATGAAGCTGGAAGAGAGTAATCAAAAATACAAAGAAAGAGCTGATAGATCAAGGAGACACAAGACTTTTGATGTTGGTTATGAAGTGATGGTTCATTTAAAGAAAGGTTGATTTCCTATTGGAACATATGGGAAGCTAAAAATGAAGAAGTTTGGACCTTGCAAGATTTTGAGGAAATTTGATAGTGGAAATGCATATGAGATTGATTTACCTGATGACATGGACATATCACCTATTTTCAATATTTCTGATTTGTATGAGTATCATGAACCTGATGAAGAAATGATAGTACCGACAGAGTATCCTAAGAAGCAGAGTGAAGAAGTTGAGTAGATACTGAAGCAAAGAATTGGCAAGGGTACAAGAGGAAGATAGTACATGAAATATCTAGTAAACTAGAAGAATAGATCGATGGAAGATAGTTCATGGATTTCACATTCTGAGTTGGATGCAGCTCAGATCATACCTACCAAATGATTTGGATAACAATTTCTAAATAACCCCAAGTGTATGATGTAGGAGCATCTCAGGTCCTTGGAAATCCCATGTAACCAACATGAATTTGAAGTTTGTCTCTATTGCTCAGTTCATGTTTTGACCGAGTTGGTCAGTTTCCTTTGGTTACCAAATATGGTCGGATATCTCCTAGCTGGTCAGATGTTTCTTTGATGCTCAGAGATGCTTGTCTACTGATCGGTCATCCTTTCTTATCAAGTAGTTTATTTTGAGTTTCTATTAAGGTCGACTTGTGCATTCATTATGCCTTGCAGATTTAATGTTGATATCAATAATTGGGAAGCGTGTGGTCCTAGATGTAACCATTACTTCCATTGATTATGGATTTGAAGGCTGACTCAGTTTGGTAGCCTCTTTTATAAATGTAGTTGTTGGTTTAGAGTTTAGGAGGGAGTGTTTGGATAGAAGATAGAAGACATTGGATTTGAGATTTGGGATAGATCCTCACATGTTGGAGGACTTCTGTAATTCATTATAATATCAAGTCATAATCGGGAAGGCCTTACAGATCGGCATGTATGAATCTATTTGATGAAAAATATATGGTCGATTCTGCATTCTCTCTCTCATGATGTTGTTATTGCTTCTGTGTGTTGTTGAGTAGGCTAGATCATTAGGGCATTCCATTGTTTGGCCCCTTCTTACCCTTCTCTTGTGTCAAAATCACAAGATTTTTTGAGTTTTCAGTATCTAGAGTTCAGAATTTCAGGCAAGGTTTTTATCAGTTGATCAACATGAGTCGGCCAATAGCAAGTGAAACTTCTACAAGAAAGGGAACTAAGTAAAAAGGTGATATAAAGGGAAAGGAGAGATACTTAGATGAATTCCTTTCTTTTCTCCCCAGGTCTACAAAAAATAGGAAGGTTAGTGAAAAAAATTTCACTGATGACCTAGCATTCTGTAGAGATGAAAAAACACATGATGTTTCTAGAATGTGTTTGTTTAGATATTTTTCTAAGAATCCTGATAGCCCAGTACCATTCTCAAACCCTTGGAGCTCAAGATTAGCTAGGCTAATTGTGCCCGTTGTTTTCCTAGACATTGACCTACTGTTAGAGTTGGTTAATAGATATGACCCTCTGTAAAAAAATAAGAAAAGATGATGGCTCAGCCTTGGTGATATTGGACAGAAATTCATTTATGAAAGCTTTCAATATATATGTCCCAATGGCTACATAGATTAATTTACAAGACTAGGAAAATAGATATGTTAGGGAATCAATCCTAGTTTCATGGGAAATTCAAAACCATGTTCCTAAGGCCAACAAAAATTATATTGTAGTAGTACCTGACACTTCCCCATACTTCTATAAAGACCTAGGTTTCTACATCAAGTACATTTCATATAGATCATGTAGAGTGTGAGGAGTGAATGGTGGTGCTAAAAGGATTTCTTTAGATATTTTGATGTTAGTGTGGGACTCGCAAATTACCTATGTGAGTAAGGGTTATGACTACATAGGGTATGTTATAAATAAGATGCATGAGGGTTTTGTGTCAATTCAAAAGAAGAAGCCCTCCCCTAGGTTTATGCATTACTCTCTGTTAATGCATCTCATTTTGTTCTATAATTACAACATCATGGATTTACAGTATCTCCAACCTAGAATAATGTGGAATGGTTATCCCAACCCAGTCTAGTTTTGGTTGAGAATATGGAATTTCACCTCAAGGGACAATGACTTTTGTGCATTTCAAAACTGGATGGTGAAGCCAATTTTGTTCAACTTAGGAGTAAACTTGTCCAGGTTGCCAGTTAAGGCTCTACAGTTGTTAAGACCATGTCAATTCATTGACAAGTGGATAGGAAATCACAATTGGGGTGATTTCTATTATGAGAAAGCCTTCACAATGATCAAAGTTTATGGGTGTCCTCAGCCACCTCATATTCTTCCTTTCTATGTACCACCTAGGATTAAAGTGCTAGAGTTTATTTGGTAGCTCCTATTGATGAAAAAGAGCATTTGGCGCACCACAGGAAGGTTCTTTTAGCCCAAGGCATTTCAAAGTTTTCAACTTCACAATTGGTAAGAATGCATTAAATAAAGGAAATGATTGGTTAGGCCACTTCAGAATGAGTGCTTCCTTGTATAGATATGTAGACACTGAGAATTTCATTTTTACTACAAGAAAATTGTATAGTCCTACCATTCCCATCAATAATAGACATGAGGAATGTCCTGAAGAGGATATTATAAGGATTATCCTAGAAGATGATGAGATAAAAAGAAGAGCACTACAATTTCAATATTGGTTGTCATTGAAAAAATAGATGAAGAAAAAAGGAATTCCTTTCAAAGGCTTTTTCCCTACATTGCCTTACTTGCAAAGATTAGATCAAATAATGGTAAACTAAAATGCATTGATCAATTCTCTAAAGGACCAAATTAATGACAAGGACAAAGAAAAGGAAAAAAATTCTACTTCAAAGTATGAAGAGGACAATGATGATGGTTATTCAATGGATAGCCTTCTTGGTATGGAACAATCACCTACTTCTGAACAAGGAGTAGATGAGAATGTGGTTGTTGATTTAATAGAACTTCCAAGTTCTCAGGATACTAGTGAGCCTCCACAAAAAAGGAAAAAATTGAAAATAGGTGGGCCTTCCCAAGTGAGAACAACTGAGAAAAAGACAAATAGAGTGGGAGCTCTAAGTATTGGCACAAGGGCCTATGATCATTAGTTAAGGAAAAGGATCAGAGAGGAGAAGAGAAAACAAAAGGAAGTTATAGAGGAAATTGAGTTGCCTTTGGCTCTCTGTCAAGATGAAAGATTGCTTCATTGGGAAGCTTTCTTAAAAGATGATGACTTCATTAAAATTGATGAATTCAAGAACTTCCTCTTCTGGCATAAGCAACAATAGGTTGCCTCTAGTGTCTAAATAATAGAAGAAGGCCAAGTGCCAAATAAAGCCTTGTAGGCTTTGAAAGATTATGATCTAGACTTAGAAACAATCACCCCTAAGGATCCCAGGAGATTAGTAAGGGAAAGCAATATGCTACTTGTGCCATGAAAGGATCTTGCCTCTGCCTTCATAATAGATCAAATCAGAAGGCAACCAGATATAAATTTGTCTTCAGAGATTCAGGTTGGAGATATAATAAAAGGATTTGGGTATAGCCTAAAGAGTCTAGTATTGGCTATGTGGAGCCTATATCCTAAAGATCAAAAGCATTCTCTTTTGAATGTACAAGAGAAGATGAAGGGAGATAAGATTCTGTGGTCAATCCATAATATAGGTGACCTTAAAATTTCACAAGTGCTCACCCATTTTTCCTGGTTAAATGAGGATAAGTCAAAGTAGCTCTTAGATAGGTTTAAATGCCTATTTGAAGATTACAATGCCCTTGTCAAGGAAAAGGAATTACACATCATGAAGGAAAAGGCATTGGAAAAAATAGTAGAGGATTTGACCTGACAAATAATAAACATGCATCTAGTTGCACCCCCACCACCTAAATAGCCTACACCAACAAAAACTCAAAGTGTAGGTGGAGAAGAAGTTGTTGTTGTCATAGAGAAAGTAAATATAGAGTAGAATGAGGCTATACTACAAGCTCTAATAAAAATTTTGTAGCATAGGATTGAAATTTTGAAAGAAAAGGTAGATATAGTATACACTACATATAATAAATTGTCTGGACTACAAGTTGAGGTAAATAATTTTGTTTCTATATTTAATACATATTATGGAAATTGGTCAGCTAGGGCATTGTTGGTGTTCAAAATGGATGCTTATGCTCATAGGCTACCAATATACCCTCACATTGACTTTACGATTGGCTAGTTCCAAAATGTATAAGGATCTTAGGGTAACTAGACCAACTATAGGGACAAGACTACCCTCTTCACTTCTGGCTCTACAAAACCAAGGTGGGTGCACCTAACCCAATGAAAACTATACTTCACACACCAAAGACTGGGTCTTAACAACAGATTGATAGTAAGAAAGTACTAAATGCTAACCTCACATTCATTGACTCTCCATTACTATATGATGACAAAACCACACAACCAAAGACTTAAAGCTTAGAAAGGTTATTGATTTTAAGATTTGGAATGTAATAACTTCAACCAATGTATGTTAACAAGAGAGATACTCATTTAGGCCAATGCCTCATCCATTGGGAAAGATTTCTTAGATACAAAGACACACAAATTTGAGAATACCTGAGAATTCATAGCCATAAATACATTTATCCTAATCTTTACTGCTTACAATACATCCTTACATAGACAACGACAAACTCATATCCCATTAGGAGCATTGTTTAATCCAATCCTAGATCAGAACTTGAGAATGAGGATACATACATAAAAATAATATGTAATGAGCTAGAAAACTCAAAGCTTACTTGACTTGACACAGGAGAGATAAGAATCAGATATTTGTATTAAGTATGATGAATTCCTTCTATGTATACAATGAATCAAAAGACACCCTGCTTCCAAATTACAGCTTAGACCTACAACTTTCTCCTTTCATTAACAAACACTAAGTCAAAAACTATTACAAAAACTTGGGACCAAAAACTAGGGACTATTTTTGAACTTAGAAATTAGAACCGCTAAAAAATAAAAAATAAAAACACTATATACCACTGGTTACCTTGGAATCCTACACAAGTTAGGATGCAACAAACTACGGATAACTAGGGTAAGGGTTAGGGTTTCCACCCACCAAACAATTCAAATAGATCAGAAATTAATACAATGGAGGGAAAACCAAGCAACCCTGAGCAATCAGATCCTAAATTGATCTTTACTTATGGTAAATCTTCTAGAAATGTACTAAAGATCATGAAATTCCTACAAATTCATTTGATTTGACCCCTTGTAACATGTCTCAAATGCCTTTATTCATTCCCCCCATGGCATAAAACTCCCTGCAGTCAATCATCATACTCACTGGACCACACTACAACAATCGACACCACCAAACAAATCAAATCTGACCACTAAAACATTAAAAACCAGTCCTCTCTATCACTGAGAAACCCTCAAAAATTTGAATTTTGAACTACAACGGTTACTTTATGGCACTTACAATATATTGACGGTCTCAATTTGAATTTGGATCAACTTTATAACCTGACCATCAGATTCTCATGTTTCACGGGCTTTATGACTTTAACTCATTAGAAAACCTTGGGTTAACTCTCAGCGAACTGGCGACAAAGAAATTTCTATTCGTGAAATGAAAACACTAACCCACCTTTAACTCCATGAACTGGCAAATAAAGGGAACTTTTTAACCTTGGTCCTCATTTGGTGAACTGGTGACTAAAGACCCTTTCACCAATTCATAGAATAACTTAAATCCTTGCTAAAAAATTTAGCGACTACGCGACCCTCCTTCGCTAAATCGCCAAGTGATTTAGAGCATTGCTATTTTTCCTTGCAAATGAGTGAAACCCTTTAAACCTTTGTCAGACCACCAAACAATTTATCAGGATTGCTAAAACCTTAGACCAAAACCTGGGCTCGCTTACAAGAAGATTAATGGTCTTCTCATCTTCGCATGTGTCAGAAAAGACCCTTCAAATTATACACCGATTGTCGATGTTCTATCATTGTCAAAACTACTGAAACTCAAAAAACTTGGCCCCACTGACATAATCCAATTCATCACCATGTAGATGAATGAAAAGAAAATAAATTAGCACACCGTGGCACATAAAAACCATCTGGCAATCGGACCCACCTTAATACTGCCACTTGAGAATAAAGTAACATTGATAGCTGGTGTAAGATCTCAAAGCTCCAACACATCTCATGAGAACTTATGCCAATCATTGATCAACTATAGATGTTAGAACCCTCTGAGTCTTTAGAAAATTAGGTCCCACTGACAGCACATCCAGTCATTCAACCATGGACCAATCATAGCTTTCCATTTGTACTTATGTCTCACCTTGAGCCCACAGTCTATCTTTAATATATTGGAAGATCAGACGGTCGGCATATAATCTCAAGGGCTCAAAAGATCAGATCACGAATCTTCACACTGAGATACTAGGCCCACCTATTAGGATGTTCAACTCATAGTCATGAAAACCAATTAAAGAATGCCAACTATGCTTACATGGCATGTGGACCCGTCTCAAAGAAAGGATATGTCATAAATAAGAATCAGTGGTTGGCACATGTTCACAAGCCTCTAACAAATTTCATAAGAACATATGCCCACTGTTAGATCAAGATGATGTCAGAGAGGTTGGGCCCAAGAAAATACAAGCCGAAAACATTAGAAAAATTAAGGCACAGGACTTAGGAAAATATTTCGCCACCTGACATAGGAAAAATTAAAACACCACTAAGCAGTAGACTTAGGAAAGATTTGGGTTTTAGGATTTTTAAGTGGCTCGAAAAGAAACATGAAAATAGATTTAAAACAAGGTGCACTAGGGTTTTTCAAACAAATGGTTAGATATATGAATTTTGCCTAGGGTTTAGCTAGGAAGCGGGAGAAAAAAGAATGGAGAGGCACAAAAATAGGATGAAACCATGGAAATTTTACTTGTGATAATTGTGGCTCATACTCGGGGATGTGTATCTCATACAGATACAATGAGCAAGCTAGAATCTCCTGGAAGAGCAAACCAACTCAAAATTTTGACCCAAAAAATAAAAATAGATGACTATACAATGGAAAACCCAAACTACTGCTCATGGAAAAGATACTTCAAGAGAAGTAAAACTTTAGGAATTGTCCATGAAGAAGCAATTCCAAAGTACCACCAGTTAAATCTTTCAGGACATAAGAATCTGTCCCCCATTTGCTTTCAATAAGATAGGGGCCCAACCAAATTGGATCAAATTTTCCATGCTTCCCCTTATCTTCTAACCTTGCATTCCACATCAGGACAAGGTCATCAACTTCAAAACTCCTTTGAATAGCCCTTTTATCAAAAAAATTCTTACATTGTCTCTACAATGCTTCATTTCTTTCATGTGCATCTCTCCTTACCTCTTCCAACTAGATTAGATCATCCATTCTTACTCTCATCTCATCATTCAAATCTTCATCATATGCTTGGATAAACTTATACAATGCAATAGATTATTTTAAGGTAGTCTAGCTCTTATTCAATATACCAAATCAAATAGAGCATAACCTATGGCCTTCTTTACAATTACCCTACCAGCCCATAATGCCCACCATAAATTTGAGTCCCAAGCCTTCTTATTCTTGTCCAACACTCTCTTGAGAATCTTAATTAGACTTTTGTTACTAGACTCAGCCTAGCCATTTCCTTGTGGATGATATGGGAAGAAAATGAAATGTGTATCCCATATTGTTGACAAAAATCACTAAATTCCTATGATCTAAAACACATTGCATTATCAACCAAAATTACCTCTGGGCAACCAAACCTGGTAAGGATGTTCTACATCATAAAATCTGCTACCACTTTGCTAGTAGCCTTTCTAGTAGGGATAGCTTCAACCCACTTGGTAAAATAGTCTGTTGCCAATAGTATGTAAGAATGTCCACCACTAGATTTATTTGGAATCTCCCCAATAAATTCAATACCCCACTTCTGGAAAGGAGCCTGAACTGCAATAGGTCAGAGTGGAAAATTTCCATTAAACTTCAACTTTCCAGCAAATCTCTAACATGCATCACATTTTCTTACAAACTGATGTTTATCCTTGAAAACTGTAGGCCACCAAAATCTAGACCTAAGGATCTTGTGAGCTATGGTCTTTACCATATAGTGTCTTCCACACACACCTTGGTGCATTTCCTTTAATAGAGACTCAGACCTCTCATGGTCTATGCACTTTAGCAATACTCCTTCATTGCTTCTCCACCACAACTTACCATGTATAATGGAATACCTTGCAGATTGCAACTTGACAGTTCTCCTTTTATTTTCATCCATCTCAGGGGGGAGGATCAATTTCTGCAAGTAACCAATAACATCTTTGTACCAATCACAATAATCCAAATCACAAATATATGGCCTTTATTCTTATTCTAACATATTCACATGATTTGCAATTAAATTGCTTTGTGCCATTAATTTTGCAAGACCTGAGCCTCTTACCAACTTTGTAATCTGGATATCAATATTAAATTCTTGGATCCTATTGATCCATCTACATCTTTTCCCTGAAACTTCTTGTTGCACCAATATATCCTTAACTACAGCACTAGGAACATAAGAAACCACCTTGGCTCCTACAAGATAACATCTAAAAGCCTTGACTGCTTTGACTAAGGCATAAGCATGTTTCTCAGTAATATCATATTTCAATTCTACTGCTTGTAGGGATTTGCTAAAAAATGATATGGGTTGTTCATATCCATCTGAATTCTTTTGCAATAAAACTACTGCAACTGTATGACAAGAAGCAAAAGAAAATATATGCATGGGCTTACCATAATTAGGTGTCCTTAAAACTAGAGCATCCTTGATGGCATTTTTGATACTTCTAAAAGATTCATTTTCTTCTTCATTCCATTCAATCTTTGCTTCTTTTTTCAACATTGTAGAGATATGGATACTGATTTCTGCAAAATTTGTGACAAATCTCTTTAGAAAGTCTACCTGCCCAAAGAAGGACTGTATTCCTTTAACATTTCTAGGTGGTGAAAGATTTTCTATAGCCATAACCCTTTCAAGGTCAATTCTTACTCCATACTTGGACACAATATGTCCTAAGAGCTTTCCTTCCACAACACCAAAAGAACACTTCTTTGGATTCAAAGAAATCCCATACTCCAAGGCCTTGATAAAAATCCTCTCAAGATGTTCACAATGCTAACTTTCCTTATTTGAATATGCTATGAGGTCATCCTGATATACCACTAGAAAATTTTTTATGAAGTCTATAAAGGCCACATCCATAGCTCTCTAAAAAGTAGCTCCTACATTTGTCAGACCAAAAGGCATCCTAACATAAACATATGTTCCCCAAGGGGTAGTGAATGCAGTCTTGAATTGTTCTGACTCTTTGACCATGACCTAATTATATCTAGAGAAACCATCCATCATGGACATTAACTCTAATCCAGTAACCTTCTATAGCATATTCTCCATATTAGGCAAACCATAATTGTCCTTCAAAGAATTGACATTCAAGTTCCCAAAATCAACACATAACCTAATGTCACCATTCTTTTTTCTTACTGGAACCAAGTTTGACACCCAAGTAGAATGTTTGACAGGCTTGATGATGCCAGCATCCATCATCCTTTTGAGTTTATCTTACATTTTTGGTGCTAAGGTAGGATTCATAGGCCTTAACTTTTTCCTAAAAGGTTTAGTACCTTCCTTCAATGGTATCTCATGCTGGAATAGATCTTCTCTATAGGCTTTCAAATCATCATAAGACCATGCAAAGACATGTCTAAATCTTTTGAGAAGATCAATCGGATCATTCCTAGTTCTTTGGGATAAACATTTACCTATATAAACATTTTTGGGTACTTGACTTGTTCCTAAATTTATTTCCTCCAAATCATTTATCTTACCAACAAATTTAGGAAAACAAGTCCTTTCTTTATCATCAAATGCTCTCTCAAGAGAAACCAATCCCCTTGGGATCCTATTTGATTTCAATTGCAAAACTTCCTTCCCAAGAACATTTTCTTTTCCATTTTTGATATCAACATAAGTGCTGAAGTCCATTTCTTGACCATCAAAATGAGAATCACACTGCAAAAACCTTAGTATATCTTGATCATCAAAAAAAACCTACCAATTCTTAACATTGTCTGGGATAGATGGCCTAGACTTACACTCAATCCTGGATATCCAAACAAAGGTAATATCGTCTAGCCTTAGTGCTATGTTTTCCAATAAGTCAGCCATCCTATTTTGGCTTCTATCCACCCAATCAATACCAAAGGCATTGAAACCTTCAATTTCATCCCAAACAACATTTCTATATTGTTTCAGCCTTTGATTCTTAGATGCATACTTTGATCTAATATGAGAAATTATTAACTTAGAATCACCAATCACCCTAAGATGTTTGATTCCATGTTTTGATGCTTATCTCAAACCAATCAATAGGGCCTCATATTCAACAACATTATTTGTGCAAAGGAACAAGAGAGTGAAAGAAAACTTGAAAGTCTTACCACTTTGGGATATCAACAGCACTCCTACTCCGGCACCTTCCTTTGAACTTACTCCATCAAAATACAAGGTCCATAAGACATTACCTTCTACCATGTTACTTTCATCATCAACCAGAAGGATCGATCTGACCTTTTCTTGCACCTCTCTCTCCTGAACTTGGAAAGAACCAATGTCAGTGTCAACAAAACAATTCATGTTGTCATCTTCATCCTCCTCAATCATATGTGGAGTTCTAGCTTCCCTTGAAACTTTCACACTTTCTCCTCCAATGCTAAAAGTAGCAAAAGACAAGTCTTCCTCCCATAGAAGCACTCCATTTTCTAGATAATAGCATTCCATACTGAGGAGGAATGTCAACTACAAGAACACTCATAGTTAGTTGTTTGTTAGGAAATGATGCTAATTTATAAGGCAAAACCTTAATGGTACCAATAACTAGCACTTCTCTTGAGTCCATAGCTTGGCATCTCCCATGAGGTGTATCAAACTTTAGCCCTAATGACTTCATGATCTCTACAGGCATGATAGTGTTTGATGCTCCTAAATCAATCATGCAATTCTTCAATAATTTTCCATTTATCATAAGGGACAAGAAAAAAGGATCAACTATCCCTGATGCAGTGTTTACAGCATTTGCATTCAAAAATATCTGAGGGATCTTAGAGATAATTTCTTCATTTTTACTGTCAGGCGTGTCATCTAAAGAAGCCACATGCTTATCACTCCTACTCATTTCTTGGAGCCTTATTGAAGAAGCACCATTTACCCAATCTGAGGCCTTGATCTTGTGCTCTTCTATTCTCATCATTTCCAACAATGGAACCTTGATAGTTATTTGTGAAAGCAATTTAGTCATATCAATGGGAACATATGTATGGTTGCCCATGTCTTCCTTAACCTCAGTGACATCTTTATCCTCCTTTTGGATAGTCAAGTCAGATTTACCTTTTTGCACAAATTCATCTTCCTTCTGAGATATAGGAACAACTATCTCTAGTGTCTTTGCTTTACCTTGAGGTATTACAGTAGGTCCCATCTTCTTTTTTACTTTAACCTTACTGACCACACTAGCATCTTTCTCCTTTTCCTCATGCTATTGTGTACTCCTTTCTAAATTCTTGATAAACATACTACCTGGTTTACTAGCTATGCTTCGAATTGTCCTATTGCTCAAATTATAATTGCTCCTGGCTTGAGTGACCATGTCTGGAGTGATTTGAGCAATTTCCTCATTAGAGGGTCTCCTTAAGGAAACATGTTCCTCACACTTCACTGCACCACATCCAACATCATCAAATTGTTCTTCCTCATCATCAGTAGAGTCAACCTCATCCCATGCATGTGAAGAAGTCATTGCACAACCACTTTGATCATATTGTTCTATTCTTGATTCTCAAATAAATTCAAAGCAATAACACAATGTTCTGGACTATGAGGAGATTGACAAGCAATACACCATGGGATATCATCATTCATGTTAACTGAATTTCTTTGTAAAGGATGAGGAATCCTATCATTAGGCCTATCCATTTTAACTGGAAAAATGGGCTTTCCATCCTTCCACTGAGTATTGTATGGGTAATTCTGCATTCTTGGTTGCTTGCTAAAACTACTTGAAATAGGCAGGTCATTTGTTACAACTCTATTGTTTATTTTTTCATCAGGCTTTAGATCCTCTAAAGCACTTAGAATCTACTTTAGATTATCCTCCTCCTTTGGCTTAAAATTAGCAGACCTTCCCATCTCTTTCTTATTTTGCACTTGAGGCCTATAATCATCTCTTCTCCCTAATTTTCCTGATATCCTTCTATTACTTTCTATGTTGATAGCCAACTTGTAAGCCTCCCCAAGATTTCTAGGGTTCTTATCACTTAAAAGGGACCCCATCTTTGCATCAAAAGCATTTAAGTATGTCACAAGACACACTCTATCATCTAATCTGATAACTTGCAGGAGCCTAAGCATAGCCTTCTGGAATCTTATATTAAATTCAAGGACCTCTTCATTCTGATTTTTCTTTATGTTATTGAATTCATTCAAAATAAAACCCTCATTTGTTTTATCTCCATAATGCTCCTTGAAACAATTCTTAAATTCATTCGAAGACCCTATACTAGCACGGGGCAATCCTCTAAACCAATCCCTAGCATCCTCAGTCAGAGATTGTACAAATAACTTCATTACAACATCATCAGGCTCAACATTATAATCATCTATTACATCCATAAAATTTTTTAGATGTTCCTCACATGTGATGACATTGTTCCCAGCAAACTTTGGGAGCTTATTTCTAATTTCATCAGGAATTACATTAGGATAACCAAGAATACCAAAAAAGATAAGCTATTTGTACCTTTCATGAATAGGAACTCCCTGAGGTGGGTCCATTCATTGAGATGTAGATGTTCTTGTGTTTGAACCATTAGGAATTTTAGCAGCACTCAGTGATGGAATGCCATTTCTTTGAGTTGCAAGGTTACCATGATTTCCACCTTGTCCCAAAAAGGAAGCAGCAACATTTGAAGGTCCCAAGGTATGCTTGAGAAAATCAATCTTCTTTCTTATTTTTGCAGCAGTGGCCTCCAATTCTACCTTCTCTAATTCTTTATCTAATATTTCTTTTCCCTTTCTAGCCTTTTCAAGGTCTGCATCTAATCTCAACCCTTTCTCTAATGGGTCTTCCACATGAACTTGTTCATTGATTTGACCACCAACAGCCTTCTATTTTCCCTTATCTCTAGGCCTATTTATCTCATGTGTTCTCTACAAAATAGGCTATTCCTCTGCTTTTTCAGGCTCAAGGACAAAATTAATTGCCTCCAAATCTAACAACTGCCTCTTTAGCTGATCAGCCCTTATCATGGCTTGTCTTACTCTATCTTCTTTGTCCTTTTCTCTTTGCTGTCTGATAGCAACTTGTTCTTGGACTCTTTTTTCCAACTCATAGAGCTCTTCAAAAATTTCTTCTGATTCTGGGAGAGTAGTCTCAGACTCATCATCTCCCACTTGAAATTCATCCTCATACTGGTTCAGTCCCAAATCAACAGCCTCTTCATAATCTAAAATATTTTCTTCTTGACCAGGCTTGGTTTGAGTTTCTTGTCTTGTATCCTTTTTACTTTTCCAAGTATGAGAAACACTTCTTTTCTTCTTTCCTCCCCTTGTCTGACTAGGCTTGAAAGTGCTTGGAATACCTTCTTCCATTCTATCTTTAGGATGCTCCTTTCTCCGAGACCTAGTACCTCTGTAACTCATTTTATAAATAATCTACTGACTAGCAATGCTATAGAGATGTTTGAGTCACCACATAAGAATATTGGGAATCTTACAATACTATTTCCTCACTAACAAATATCCAAATGAGCTAGATAAGACAAGGGACAAGAATAACCCTGTTTCTTCCAATGATGACCTACTGGTTACTATAGACTTGTGTAACAATTCCCAAGTAGAGTCACCATCTTGTTGGTGTTCAAAATGGAGACTTATGCTTATAGGCTACCAATATACCCTCAGGTTGATTTTAGGATTGGTTAGTTCCAAAATGTATAAGGATCTTAGCATAACTAGACCAACTATAGGGACAAGACTACCCTCTTCACTTCTGGCTCTGCAAAACCAAGGCAGGTGCACCTAACCTAGTGAAAACTATACCTCACACACCAAAGACTGGGTCTTAACAACAGATTGATAGTAAGAAAGTACTAAATGCTAACCTCACATTCATTGACTCTCCATTACTATATGGTGACAAAACCACACAACCAAAGACTTAAAGCTTAGAAAGGTTATTGATTTTAAGATTTGGAATGTAATAGCTTCAACCAATGTATGTTAATAAGAGAGATACTCATTTAGGCCAATGCCTCATCCATTGGGCAAGATTTCTTAGACACAAAGACACACAAATTTGAGAATACCTGAGAATTCATAGCCATAAATACATTTATCCTAATCTTTACTGCTTATAATACATCCTTACATAAACAAGGGAAAAATCATATCCCATTAGGAGCATTATTTAATCCAATCCTAGATCAGAACTCAAGAATGAGGATACATACATAAAAACAATATGTAATGAGCTAGAAAACTCAAATCTTACTTGACTTGACACAAAGGAGAGATAAGAATCAGATATTTGTATTAAGTATGATGAATTCCTTTTGTGTATACAATGAATCACAAGACACCCTACTTGCAAATTATAGCTTAGACCTGCAACTTTCTCCTTTCATTAACAAACACTGAGTCAAAAACTATTACAAAAACTTGGGACCAAAAACTAGGGACTATTTTTGAACTTCGAAACTGGAACCTCTACAAAATAAAAAAAAAAAAATCTATATACCACTGGTTACCTTGGAATCCTACACAAGTTAGGATGCAACAAGCTACAGATAACTAGGGTAAGGGTTAGGGTTTCCACCCACCAAACAATTCAAATGGATCAAAAATTAATACATTGGAGGGAAACCAAGCAACCCTGAGCAATCAGATCCTAAATTGATCTTTACTTATGGTAAATCTTCTAGAAATGTATTGAAGATCATGAAATTCCTGTAAATTCATCTGATTTGGCCCCCTACAACATGTCTCAAATGCCTTTATTCATTCCCCCCATAGCATAAAAATCCCTATAGTCAATCATCATACTCAATGGACCACACTGCAACAATTAGCACCACCAAACAAATCAAATCCGGCTGCTAAAACATTAAAAACTAGTCCTTTCTGTCCCTAAGAAACCCTCAAAAATTTGAATTTTGAATTGCAATGGTTACTTTATGGCACCTACAATATATTGATGGTCTCAATTGGAATTTTGATCAACTTTATAACCTGACTGTCAGATTCTCATGTTTCGCGAGCTTTATGACTTTAACTCATTTGAAAACCTCGGGTTAACTCTTAGCGAACTGGCAACAAAGGAATTTCTATTTGTGAAATGAAAACACTAACCCACCTTTAACTCCATGAACTGGTGAATAAAGGGAACTTTTTAACCTCGGTCCTCATTTGGTGAACTGGTGACTGAAGACCTTTTTGCCAATTCATAAAATAACTCAAATCCCCACTAAAATTTTTAGTGACTACGCGACCCTCCTTCGCTAAATCACCAAGTGATTTAGAGCACCGCTATTTTTCCTTGTGAATGAACAAAACCCTTTAAACCTTTGTCAGACCACCAAACAATTTATAAGGACCACTAAAACCTTAGACCAAAACCTTGGCCCACTTACAAGAAGATCGACGGTCATCTCATCTTCGCATGTGTCAGAAAAGACCCTTCAGATTATACACTGACCGTCAATGCTCTATCATTGTCAAAACTATTGAAACTTGAAAAACCTGGCCCCACTGACATAATCCAATTCATCACCATGTGGATGAATGAAAAGTAGACAACTCAGCACACCGTGGCACATAAAAACCATTTGGCAATCTGACCCACCTTAATACTACCTCCTAAGAATAAAGTAACATTGACGGCTGGCGTAAGATCTCAAAGCTCTAACACATCTCCTGAGAACTTACACCAATCATTGATTAAATACAGATGTCAGAATCCTTTGAGTCTTTAGAAAATTAGGTCCCACTAATAGCACATCTAGTCATTCAACTACAAACCAATCACAGCTTTCCATTTTGTACTTACGTGTCACCTCGAACCCACAGTCTATCTTTAATATATTGGAAGATCAGACGGTCGGCATATAATCTCAAGGGCTCAAAAGATTCCTTGAGATCATGCACCCACCGTAGATCATGAATCTTCACACTGAGATACTAGGCCCACCTAACAGAGCATCCAACTCACGATCACGCAGACCAATTAAAGAATGCCAACTATGCTTACATGGCATGTGGACTTGTCTCAAAGAAAGGATACGTCATAAATAAGAATCGGTGGCTGGGGCATGTTCGCAAGCCTTTGAAAAATTTCATAAGAACATACGCCCACCATTAGATCAAGATGGTGTCAAAGAGGTTGGGCCCAGGAAAATACAAGCCGAAAACATTAGAAAAATTAAGGCACAGGACTTAGGAAAATATTTCGCCGCCTAACATAGGAAAAATTAAAACATTGCCGGGCAGTAGACTTAGGAAAGATTTAAACACGTGGGTTTTAGGATTTTTAAGTGGCCTAAAAAGCAACATGAAAATAGATTTAAAACAGGGTGCACTAGGGTTTTTCAAACAAACGACTAGAAATATGAATTTTGCCTAGGGTTTAGCAATGAAACCAGAGAAAAAAGACTACAAAGGTACAAAAATAGGATGAAACCATGGAAATTTTACTTGTGATAACAAGCATCATTTTTTGAAATATTGGTTGCAGTACAATCCCTAAGGATAGATCTCCTAGAAATAGTTTTGCATGTAGGGGAGGAGATTGAGCAAGTAGGAGAAACTTTATCTTTCTTTAAAGGTAAAGCTAACCAAGTTGAGGTGAGGGTAGTTATGTTTGGCCCTGATGTCAATAGGTTCATCCCTCAGATCAAGGCTGAAGATTGAACAATCAAAGATTTGGACAAATGGAGATTAGAATTTGATTCTCTATTGCCTGAGAAAGAGGCCTTCATAAATGACATCAATGAGATAGATATGGATTGCTTCAATGTTATCCTTGATGAAGCTATTAAATTTGAGATGGATTTCATTAAATTTATTATAGATGTCAAGAAAATAGCTGATGCCAGGTGGAAGAGGTAGAAAAAGTAGCTTCAGAGCATTCAATAATGTCAGTGGCCAACAGAGGAGGAGGTAGCTGCATGGGACGCACTCACCAAGCCCAAGAAGAAAAAGCTTGCAATAGTTGACCTCAATATAATTGATGAGGATTGAAGAGGAAACTTGGTACCTGACACTTGACCTATGATAACTATTGATAAAGAATGGTGTAAGTTAGCCTAAAATGGTGGTCACCATATCTCACAATAACTCAATGAAGTTATCAAGAATATCTCTAAACAAAGTTGTCTGTTATCAAACAAAATAGATCAAATGTCAAATGAGTCCAAATTTTTTTTGTCTTTGCACCGCTTGAAGGGCCTCAATTATAATTTTGTCTTTTCTATTTTAGGTTTAGGGCTAAACCATTTGAATCTTGTTTCATCCTTACTCATTTAAGGATTCCAAGATGGTTTTAGATATAAATAGTAGTTGTAACCTCATTTTGAGGAGATGATAGATGAATAGAAAATACAGTCTCTACACAACAGACTTCTCACCCCTGTGTCTAAGCTTTTGAGCTTCAAATTTTGTATGTATTGAAATAGGTTAATTTTCAATAAAATACACTGTAATTTCTCTCTTATTCAATTATTATCTCTTTACTTTTATGTTTTATTCTTGTATGTTTTTATTTGTACGGCATGCGAAACATACCAGTTGCAAGGCAACTTGTCTAATTGTTTATGAACTTCTTTCAATGAAAGGATTAAAATTTCATAAATAATTTTAGAGAGTAGACATAATTGTTAGGATTTTGATAATAGTAATATAGGAGTGACAAGATAGTTTGTAAGGCATTCTATTCAAATTGCAAGTAACTTGCTAGGCATTTTACTGTATTCTTTTTTATTTCTTCTTGTAGATTTACATATAACAACTACTCGCCCAATGGATTAGGCACTAGTTTGATTTTGTTATGTAGTTTCAATCATCAAACATAAGACATATAATTCCAACACATTTCTATTATTTACTTCATATATATTTTTGAAAGAACTGTATTCCAATATTATAGTTCACATTTATGATTCCTTTGAGAGAGAATCCAAAAGGTTAGCCTTCCTTGAGTAAAAATTAGAAAAAGAAGAAGGATGGATATCCTTATGCCAATATTATATGTTATTACTTTCATAGTTTCCCTTGTCATATTCTGCATCAGGTTGTTCTTAGCTATTTGCAGAGTAATGTTTTATTAAGTAATTTGATGCAAAAGTAACATAACAGTGAGGACACTAATCCACCACTTGAAATTTACTTGAAACATAGTGAATTATTTAAGGAAATACCCACCTGAGTCCTGTGGAGCTGGAAGAAGAAGGAGGATCTTATCCAATCCTCATCAATTAGACTTATTCTTGTCAAACTTGAGAGTTCATAAATATGAGAATCAAGAATGCCTATTTATCAAGTTAGTTCTTGAAATAAAAAGCTCTAATAGGAGCATCGGGCCACCAATCAGATGAACAACAAGAATCATCTCATGTTTTCAAGCTTGACCCTAAAGGATGCTTTGAGGAAGAGGAAGTCTTTAGCCACAAAATTGAAAAAGAAAAGATCAAGTCCTTATCTAAAAACCCATCCGGGGTGCATTTTGACTCTAAAAAAGAAAAAGTAAAGGGTTTATCTTCTGGTGAACACCTCTCTAAGGTGCTAGAAGATGAGGACTTGCCTCTTCCCCCCATCCAGGACTATAGGCTAGATCAGATATCCATCATCATTGAGGAATCCAAACTATTCAACTTGGGCATTGAAGAATACCCAAGAATTACATACATCGCATCATCTCTGACTGAAGTAGAGGAAATGGCTTTCATAATGCTCCTCCAAGAAGCTACTATCAAGTTTGCATGGTCATATGCACACATTTTAGGGCTTGATCCAAATCTAGTTGTTCACAATCTTGCAGTGGACCCTAATGTTGGTTCCTGAAAAGGATTTTACACTTAGAGAGACACCAATATACCTAAGACTTATTTTGAGGATGGGTTAGTTCCAAATGTGGGGAAATCTATAGGTAACTAGACAACTATAGGGACAAGACTACCCTCTGCACTTTTGGCTCTATAGAACCAAGGTGGGTCCACCCAATCCAGTGAATAAAACACTTCTTACAATACCAAGATTGGATTCAACAAAGAAGATAGATAGAAAGAATGCACTAAATGATAACCAGTCATTCATTGACTCTCCATTGCTATGATGAAAAAATACCACATACCCACAAAATTAAAAAGGATTTTCAAAGGAGTTTGATTTTATTTGCAAAGTATAACAAATCCCAACTAGACATATATCAACATAGAACATACTTGTTTCAAATCAATTCCTTATCCATTGGTAAAATCATCTAATGCACAATAGACTACAATGACCGACTACTTTTATTTCATCAAAGATCCAAACCATGAACACAAATACTCAAAACCATACTACTTACAAAAATCCCTATGCAAACCCAATGAATTTGTGCTTCATCTAGAGCATCATTTAATCTGATTATGAACCAAAACTAAAGATAGACAACACATGCATAGATAAACTCCATACAATGAATCAGAAGACTCAAAACCCATAAAACTTGACATAGATGGAGAGAAATGGTACTTAAAACTTGCATTAAGTATGAGGATTCAAGCCTATGTATACACCTTGCTTTAAGATTCAAAGTCACTGAGACAATATGTAAAAGATTTGCAACTTTGTATTCTATTTTGATACATACTGGATAGAACATGCTATCTTCCCTGACTGAAGGTTTAGGATACAACCTTTTAAACCTAAATTCCAGTAGCCCTTCTAAATGATCTTGGAAATACTTATAAAGGATTACAACAAGATTAGGATCATTTAGGGTACAATTGAGGAAATACAATCAACCCTAAGACCATCCAAAATATTAGAGACAAATATGATATTATTTACATTTGAAAACACGGCGCTACAAAATATCTTCATCCTCATTAAAATCTAATCTTGAAATACAAAAGCCATTACTACTCCTTCCCACTTGGGCAAATCTGATTTTCTCCACCGTCATTGAATACCTCATCTTCTGTCATTTCCGATGATATATTATATATCTATATTTTGATAAAAATTGAATCTTGAGATATTATTTTTGCAAGCAACTACAATATTTTAAATTTTTTGAATTGAGAATATAGTGCAAACTATTATGAAATTTTTAATTTTTGTAGAGGCCTTTAAATCTTGAAGTGGGCCCCCCATATGTCACGTGGCATTGTTTAATTGGTCTGTCAGTCCATCTCATCACCCTCTTGGAATAACTTGCATCATCACTTTTCTACATGTCGACCTTTGACTAGCTCATTTATTTGACTGGGACCTAACCTGCAACCTGGTCTACCACCTCATTGTGGGAGATGTGTTGACCAGGTGTGATCCCACGATGATAACTCTTGAGCATCTTTCTCTTTGTAGAATAATGACAACCATCAATCTTGGTACGCATCTTGAGGAGGCCAACTTGACTGTCCACTTCATCACCCTATCATTGGCACCAGGTCATCTCTTTTACTATGTGTCAACTATTGGTTAGCTGTACCATCCATCCAAGCATCAAATTGCACCTCCTTTGCCACATCATTATGGGACACATGTTGCATAGGCATGATCCTGCGATGGCTAACATTCAGGCATCTTCATCATTGTGGGATCATGCCCACCATCAATCTTGGGTGTGCATCCTAAGGCATCAAACCTACACCTTCACATTATGTCAAAATATTCTTAACTTCCATGTGGGACCCAACACCATGTCACCTCCAAGTCAACTACCATCTCACCACCTTGATCCACATACACACATAGGTGAGCTCCATCTGGGAATCCACACATGGACACTATGATATTGTTCACTTTTGTATTTAAATAGCATTGTGTCCATTCACACTATGAATGTGGGATAAATCCCATTTGAAATATAATACTTTTCCATTAAAAAAATTCCTTAATGTGTGCATCCAAGTGGATGGCCCCACACTAATCTAGATGGCCCACTCCTTCCTTCTTTTCTCTTTCTTTACCTTATGCTTGAGTGTTGTTTGTTTTAAATATCTTTGGTGTAGTAGATAGGGCAAATGTGGGATAAAAATCCCTTACAAAATGGAAACCAATATCATTTTCTTGCTAGCGCGCAAGGTCTCCATGCGTGCACCAACTCTTTATTTTTCTTTATTGCTTTGGGCTTTGTGAGAAGCACCCCAATGGAGCACACCCAAACCCTTGGAGGCATGTACAACACCCTAAAGGGTGTGTGCGCTACCTTAAGGAAGGCATGTGTAGCCCCCTTGGAGGCACACACATCCCTTACTTAATGTATATGCACTATATTATGGTGTGCCCAACACTTGCCACAAGGTGCACCAATACTTTGCTTGGTGTATGCAGAAGTTTCTCCATTTGGTTCACAAAGCACCCTCTTTGGTGTGTACACCCTTTGCTAGGTGAGCACAACACCTTTAGAATGTGTGCACACTGCCCTTCTAAATGTGTGCACTACTTAGAAGGAAGGATATGTGTATGCACAACATTTTTAGAAAAAGATATAAATGTGCCCAACACTTCATTGGAAAGGAGTACATGCAATGCTAAAGAAATATGGGCAGCACCTACACATGATAAAGGAAGAAAAAAAAAGCTCGCTTTAAAATAATGAGGTGGGCTAGGTCCCAAGTGGGTCTGGCCTAATTTTTTTTGATTTCAATCAACTGAGCCTCAAACACAATCAAAACAACTGGTGATAGCAACTAGATCGTATTCGAACAATGCCAGATTAATAAAAACTCTTGATTTTAAGAACTTCACCAAGTTTCCCAGTTGAATAAACTGCCTCCATGAACACCATTAAAAGACTGATAAAAAATCATCACCAAATGTTGGCATCTGGCGAATATGAACCTTGTACTATAGAGAATCACTTTGTCAGATAGATTCCCCTAAAGTTACACAAGGCGAAAGATTCTAAAAGTCAAAATCATCTATTTAGATTTGTTTTTTAAATGCAAATTGTAATTACTGGGAACTCTCTCAAAAGATGGACTAAAAATATCCAATGAAGAGTTGAGTCTGAACCACTGATCCTGGCAGAAGATTCATATACAAAGAGTGCAAAGAAATAACCCTCATCTAAAAATAATGATTTGGCAACAAATTATCAAATTCTAAGAGTATCCCCTCTACAAAGATGATTTTGTTAGCACTAGTCATCTACATAAAACACCTTTTGTTTTGACCTTGAAAACCTATCAAATGGGAGCCTCTGTTGGAGATTTGCCAGCAAGCTAGTGCTGACTATATGTTTGTCATTGATGACAACATATGGTAAGTAGCATGTGTGGAAGACTTATGTAGTAAGGTTTAAGTATATGTAGCATGGATATGTTATCAACATGATATCATAGATGCAGAGGTTAACTGTTAGTATAGACAGTTATATAGAGCTTGTATCAGTAGTGTTCCTGATAGAGTAACAGGCAGTGTTCTGTGAATGATTGTCCAAATAGTTATCATGGAGCCTTGCACATTTGGATATATGATGAAGACATGTTAGTGATGTTAAATTCATGGATGCAGAGTCTGATGATCAGTACAAGTGAAGTTATGCAGTCACTATTCACCAGTAATAGTTTCATGTGTTTATTTAGAAGAGCCAACAGAGATTATAATGTTTTAGGAGTTGCACCTATCATTTTGGTATGTACCCTTGGATTAGTGCTTGGAGAAGAGTTAGTAATGTTTAGTTAAGAGCACATGATATAATTCAGCTTGAGAAGAAAGATCCAGTTATTTTGGTAGAGCTGACAGTGTCTAGCGTGCGTCTACAATTATTATTATTGAACAGGTGCCATAATGTGTTGCGTGCTTAGTAGAGCTGACTAAATTATTATTGGAGTTTGTTATGGCTTCTCTAATATGATTTCAAGGTGGTTCTAATAGTCTAACTAGATTATATCATTTAGAGGAAAGATATTTATAGGTAGTCATTTGTGATTGCTAGTGTGGTTCATTATTGATTGTGAAAAGTAGATCAGAGTGTATGAAGTGTTGAGCCATTAGAAGAGGATCTATGTGACCAAGTAAAGTATTTGTGCTATACATTGGAACTGATCTAGATAGAAAGTCAAAGCACAGTTCACCAAGATCCAAATATAGTGTGTATCTGTTATTCAGAAGGTTGTAGCCTTTGCCCATTTGAGCAGTGTACTCTTAGACAGTGCATCCTCACCCCTAATAGGGTAATTATAAAAGACTCCTAACAGGGTCCAACCCTTGACAAGGTCTGCTATACTAAATACATTGTAAAGAAACACCTAACAAGGATAATAATACACTAGTGCAGATTATTAGTGGGTGTCAATTCCCTACGGGTTTTTTACCTATTTGGGTTTCCTCATAACCAAATATTGGTGTTGTGTCCAAGTGTTCTTCCATTGTGTTTATCCTTTATGTTTAAGTATACTTAATTGGATTAAGAATTGAAACTTGTAGATAACTGACTCACCCCCCCCCCTCTCAGTTATCTCTTGGGACTATTCCTAATAATTGGTATCAGAGCCAAGTGCCTCAGAGAGAAATTTTAATAGCTTGAGGTTGATTAGATGGTATACTTTAGAAAAGACAATGCTAAGTTTGATGGAGAGAATTATCTTGAATATAAGAACAAGATGATGACACATTTACATTACATTGATTTTGAAGTTTTTGAAGTGGCTATCAAAGAAGTTCAGATCCCCTCTCTAGAAGATCTTGCAAAAGAAGATGCTACTAGCCAGCAGAAGGATTTGGTCCATTCGAATGCAATTGCAAAAGAAGCCCTTATCATCGCCCTATCAGATAGTCAATTTTTAGAGATAAAGAAAGTAAACACAACCTACAAGATATGGAAGCACCTAGAAGACATGTTTGAAGGACATAAACAAGTAAAGAATGCACAAAGAAAGACATGGAAGAAAAGGTATAATATATTGGAGATGCTACCTAAGGAGAACATAAGAGCCTACAATCAAAGGATTAATGAAGCAGTTGCTGGAATTAGAAATAATGGTGGAGAAATTTTAGAAGAAGACATCATGAATAAATTGATGACTACATTGACACCAGAATATGAAAATAAGATAAACATCCTTGATGAGACTATGCAATTTTTAGAAAAATTTAAAAGAGAAACTTTAATCAACAAGATTGCTGCATTTGATATATCAAGTTTGAAGACTGAGCCTAAAAGTGAGACACCCTTCCAAGCTTCAGTCCATGGTAAGAAATCTATAAACACTTCTAGTAATTTTGATGATGATGAGGAGGAGAAAACACTAGATGATTTCATTGCTATGGTTGTTGAAAGAGAAAAGAAAGGAAAAGGGAAATATGAAGGTCAATTTCCATTTAAATGTTTTTCATGTAACAAGATTGGTCACTTTACATCCAAGTGTCCTACAAGAGTTAAGAAGTACAAAAATAACTACAAGCCTAAGTATACAAAGGAATGCTACTATGCTGGAGATGGAGTATCAGATGAAGAATCAACTGAAGATGGAATTGGATTTGTTTCTCTTGAAGATGAAAAGAATTCAAGCTAAGGTTGTGAATGAATCTAGACTAAAGATAAAATTTCTAAGATCAGATAGAGGAGGATAATTCACATTTGATAGATTCTATGAGTAGTATGAAGAACATGGCATAAAAAGATAGTTGAGTGCACCTAGAACCCCTTAGAAGAATGGGATTGTAGAGAGAAGGAATAGAATCATCCTTGATACAATGTGCACCATCATGATTGAAGGAAAAGTTGCACACACCAATTGGAGAGATGTAGTTAATACAACAGTCTATACCATTAATAGAATACTAAGGCCTAGCTCAGACAAGACACCTCATGAGCTATGGTTTGGTAATGTTCCAATAGTAAAATACTTTAGAATCTTTGGAAGCAAGTGCTACATCAAGAGGGATGAAGCAATAGGCATGTTTGATGCAATAAGTGATGAAGGTATTTTTATTGGTTACTTTACTAAAAGTAAAGCTTATAGATATTTTAACTTGAGATTAAAGAAGATCATTGAAAGTGCTCATGTTAAGATTGATGAAAATTTTATGGTTCAGTAAAGATATCATGATTACTCACCTATGATTGAAGAAGAACCCAGAACTTCCACTAGTGAGACATTTGTTGAAGAGATGTTTGACAGTATTAATGTATTATTCAATGACCCTAAAACAAGTGAAGAAGAAACTCAGAAGGAAGATGAGTCAACATGACCTAAAGTTCCAAACTATATGTCTAGATATCATTCTAAGGATGACATCATTGGAGATCAGAGTAGTAAAGTCACAACAAGATCAAAAGCTAAGAGTTCTACAGGCAATGGGGTGGTATGATTGCTATCTCAGATTGAACCCTTAAATGTTGAAGATGCATGCAATGATTTAGATTGACATGATGCTATGAAAGAAGAACAAGATCAGATTATCAAGAATGATACTTGGGAATTGGTCCCAAGACCTAGTGATAAAAATGTGATTGGAACAAAGTGGATATTCAAAAACAAGATGAATGAAGATGGTACAATAGTGAGGAATAAAGAAAGGTTGGTATGTAAAGGATATGCACAAAAAGAGGGTATTGATTATTTAGACACTTTTGCACCAGTAAGTAGGTTAGAAGCTATTAAGCTATTTTTAGCTTTTGCAACATTAAAAAACATCAAAGTTTATTAGATGGATATTAAATCAGCATTCTTGAATGGAGAGCTAAAAGAAGAAGTGTACATTGAGTAGCCAGAAGGATTCACCCTATCAAAAAAACCTAATATGGTATGCAAATTGAAGAAATCCCTATATGGACTTAAGCAAGCCCCTAGAGCATGGTATGAGAGACATGATGGATATCTAACAAAGATTGGATTCAAGAAAGGAGTAGCAGATTGTAATCTATTTATAAGAGATACATCTGAAGGACTACTACTTGTGGCTATATTTGTTGATGACATTATCTTTGGGGGTAATGACAAACTTAGAGTAGAATATGCTAAAGAAATGCAGAGTGAGTTTGAGATGAGCATGATTGGTCCTCTCAAATACTTTTTAGGATTAAATGTACAGAAGATAGAGAAAGGTATTTTCATTAATCAGTCCAAGTATGTGAAAGAGATACTAAACAAATTCAAGATGGATGATTGCAAGCTAGTAGGCACACCTATGATAACAAGATGCAAGCTTACAAAAGAAGATGATTGTCTAGCAATAGATACAACATTGTACAAGTCTATGATTGGTAAAATCATATATCTTACTCAAACTAGATCTAATATTTCCAATGCAATTGGCATAGTTGGAAGATTTGCAACAGAGCCTAAATAAAGTCACCTCATGGCAGTAAAGAGAATATTCATATATTTGTAGGGTACTATAGATTATGGTCTATGGTATCCTAATTCAAAAAATGTTGAGCTTCATATATATACTAATGTTGATTGGGAAGGATGCGTTGATGATAGGAAGAGTACATCAGGAGGAGCAGTGTTTCTTGGTAATAGACTGGTCACTTGCACAAGAAAGAAGAAAAAATGTATCTCTCAATCAATAATAGAAGTGGAGTATGTTGCAACATCCTTGAATTGTTCTACAATTGTTTGGATCAAGAAAATGATAAAGGATTTTGGAATTCAGATTGATTATCCTATTGTTATTCACTGTGATAACATAGCACTATTAACATGTCGAAGAACCCTATGATGCATGAAAAGATAAATCACATTGAGATCAAGTATCACTTCCTAAGAGAGAAAGTGGAAGAGAAAGAGGTCAATTTGGACTATGTGAGTACTAAAGATCAGTTAACAAACATATTCACAAAGCCCTTGGAAAAAGATACTTTTGAGTATCTCAAGGAGAAGTTGGGAGTAATTCCCTTCCTTGATTCTGCTTAGAAGAAAGAAGAAAGACCATCAATCCTCAGGGACTGATGGATGGTTGACTACTCTACTTTAGGAGTAGTACTAGTGCTTAAACTGATTGGCACCCCTTTTCCATTGATGTCAAAGGGGGAGTATTATACAGTTATGAAAGACAGTACTAAAGGAGTAATATACTAAGGGGGAGTAAACATTCAGTCATGAAAGTAGTTCAGGTGAGGAAATCAGGAATATTAGAAAATATTTTAGTGAAGGGAGGATTCATCCTTTTGGGATTTTTTGATGAGGAAATGGAGAATTTTATAAAATAATTGTTCATTTGGGTTGGTGGTGTTTTTCATTCTATATGTTGCCATCAATGCCAAAGGGGGAGATTGTTGGAGATTTTCCACCAAGCCAGTGCTGACTATATGTTTGTCATTGATGAAAACATATTGTAAGTAGCATGGACATGTTATCATCATGATATCATGGACATAGAGGTTAACTATTAGCACAAACAGTTATATAGAAGCTTGTGTCAGTAGTGTTCCTGACAGAGTAATAGACAGTGTTCTATGAATGATTATCTGAGTAGTTATTATGGAGCCTTGCACATTTTGATATGTGATGAAGACATGTTATTAATGTTACATTCATGGACATAGAGTCTGATGATCAGTAGAAGTGAAGTTATGCAGTCACTACTCACTAGTAGCAGTTTCTTGTGTTTATTCAGAAGAGCTGATAGAGATTATACTGGTTCAAGGGTTGCGCCTATCATTTTAGTATGCACCCTTGGATTAGTGCTTGGAGAAGAGTTAGTAATGTTTAGTTAAGAGCACATGATGTAATTCAGCTTGAGGAGAAAGATCTAGTTATTTTGGTAGAGCCGACAGTGTGTAGTGTTTGTCTACAATTATTATTATTGGACAGGTCCCAAAATGTGTTGCGTGAATAGTAGAGCCGACTGAATTATTATTGGAGCTTGTTATGGCTTCTCTAATATGATTTCAAGGTGGTTCTAATAGGATAAATTGATTATATCATTTAGAGGAAAGATATTTATAGGAAGTCATTTGTGATTGCTACAGTGTGGTTCTTTATTGATTGTGAAAAGTAGTGTAGAGTTTGCGAAGTGTTGAGCCATTAGAAGAAGGTATATGTGACCAAGTAAAGTATTTGTGCTATACATTAAAACTAATCTAGATAGCAGGTCAAAGAACAGTTCACCAAGATCCAAATATAGTGTGTATCTGTTATTCAGAAGGTTGTAGCCTTCACCCATTTGAGCAATGTGCTCTCAGACAGTGCACTCTCACCCCTAACAAGGTTAATTATAAAAGACTCCTAACAAGTTCCGACCCTTGACAAGGTCTACTATAATAAATACATTGTACAACAACTCCTAATAGGGTTAAGGATCTTCTAACAAGAATCATAATACACTAGTGCAAATTATTAGGGGGTGTCAATTCCCACTGGGGTTTTTACCTATTTGGGTTTCCCCGTAACCAAATATTGGTGTTGTGTTCAAGTGTTCTTTCATTATGTTTATGCTTTATGTTTAAGTATACTTAATTGGATAAAGAATTGAAACTTGTAGATAACTAATTCACCCCCCCCCCCTCTCAGTTATCTCTTGGGACTATTCCTAACACCCTCATGGTCTAAAACCTTGAACGTAGATTCTCTTTCATATGTACAAAACAAGGTTATATTCAGATTTCCAAAATGATCAGCTAGAAATCAAGGATTAATCTTCAAAGTCACTTCCTCAGAACTTCCTGGACTTTTAAACAATGAAAACTGTATAAATTAGATTTGGAACTAATTGAACAAAGGGGTCAAACGGATTGGTCATGATCTAAAAATCACTAGGGAAGCTCATTTCCATGTTTACCATATAGAAGAACATTCAATTTCTCATGTTTATAAATGAGGTGAAATCTATATGATGTCAAATTAGGTAGCTCAAATTATGCATTTCCACATTTAGAAAAATTGAATAAAATGCAAATGGAAAGGCCTTGGTAAACTGATCATATAAACTCATCGAAATATAAAAATGGGCATGGAGACTAACTCTCATGCCTAAAACATACTGAAACATTCCTTATACCATGAATATCAACTAGGTATTAGATACAAACCTCCAAAGTAAGTCATTCAGTAAAAATTGAACAGAATGCAAAGTGCAAATTTGGGAAATGATCTCCAAATGGCTATCTTTGAAACACATCAGAACTGAACTCTAGGAGTTGTGACCAACTATAAATTCTTAATGATAAGCAAGGAAAACATGTCCCAAGTGGCATCTCATGAAAATCATCAAGTCCTCTTTCATGTGCACTCGAACTAGGGTTCTTTCAAACATCTTTTTGAGGCAAGGATTTGTGCCTTAGGAAAATTTCTAGAATATAGACTCTAAAATTTATCCAAAATTTTAGAGTTCCAAAACCTAATGCTAAACTAGTAAAGCAGAAGCTACATAAAATGCATCCTAAGGTATCCCTATTAGTAAAGGTAGAACTAGAAAAGCTCCTACAATCCAAAATCATTAGAGCTATAGACTATTCAGAGTGGATCTCAAACATGGTGCATGTCACTAAGCCTTTAGGAGAGATCATAATCTACAAAAAATTTAGATACTTGAACAAAGTATGTCTAAAAGGTGATTTTCCCTTACCAAACATTGACATGATAGTAGTTCTCACAGCAGGCCATGAAATTTTGTCACTCATGGATGGTTTCTCAGGGTATAACTAGATCAGAATAGCAAAGGAAGATCAACACAAAAGAGCATTCACAACACCATGGAGTACCTTCTACTATAATATGATTCCATTTGGGCTAAAGAATGCAAGAGCCACTTATTAGCAAGAAATGGTGGCTATCTTCCATGATATGATACACAAAACCCTGGAAGACTACATGGATGATATCTTTGCAAAATCTAAGACACGATGTGAACACCTTGACATCCTTGAAACAATGTTTGATCATCTACATCATCATGGCCTAAATCTAAATCCAAAGAAATGTGTCTTCGACATAACATATTGAAAGTTACTAGGCTTCATTGTATCATGAAATGACATTAAGATTGACCCTAAAAAGGTCAAAGCCTTAATATAAATGCCTCCTCCCAGAACACTCAAGTAGCTCATAAGCCTACAAGGAAAACTATAATCAATGCATCATTTTAGATCATAGCTAGTAGACAAGTGCCAACCTTTCATGCATCTACTCCACAAAGACACAAGCTTCAAATGGGATCCTATCTACCAAATAAGCTTTGAGAAGCTAAAATAATATCTAGCCAACTCTCCCATGCTTGTACCACTAGTCTTAGGATGCCCTCTAATCTTATACATCTTTGCAACTACTACAACATTGGTGGCACCCTTAGCATAGCTTGATGACAATAGCAAAGAAAGAGACATCTATTATATCAGTCAAACTCTTATCGACTATGAGCTTAATTACTCACCAATGGAGAAAGCATGCCTTGCAGTGGTCTTTTCCACTCAAAAGATCATACATTACATGCTTAGCCACACCATCAAGCTCATATCAAAGGTGGAACCACTCAAATATCTTCTATCAAGGACAACTCTTAGAGGCCATATGGAAAAATGGGTCATGCTGCTAAGAAAGTTTGATATTAAGTACATTGATAGAAAATAAATCAAAGGGCAAGTAATTTCCAATAAGCTAGCATAAGCACCTCTCGTAGATGCCTATCCTCTGATCATGTAATTTCCCAATGAGCATCTATGCATGATTGAAGAATAGCCAATGTGGAAGCTATACTTTGATGGTTCCTACACATCACATGGATCAAGGGAGGAATCCTATTTATCACACCTCAAGGTGACTACATCCCTAAATCATTCAAATTAGGATTCTCTTGCACCAATAATATTGCAGAATATGAGGCACTCATCTCAAGCCTCAAGATAGCTATCCGGTGGAATATAATAGAACTACAAGTGTTTGGAGGTTCATAGATGATAATCAAGCAAGTCCTAGATGAATTTCAAACAAAGGATGACAAGCTTTTACCCTACAAAGAGCTAGTGGATAGATTAAAAGAGCACTTACTGAGTCTATAGTTCACACAGATACCAAGGCTACAAAATAAAGCACCCAACACAATGGAAACCATCAAATCGCTACTAGAAATCCTGTAAGACTCATCATAGTATGAATTCTTAGTCAATAAGCTACACACGCCTGTTTATGAGAATGTTGATTCAAAAATGGTGTGCATCTTGGTTGGTCCTTAGTCCCCATGGTACCACAAAATTCACACATATCTTAAAAATGGTTTCATATCCCCCCATCTCACAAACACCCAATGCCAAAACCTAATTCACAGAGCATCCCGCTACACTTTTGTAGAAAACACCCTTTATCATCGAGGATATCACAACATCCTCTCTAGATGTTTAGATTCAAACTAGGCCATCCTAGCTTTACAAGAGGTACATGCTAGAATTTTTGGTTCCCACATGAGTTGCATGGTCCTAGAAAATTATTTTCTTAGAGTCAAGTATTACTAGCCAATAATGGACCACAATGCCTATGAATTTGTCAAGAAAGTCTTACCATGTTAGCAACATGCTGATCTAAGTCATGCTCCAACTCAATACTTGCAACCTATTGCACCACCATGGCCCTTTTCATGTTGGGGCTTTGACCTCATTGGGTTAATCACTCCCCTTTCCTCTAATGGACACAAATATATCATAATATGCACAAAATACTTAACAAAGTGGGTTGAAGCAATTCCGCTCATCCTCACTACTGGCATTCAGATATCAAAGTTCATCCTCTACCATATCATCTACTACTTTGGCATCCCATCCACTATATTCATAGATCATGGCACACCTTTTGAAAACTAGAATGTGGATGATCTATGTGCCAAAATCTACATCCATCACTATTTCTCTACCCCATACTTCCCCCAAGGAAATGGCCAAGCTAAGGCAACCAATAAAACTATCCTGAAAACCCTCAAGAAGGTTGTCAATGATTCTGGTCATGACTGGAACCTTCAAATAAACCCCACCGTCTGAGCCTATCATACTTCTTATTGCACTCCCACAGGAACCACCCTATATTCCCTTGTATATTGACATAGTCAAGGATGTTGGATCCAATTAAGAAAAGTCTAACCTTGCAGCTTCAGAATTACACAACAGAAAACTCCACACAACAAGATGTTTCAAATCAATTTTCATTAACATGCCCAACTATAATGCCTTCTAGGTTAGGGCCAATTACAAACAAAAATAAGTTCTTCAAGGTCCACATAGATCCAATCCAATCTTAGCTAGTTAAGCTTTGAAAACAATCAACAATTGATGGAAACCCTAAGGTAGATCTAAACTTGAGCTCGCAAGCCTCCAAGCAATCTTCTTGTCTCCAAGTGTGCAACCACTAGCTCTGCAACTACAAACTATCAAATGAAAATCTGATCTTCAAGATCATGCAAGATATTTTCCACAAATTCACCAACTCCAGCTCTTCTAGTACATCCATGGATGTCCATTCTGATGATGATGATGATCCCCCTAAATAACTACCCAAACACCCTTTAAATACTAATCATCAGCTAGAAGTTGGCTGGATGAAACCCTTAACTCCTACAAACAAATATTTGATGCCATACAAGTCAGCTTCAAAATATCCTTACAAACATTTAATCCAACATGTCAGCCTATAACAACAACTACCAACAATAAATGCACCAAGTCGGCACAACAAATCACACAGAACTCTAGTTGGTAAACCAGAACTACTGAGCATCAGAGAAACAACCAAGCGATAGTGAAATAACCAAGCATGCCAAGCATCACCAAGCATAGGTGTCAACTAAGCACCATAGGCATTTTCAAGTAACACTTTCACCGAGCACAAGAAGTTCCACTAAGTTTCTTTAGAAACTGAGCTTCCTTCAATAACCGATACTATCGGTTAAGGCTGCAACTAAGCAATACCAACCAAATAACAAACCATCCATGAAATTTCACTAAGGAGCAATAATTCCCCTGCCTCAACCAAGAATGCCCCTACATCATATATAGTGTCAAAGCCATCTTACCCATCAAGGTTGAGCTCCCTTAATTATAGGTCTCTATGAAAAACTATACCACAGATGAAGACAATCACGTGGCATGCCTCACACAGCTTGATCTATTAGATAAAAATAGGAAGAAAGTATATGATCACCTGGTTGCATACTGAAATTGACTCAAAATTTTCTATAACAAAAAGTTCCATCCAATAAAATTCCAAGTGTGCGACATGGTCCTCAAGGAAAATAAAAAAGTGCAACCACATTGAGAGAAAAAAGGCAAGTTTGAACCTACTTGGCTGGTTCCCTACATTGTCATAGCATGCTTTGGCTCAAGAGCCTATCAGTTATCAACACCAGAAGGTGAGATCCTAAATGATCCTATCAACATTATACATATAAAGAGGTTCTATGCTTGAACCAGGTCCTATAAATATCTAGAAAATCCATAAAAAATGGAAAATAAAAATAAATAAATAAAAGAAAAAAAGCAAAGAAAAATAATCGTCTAATGGTGAAAACTTGGCAATTCAAGCACCTTGGAGAAGTATGTTGGTGAAAACATGGAAATAGGCCCCATACATAGTGGAACGAGCTATTATCTATCAAACTCCCATCCCCCACCCATCCCAATCTCAATCCCAAATCCTCTTTATCCAATCCCCATCCCCACCACCGACACATCACTCCCAAGGTGTTCTATCCTCTAGCCTATCCAATGCAAGAATCAGTTACTATCCCCAATCTTGAACTTCCTATAAATATCTAGTATAGCAAGATCTTCCTATCCTAGTCCTTGAGTTTCAGTAAATATCCACTGTATATATCATCATATCTTTTTGTACATATCGTTGTCTGTCCTACAACAACATTTGATTAGATAACATTGTCCCATCCAGCCTCATACTTCAGTAACAACTTTTTTCAACTATCTTTGATCATGTTATTATCCTCGATTCCTTATTTTCCAACAAAATCACAACATTATCCTCATCAAATGGGTCCTTGAGGATGTATCCTTCCTCCTATCTAGCCTAATCTTCCATCAATCAAACTAGGTCTATGTAGGATGTATCCATCCTCACATTCTGACCTAACCTTCCCCCTATCAATCAACTCAATCATTCTCCTTGGCAAAGGAAATTTTGTGGATTTATCATTTTGGTCTTGGATTTTTTCCTTTGGATCTTGTTTATCTTTTGTGCCTTCTTATTATTACTCTCAGTACGATTTCCATGATCCTTTATATCATGGTACGCTGTGAATGAGGCCAATTTAGGGAAAGGTCTTTTGATCTTTTTCTTCTACCTATGATTTAGTTAGATATGACCCTTTCATACTTCACATGTGATATTTTGGGTTACCTGGTGCACTTGGGAAGTTTCATTTGTTTATGGGTTTTTCCAGCATTGTTTCTACCATGCGTCCTCCTAGATTCATGTGTGATGCTAGGGAAACCCTTGGGTGTCTTTTAGCATTAGTCCTCTACAATGCTGGTGACAAGGCCTTGAGTTCCTAGTAACCTTGATAGGTCTCTAGCATTTCTATATCAAACTAGGTTGTGCTATCCACATTTACACAATGAGATCCCCAAATCCCCCATCCTGCATCATATAGATTAATCTTGCATCTTGCATCCTTCATATAGATTCATACTACATCCTACATCTCATATCATATTTCATTCCTCCATCTTTTCTCTTGGAAGGACATATGTTTATCACCCCTTCCCATCTTTCTTCATCCTTTACCTTCTATGTTCTTTCCAAGAAAATTCCCCAAAGTTTCTTCTTTGCATTATTTTCTCTAGTGGCCACAACCCCTTATTCTTCTATTCTAACCTGGGGCATATTATTTTCTTGTCTTTGACACCATGCCAGTTGTGGCATTGCATCAAAGAGGAGAAAAATGTAGACACCTAAAATCCCTTTGCCAAATAATTTATTTTTTTCAAAAACCCCTAATAAAATAATCATTAATTAATTAATTAGTTTTTATGGTCCTTATCCCTTCTCCTATTTTAATTAAAGACATTTAATTAAATAATCCCTCCCAAAAGAATTTGAATCCAATTTAAATGATGTTCCCTTCAATTTATTAATTAATATTTAATAAATTATGTCACAATCCTAAAATAAATTAAATATTTATTTAAAAGCCTAAAACCCTAGAAACTTCTAGAAAACCCTAAACCTATCCTCACTTTCCTAAACCTGCTTAGAGGGTGATTCCTAACCCTCTTATTCTAAACCCTCACCCTTTGACTTATGGTCAACCCCCTCATTAATGAGCCTTACATGCTCATTAATGAATCCTTATACCCTCATTAATGACTCTTACAGCCTCTTAATGGATCATATGTCTCCTCTTCCACCATCATTACCTAATCACACATCCCAATTGTTTCTCACACATGTGTGACCAACCCTTAACCCTTATCCCCTTGACCATACCGCTAACCATACCCCAAACTCTACCCTTAACCCTCACTCTGACCCTAACTACCCTTTCTAACCCAAGCCCTTCCTCAAATCCTATAAATAATCTTTATTCCAATAAAAAAATTACCAATTCACCTATTTCATATTAAGTATTGTTATCATGCTCATTTACATTTAGATTCAGCTTAAATTCTAATATTGTTAGATTTAGCCTATTTCTATGCTTTCATAACTCATATCCTAGCTTATATTAATGGATTAACATAGATTATTTCATTTCTTTTCATATCATTTTCATCATATCACACTTATATTTGGTTAAATCAACTTAGCATAAGCATTTGTAGCTCAATTCTGCATTCTAGATTCATTTGGATCCTTGGGGCTCTATGGGAAAATCAAGTTCACCATACCTCATTTTGTACCACTATGGGGTTTCCATGGTTCTTAAATGATCCTAAACCTTCCTAATCTACATTGGGGAGATGCTCCTAGTATTTTGAGAGCACACCCACAATCCTAATCAAAGAGCAAATCAAACGGTGACAGGGTGTTCCTGTTTAAGCTCTATCTGAAGTGGCATGCAAATAGATTTACTATATGTTTAGTATATGATTCTTAGGATAATGTTTGAATGTCTATGCATATTTTGAATAGGTTAGGTTTGTACTGATCACAGAGATTAAGGTTACAATTGATCAAAATTGGGCTAATTGGTACTTTTCATAGAAGTACACATACATGAAAGTCTATGGCTTTGAAGAAAAAGACTCATTTTTTAACATTCTTTGTACCATACAGATTAGCTATTTTGGATATTATTTGGAAAATGTTTGAATCTACCAAAATTTTGAGGAGGAACCATAAGTTTTCTTTTCTCCCCTTTTATCTATGATTTGGAGATTTTTAGATCAACTATTGGGAGGGTTATCATGTTGCAATTAGTCTTTTTCAAACTTATAGATTATCAGTGAGATTAGAAGAAATAAAATTTGAACTTGAGAGATATTTGTATCAATTTTCCAAGCAATATGTACGGATGTGATCTTATCAACCCACCTTTTTTTAGAATAAGGAATTATGGACAATTTTTTCTTCTTATGAGGAGGTGAGGAGAAGAGTTTTATCATATAATTGGGTAGAATAAGTAGAAAGGATAATAGAAAGAGAAAACCTGATTATGTAGGGGAATTTCCAAATGAATCTAATAAATATAGGAGGATGGATTATTCATTCAAAGTGAGAGGATTATTTTACATGAGTTTCACTTGGCTAGCTCACCCAACCCTATTGACTCACTAAGGCACACCAATTGGTGCACCAATTCAAGCTATTCCCCTTGAGAAATATTCACCAACACCATCAACATCCATTTTTATTTCCCAATATGTTGGTAGTATTGTAGATCAACAAGATGTGGAAGAAATATCTCAAAATGTTCAAGTTGATCCCTAGCAACCAATGATAGGGGATAATGATGATATTAAGGAAATTGTTGAGTGTCTTAACAAATATTTAAGAGGGGATGCTAATGAGTTTATTGGTGATGATTAATTTATTAAAAAACCTAAATTCAATATTCTTTTTTATAATATGAAAAAATTGAGTTAATGAGGAAGATTGACATAATATATAAGGATAAAAGGGTTAAAGCCATAGAGGTTTTTTATAAAAAGGAAAGAACAAAGCTACAAACATTGACCCCAAGAAAGGGGAGGAAAATATTGAGTGATCTTGGTTGCTTATTATTTCCAGATGTGTATATATCCACATGTGCTACATTTGGTAATTTAAGGAGATAGTATGATATGATTGCAAAATTAGTGATAAAGAAATGGAAAAGTTGTGTTATGGTTCTGAGTTGAACCCAAATGATAAAACTTTGGTATTTTGCCTCTTATATCCATAAAATAAGAGGCCAATTATAATAGCTCTCAAGAAATCCTTGGTCATTTTATTATGTACAGGGTAAAGGATGTCACTTCAGTGCAAGTAGTAGATTTAACATTACACAATGCAATGTTAAATAAAGCAAATGTTGATGACAAATCCCTATTGGTATAGGGATTAAATGAGAAATTTATTGAATTGGAAAGGAAACTAGAGACATCTCCTAGATGAGAATTATTATCGGAGTCTAATATTTCAAAATTGAACATTAATATTTCTTTGGAAAGTAAGACGACTGAGGTAGAGAAACAACTCCTAGTAACCCATCAATAAAATATAGCCATGAAGAAAGAATTGAAATTTTCAAAATACAAAATGGGTAGGGAAGAAATTATATCTAAATGTCATCAAATTATACCCCATTTTCATACTTTTTGGGATGTATACCAAGATGTGGTCAAATTGGAAAAGAATCAAGGGCCCGTTTGGTGCATGGAATATGAGCTTTAATTTTGGAATTAGATTTTCTAGATAATTCAATTCCATGTTCGTGTCCATCCAAAAAAGCAGGAATTGGAATTTCAAAATTCCAATTCCAATTCCAATTCCAATTTTTATAAAACCAAATTTAATATTTCATGGGATCTGTAACTATAAGGATGTATATATATACATGTGTGTATATATATATGTGTATATACATACATGTGTGTATATACATATGTATATATATACACACATGTGTATATGTGTGTCTATGTATATACACACATGTGTGTATTTGTGTATATATACACATGTGTGTATATGTGTGTACATGTGTGTATATACACACATGCATGTGTATATATATGTGTATATGTATATATATACACACATGTATGTGTGTATATATACATAGATGTGTGTATATATACACACATGCATGTATATATACATGCATGCATGTATATATACATACGTGTATGTATATGTGTGTATGTGTGTATTATACACATGTGTGCATATGTGTATACATGTGTATATATACACACATGTATACACATATACACACTTATACACACATGTGTGTATATGTATATATATACATGTGTGCATATGTGTATATATACACACATGTATGTGTGTATATATACAAACATATACACACCATATTTAAAGAAATTAAAATAAAGAATTAAAATTCCTTATAAATCTTCTTAGTCATCTTCTGGGTGAACCAAACGGGTCAGCCCATATTCCGAAAATCATTTTCAGGATTTGTATCTTCCAGAATTGCAGCATCTTCTAGAATTGACTAGAATTGGCATTTGGTATTCTAGCACCCAAACGGGCCCCAAAGGAATAGAGCTCTTGATCTAAAACTAACAAATAAATATTTTATCAAAAAGAAAATATTGCTAAAAAGTTTAACAAAGCATATTGTAGATGGAAACTAGTGGAATGAAGTGATAGAAGATTAATAAACTAAGTTGATAGTGGTTAAAATTCTATTGGATAAGAATTTATTTTACCATAAGAGGTTGTTTGAGACATATAGAAAATTCAATAGCTTAGGTGGCACATTACCTACCTCATTCTACAAGGTCACGAGAGAAGGAAAGACACAGTAGGAATGGAAATGAGAAATGGAAAAATACCGTTTGAACCTTTTTGTGGATAATTTCATTGATGATTTAGATGATCTGGTAAAGAATTTTCACATTTAGCTTGATAGAATTTATTTTGTGTAATTTCAAATAAAAGAAATTAATAGGTTGAATGTAACATTAGAAGCACCATAGTAGATGAACACATTAGGAAATGTTTCGAGTTTACACAAAATGAAATTTGACACATGGAGGGAGAAGACTATTGTCTTGTATTCCATGTATGCAACTTCTTCTCAACATTTCCCTTTCTCTTTATTTCAAGTTTTTTAACTATTTCATGAAGATCAAATTTAATATTCCTTTTTATTTTAATTTGTAAGAGATAAGTGATTTAGTTAGTCTCTTGTTTACATGTATTTAATTAATGCAAATCTCAACATGATTCATTTCTTGTTCATTATCTTGGTACTATATGACATGGTATGTTAAGGATAGATTAGCATTTTCATTGTGATTTTACAATAATTGTGTGATGTGTAGATTTGATTTTCTAGGAAAGGATAAAATCCAAATCATGCATCACTACACTATAGATAGGATCACAATGATTTTATAATAGTAAATTATGTTTGAGTATATATTAGATGTTGCATAAAGCATTAATGTCCATAGAATTTGCACAAGTACTATCAATTTTCATTTGTATCTGACTCTATGGCCATGAATATGTAGGCACTATTTTGTGACCCCATGGTTTTCAGATACCAATCATTAGAAAATTATATGATCTCCATTTTTTTATTATGGTTTTTATTTTATTTCCATTTTTGCCCTCAAATGTATGTGATGAATTAATTTATTTAGAATTGTAGCCAACTTCTTAAAGTGAATTACATAGAAATAAGAACACATCACTAAGGAATATTTCCTTATAGGTGATGTTTGTTTATCATTTTCTCTAGATCATTGGTAACATCACAAAGTGTTGACCCACCTAGGTCTAGCATATCCCAAAAGAGGAGGATAAACTCATTGATCTTTAACCTTTCTACATTTTTTTAAGAAAAGGATTTAAATTGCTTCAAGTTAATGTAATATAAAAATTATATTTATAATTTTTAAGCATTTCAATAGTTGTAGGATTAGGTTAAATCATAACTTTGAAAATTAGAAAATGTGTACAGAAACAATAATTCCTTTCTATAAATGAATAATGAACAATACTATTAACAATGTTAAACAACAACCATTAATTGATTATTATATATTAATAATGAATTGTAATGTAACATGGTACATGATACATCCTTTTTATTCTTAATTATAGCTTTACATTTTTTCCAATGTCCTTGACCTTCACCCTATTGTTGTGGGAGAAAATTTTCTTCCAATGCCTTAAGGTGAGAAGAATTTACCAAAAGATAAAGAACTCAAAGAATACCTGAGAAAGTGTGATGCAAGAGCATCTCAGGTCCTTGGAAATCCTGTGTCACCAAAAGCATGCTTGAATTTTCCTATGTTTCTCAATTTATACTTTGACCGAGTTGGCTCGATAGTTGATCGGTTCCTTTGTTAACTGAGTTGGTCAGTTAATACCATGGTGCTCAGTTATCTATGCATGGGGCTTGGTTATCTTTGCTTACCAAATAAGTCAGCCTTTAGATCCACCATAAATAGAAGGAACAACTAGATCTAGGTCCACACGCTTCCCAATGATAGATACTGGTATTAAATCTATGACCATAATTAGTTGCACAAGTCTATATAATTTGAAATTTGGACCCATGGTCAGGGTCGAGGTTGACTCTAACCTATGTCAAGGTCAAGTTCAACCTTGACCTAGGTCAAGGTCAAGGTCTACCTTGACCCAAAAGCTTGACCTTGACCCTGAGGTCAAGAATCTCAGATCCTCAAGATAAGGTGCCAGAAAAAGGCTGGAAAAAGGTGAGGAGAGAAGTAGAATGGGGGAAAAAATTTAGATCCAATCAAAGACCCACTCAAGGTGCTTGACATGACCCCAGATCACTTACTCAAAGGGCTAAACCAGTCCTAAATGTAATTTCTTCCATTTTTTGATGAGACATTTAGCCCCCACTTTAGCAAGAGTATGGACTCGATGTAAACTCTTGGTAAAGGAGATCGCAATGAAAAAAATATAATATTATTGAAATCAAAGGAACAAAGGAATCCTCAAAGTCTTCATCAACTCCAATATTATAATAAGAGAGACATCTCTAGAAAAGAGAGAGAAGAGGGTGTGATTATCTCTCCCAATGACAACTTATGTCCCATTGTGAACCACATAAGGAAACAATGCAACTAGAAAGATGGAATTGAACCACCTAGTGAATGTGGCTACTCACTAGTCAACCCTTCAAATATTAACCCTCAGTAATATTTTATTCCATAAGAGAAAATCCAAAAACAAAAGAGATCTAGTCTTAAGGATACCTCCAAACTTAAGGGATCAAAATTTTGAAATTGAAACTGGATTGATCAAGAGATCTTATAAGATAAAAATCCATGCTTTAACGAGTAGTCACTAATCCATAAAGGGAGAGAAGTGCCTTGAAAAAAATAAATATTGAAAGTGCATGTGTGTAACAGGTGAGCAGAGCATATGCCCCCACATTAAAGTCATTGCTAACACTTTAACATGATTAATGGCTTGAACAGAAACATAAACAACTCCACTGATTAAGTTTCCACTACGAGATGCCCCCAAGAAAAGACAAATCAAGGGAAATACCACATAAACATACAAAGAACATAGAAGGGATCTACCTTCTATGAGGTTAGTATGATCATAAGATAATATATATACAATATTATTGCAAATGAATTGACATCATTCCCCAAAGAAAGTAGAACTACAATCACAATGGAGGAAAGAACACATAAGAGTTATGAAGAAGAGTCTTTTTGGACCACAACATGGAGACCAAAAAGATTCAGTTCTACCAAGTCCCAAATCCAAGAAGACTGCACAAGGAAACATTTACAAACAATAGAACAAGTACAACATAACATGAAAACAACATATAGAAGAATAGAGATACATATAGAGGAGATGTACAACAAATTTGATTCCTTTATCACCTTGCACCAACAAAGTAACAAGGGTCATATAAAATAATCTAACAAAAATTTAGAAAATACATTATGGGAGAAACACAGTACGATAGACAAACACACTAAAAGCTACCATGGAGGACAAGCCAATCAAACGCATTGTCTACTCTCCCTATCTTGTTCTATATCATTTCAGGAAGGTGGGAAACTCGCAAGAGGGACTATATCCAACATAGTAGGAATGATATCCAGTTCCAAACAAGGATCCTCTTGAGAATCATAATATTCGATACTAGGTGTAATTATCAATTGAAATGAAATCATATTTGGCAAATCAATGTCAATGTCATTGTCAATAGTTTCATATTCATCATTAACATCATTAGTATCATCAAGAGTATCTTCTTCATCTAGATTAATCAAAATAGGATCTAAGATATGAATAGAATCATCATAATGATGCATCTTAACATCATTATTAGTATGAAATTCTTCTAACACATCATGCATAGATTGATCAAAAGAAGGTAAAGAACTTTGAATAATAGAGGTACAGGCCTTAGCTTGAGCTTGATGCTTCTTACGATGTTCATTATCAGATCAGTTACATTTTTTCTTATTTGAAATATGTTGAGAACTAGGAGGGGCAACTATTGGTTCCTTCATAGGTTCTATAGGTGGGTCAGTAGAGTTTTCGGTAGGCTGAAAAGAAACACTAGGAGCTTGATTAACAAAACTAGAAGCCATGCATAAAGGAGGTATGGAAGGTGTAGGAAAAATACCACAGTTAAAATCCATCTAAGCTGGCATTCTTAACTCAAGAATCTTATGATGATTATAGGCTTGATATGAGAGAAAGAGGTTATCAGGTTGAGGACATGAATTAGGTAATGAAGGCCAAAATAAGTCAAATGTAGCACAATCCTTCGGCCTAGAAGGTTGATATAAACCATGACTAATCATCTTCACTTCTTCATCATGAATGAATTTAAGAGACTTGTGGATAGGAGAAGAAACAACATGCATGGAATTCAACCAAGGAAAACCAACCTTAACTTGAAATTGATTAGAAGTAGGAACAACAACAAAGGTAGTATCTACAATTTTACCGCCAAGTTCAACCAGCTAGTTAATAGAACCAAATGATAGATAAAGAAAACCATTACAAGTTTGAATCCATACATCAGATGTATCATAAGAATCACGTTGTAAGTTATTCATTTAAATATTTTCTTCAATAATAACATTAACTAAGGATGTAGGATCAACAAGACAACCAAGCGTACGTATCTGAGAAATCCTAGCATAAATGTAAAGTGGACCATCAAGAGCTTTAATAGTCTCAGAATCATCAAAGGTAATCAAGATTTCACTAGGTCTTTTATTCTTAAGTTGTTTTCAAGGTTTAAGTTGAGGTTTAATTTTAGGTTGAGGTTTTGATTTAGGTTGAGGTGGAACTTGAGGTTTAGTTTGAGGTTGATTATCAGGTGGAGATACAGATTGAGACAAAACAACATGCTCCACATGGTTAACAATTTGATTAAGATCATCCATCTTTGAATCATAAGAAATATCCACAAAATATGGCTGAGTAATGGTATTAGTATCATGTGTAGGAAAAGGAATATTCATATAGATTTGAAGGTTTTGATTAGGAGGAGAGATATATTTTTTCCCACTTCAATCAAAATTATCAACAGATAAAGCATTAGAATTGATTAAGTCTCAGTATCATGGCCATTTTGACGATGGTATTGACAAAAGGCTTTAGGACCAAAGGATTTGGATGCCACCATAGTAGGTATAAGAGGTCGAATAGGAGGTAAAGTAATCATATTAGTAGTTAACAACCTATTGATAATAGAATGTAAAGATTCAGATGCAGAAGTAGCACTATGGGATGCAACAACAACTTAATCAGCAACTGCATTTGCTTGTTTGTTTATATTGACATAGTTGTTGAGTTTTTAAAATTTGTTTGGATTAGGAGAAGCATCACTCTTATCAACTAGAACATGAGCCATTGGAGTGTTTCTCTCAAATTGACTCACTTGTAATTAATAATGATGAATTGCTGCACAAAGTTGTCGAAAAGATGTAAATTCAGTAAGTAGAATCTTATCTCTAATATCCTTTTGTAGATTTGAAATAAACATACGTTGAATATCCATATTAGGAATAGGATAAGGAATCGGATCATGCAAATGCTTAAATCTACCAATGAATTCAGTCAGTTTTTCCTTAGTGTTTTGTTTACAATACATCAAATTAGTTAAGGACACTTGCAGACCAATGTTATTTTGAAATTGTTGAATAAAAGTATTGGCAAGTTTTGGAAGGGAATCAATAGAATAAGGAGGCAAGGAACAATACCATTGTAAGGCCTTGGCATGAAAATTTCTAGCAAACAACTTGGCTAAAATCCTATGGTCATGAGCATAGTCACTACAAAGGATTTGAAATGTTTTAACATGAGTAATAGGGTCTCCCTTACCATTGTAATTCTCAAGATGAGGCATATCAACTTGTTGAGGAATAGGAGCATGAATGATGTCTAGGGATAAAGGACTACCCATGTCACATGTAGAAATGCTAAACTTGGATTGTGTCAAGGATGCAAGTTGTTGTTGTAAAGAGGACATATTTTGAGCTAAACTAATGATTGTGGAATCATTAGAGGAAATAGGAGGCATAGAAACATTAGAAACACTAGGTAAAGTGTATGAAGTGGCAGGAATGGAAGACACAAATGGAGAAACACTTGGAACCACAGTTGGAAGAGGATTGGAATAATTAAAACGAACATTATGGTAAGAAGGTTGTGATGTAGGAAGAGACATAGGAGGAAAACTCATAGGAAGAGAGGGAACCATCATAGTCACCAAAGGAGGAGTATAAGTAAGAATACTAGGTAAAGGAACAAAAGAAGGTTCTACACTAGTGACAGGAGGAGTGAATCCTAAATCTTGAGCTTCTTGAGCTAAAGGTTTAACATTTGAATGCACAAGATGAGTAATACCACATAGGAGATTAACACATTGATCACTATCACAAAGGACTTTCTTAAGAGCCTCTATAGCTTGAATAGAATCTTGATTATGGTTTTCTTGAATAAGCCAATTACCCATTTTATCAAGTTTGGTTGAAAGTTTTTGGATTTGTTCAGGAGGAACTCTTAAAGAATCATCCTCATCATGAGATGAGTGAGAAAAGTTTTTCTCCACAGTAGGATTGGAATCATGAATAATCAAATTGTCATCCGGGATCCTAAGGAAAAGAGAGGAACACTTAGGATCAAAGGCACCCATAAGTCTATGACTTCTTCTTATAGAAATATTATAAGTAGGAATAGAGGTAGTAAAGATCATATACCAATGCAATGCAAATAAACTAAACACAAAGCATGAATAAATGAATGTTTTTATATTTGTTTTTTATATGAGATGTAAACACATAAAATAAATCTAACACCATAAAAGAAAGAGTTGTCTATCTCTGGTTCACCAAAATGTATGAATGAAGGTGAAAACACAAGGTAATACAAAAGGAGATCTAACACCATAAAAGAAAGAGTTGTCTATCATGAGTTGAATGAAGGTGAATACATAAGGTAATACAAAGGGATATATAACACCATAAAAGAAAGAGTTTTCTATCGTGGATTCACCAAAAATTATGAATGTGAAAATATGTGTGTATGGAAATGTGTGAGGGAATGTAAGATCTACTTCTTAATCAAAATTCTCAAAGGAAAGATCCAAATTGATTAACCACAAAGAGGTGATTAATTCATAAACAAATGAATCTATGGAGAATATGAAGAAAGGAGAAAACCTTATACTCTATTATAGAAAGTATGTATTGAAATCTTGATTGAATTGAAGACAAATACTAACCTCAAAATTATGACAAATTTGGAAAATGTTGTTTTCTAGTGTCTGTGTTCAGTTTCAGGGATTTTTGCAACTAGATATGGCCTAGAAATGTAGAAATAGAGAAAACCCATAAATCTTTTTCTTTTCTGAGCAAGGTCAACCTTGACCCAAGATAGGGGTAAGATCTTACCCTAGGACACAATCTTACCCCTAAAAGTCAACCTTGACTTTCATTGCTTCAACATAAATTTTGTTCATGGATCTTGAAAGTTTGTTGAAAGGGTATTCAGATCTGAACTACGATTCACTATCCCACACATGTACCTGCAAGAAAAATGGTTTTGTTTGTTGGATGAGGGGTTCAACTTGGTCAAACCCTAATTTTGGAATTAACCTTGAAATATAATTGAAATTGTAGCAATAAACAAAGTAAACAAAACAATTCACCTTGCTTATATTGAAGTCCTTGTGGAGGATTTGAATCCTTGGATCCACAAGAATGGAGGCTCCAAATGAATGAATTTCAATTCAATTTGTAATGCTATGACTGAGACTATGAGAGGATATAAAAGAGAATTTAAGTGGACACATGGAGCTGATAAGAGTTTTGAGACTCTGAAGCAGAAGGTTGTTGAATTGCCTATATTAGCATTACCTAATTTCAATAAGGTATTTCAAGTGGAATGTGACGCGAGTGGTAGTCCAATAGGAGTTGTGTTGAGTCAAGAAGGTAAACCTGTTGCTTTTTTGTATGATGAAAAATATGGATGGGGTCTTAAAACAATAGGAGTTTTTGCATAAAAGAGACCCCAAAACCTATATTTTACACATACATGAAATTTTAATGATATGGAAAGTAAATATAGAAGACTAATATTTGTGTGTGTGAAAATTGTACCTAGTTGCGGACACGACACTTCAGTAAAACATTAGAGGTTAGCAAAATCAAAATCTGCAAGTAATTGAAACTAAGCTAACCAGGTGATTTACTGCCTTCTAGTAGGTGCGAGTATGGTATTCTTAGATTAGACCAAGATCACTGACAATGCAACACCTAAATGAAGGATTTAAAATGCAAAAAGATGAAAATAGTATGAATGCAAATTAGTTTATTTTTTTGGATTTTGTATGAAATAAGATGAAAAACCTGATATGAAACTAATCTAGAATTGAATGAAATGATATGAAAATTAATATAACAATGATATGCTATGAACCCTAAAAAAAAATAACAAAAATCTCACAATCACCTTATGTGCAAGAGCTTGATTCTTCAGATGTCAATTTGCCAGAGAAAGTATGCAAATTTGAGGGATGCAAATATGAAGATCTGATCCTTATTTTATAGAAATCTAGGGTTTGAGGATGCATTGAGAAAAACCATAAATCACTCTTGATAAACTCAGGTTGATTTTTGAGTTAACAAGAAATCAAAATTAATTAGCTAAAAAAATCATGCAAAAGAAGTTTTGGAGAATCATTAAGCATCAAGCTGATTTGGGCAATCATGAGATAAATGTAATCATGCAAAGTGCAAAATGAAATGCAAACCTAAGACCTAGGACCTAGTCACCGATCATGTGTCAGTCATTTTCATCATTGAATTTTTATTAGGTAATAGAATAAATCAATACAACATCCACTAGTTAGGAAACTATGAATATATGAATATTGATTTTTGTGCCAAAGTCAATATAGCACCTACTGGCTAGACAACCATGGACATATGAATATTGATTTTGTTTTCAAAATATCAGATTAGATATAAGAACCAAGGCATAAACACCAGGATGGCCTAAATATGATGTCCATTTTGATATAGCAATTGGCATAAGCATCAAAACATAAATGTCATGATGACCTGAATACGCCTTGTGATATAAACATGCCAAACAGTTTGCAAAATTCATTCTTGTCTCCAATGTGAATTACCCATAGTGACCCTTTATTGTTCACATCCTTGGATGATAGTTGTTCATAGTAGGATTGAGAAATCATTCAAAAATATCTAAGCTAGATCAAACTTCCTTGAATTTTTTGGGTATCAATGGTCAAGGTACTCATGGCCATCCAACATGTGATGGAGGCTCTTATAGACGGACACCATTTCAATCCAAAATTTCCAAAGTTATTAGATGTTTGCTCAAAGTAGAAAATAAAAAAAAAGATTATGCCCCAAGTCATCACTCTCTAAATCCTGTAAAGGACATCATCGAAGAGCTCAAAAGGACACAATATGCAAAAATCTCAATGTGAATCGTTAAGCATACAAGGAGATAAAAGCATGTGAAGCATAGATTGTTTTCGTTCGTGTTGATGTTTTATTGCATTGTTGTAGATACAAAATCCTTTCTAGAGAGGAGACACATAGACTATCTCGGATGTAGCTTCAAAGGACCTTGAATAGATATGACATGTTAGAGATACTGAGGACTATAGGATATGACTTTGATTGCCCCCAAGTTTGAAACATTGATAGGATACAGATGCTTGAGGTGATTGGTGTACAGACCAACTTTATTGAAAAAAAGATATATATAGACTAAAGCAGAATGAAAGCTGGGAAAGACCAAGATTGCACTGATAGATGGAGTGTTTTGAACAAGTGGCACCCGTTTGTCAGATTTTCACCATCTTGGCATAGATTCTATTTTTTCTACCAAGGCGCCTATTAACAGGTTTTCATCAATGCACTTTTTCTTTTTCTCATTTTTTGTATTTTTCATGTTTTTCAATTTTTTTGTTCTTTTGATATTTTTTGATTCTTTTGTATTTTTCCAATTTTTAATTTTTTTGTGAATCATCAAGGCACCTATTGCTAGGTTTTCACTAGTATGTTCATTTTTTCAAGACTTTTAAAGATTTTTAAGACCTTTTTTAGGACATTTTACCATAGACTAAATGCCTTAGGTGTAGAATTTCTTTCGATGTAGAATGTTGATTGGTTCTCAAAGTTTTTCTCCTTCAGTCATTGAGATTTGATAGGCTCTAGAGCCAAAAGTAGCAGTGATTAAAAAGGGACCCATCTAGTTGGGTTCAAACTTCCCCTTGCATTCTCTATGTGATTGATTTTTAGGATTTTCTCTCAAGATTAGATTGCCAACCTGAAATTCTCTATGTCTGACTTTCTTGTTGTAGCCTCTCGACATTCTTTTTTGATATACTCTGAGATGATCATATGCTACTTGTCTGTGCTCATCTAGTAGTTCAAGTTCTTGCAACCTAGACACTTTGTAGTCTTGATCAGTTACTAGACCATACATTTTGATTCTTAGTGATGGGATTTCAACCTCAATAGGCAGTACCACTTCAGACCCATAAACTAAAGAAAAAGAAGTAGCCCCAGTGGGTGTTCTAATACTTGTTCTTTAGTAGTGATAAGGAGATCCACCCAGTAGTGTCCAACTATCAAGAGATCCATAGTAAAGGAAAGATCACTTAAGTGAGACTCACAAATATCCTCATGGATGCATCTTAACTCTTCATCAGATTTCCCACACTCTAAACATTTAGGAAGAGTATGCTCTAGATTTATTTTAGTCATGTCATTAGAAATGAGGAGATACCGATATGCACTTTGGGATAGGTATTATGGAGTGAAGAGTATAAAGTATGAGAGGCAAGCAGGGTGAAATGGAGGAAGGTATGAGAATTTGGAAGCTTGAATAGAAAAATTTTTGACATCCAAGTCTTTTAGCTTGGGAATCCACAAGGCTTTTGACTTTTTTTTCTCTTTTTCTTCTTGAGAAATGTGATTACAGTTTTGATAAGATGGATTTTTAGAATCATCTCTTGAACGAAGCTTGATTCCTAGGGATCTGAGTTAGATTGCTCAAATACCTAGTAGATAGCTTTCGAGAATCATCTCCAGAATGAAGCTTGATCCTTAGGAATCTGAGTTAGATTGCTCAGATACCTAGCAGTAAGATTTTGAAAATCATCTCTAGAACGAAGCTTGATCCTCATGGATTTGAGTTAGATTTATTAGATACCTATTAGTAAGATGGATTTCAAGATCCATTTGTTCTTTGATTTTCTTTTCTTCTTTTTTCCTTGAAGACCTCTATGGTCTTTTGAATTTTGTCTTTTTCTTAGTAGTCACATCTTGATTGGTTGGGACATAGTGACTTTGAGATATAAGTAGATTTTGATAAAAAAAAAAATTGTTATAGATCTAAGTTACTTTTGAAGACTCGGTAATTATGGATGAAATAGGTTGATAAGGCTGGTTGAGGTGGAGAGGTGGAGTGGGAAGTGGGAGAGCCACTTATCTTAGGGAGGTGGGTGGAAGAGAGGTTGATGGGATGGGCTCAAGTGCAAAGAGTTCAACATCATCCTCATTGTTCATGAATGAATCAGATAGATCAAGAAAGTTATCTTCCATTAAATGTTGTCAATTGTGAGTTGTTCTAGAAGTGTCAGATAAGTTTAAAGGAGTATCATGTGAGTCAAACTAAGATGATCCATTCTGAGAGCTAGGTCCCTCTTTAGGTGGGAACAGTGCATGGCTAGGAACCATTTCAATCCTGGACCTGCCAATATTCCACGAAGCTGTAATTGGATGGGGTCTTATGTACCCATGATCTACTGGAGAAAATGGAGTGTAGCTTAAAGTAGATGGCCTAGGAGCCATAGGGATGATTTCCACATAAGGGTGGAAAGGATCATCATCAGTTTCTTTCTCTTGAGATTTTAAACTTTCTTCCCTTTCAAAGCTGGTAAGAGGAGCATATCTATGTATGACATCAACTTGTATTGTTATAGTAGTATCAGATGAGGAATCATGTTCTCTTTCTTTTGAGTTTGTCTTGATGTTGTGATATTGCCTAATGTAGTTAGATAGAGACATTGTAGGAGGTAGGTCTTCTTCATTGCTGTCATCTGTAATAGGAGGAATATTCTTTGTAGTAGGATCTTGTTTAGTAGCAAAAGTGGTGGAATAGTTTAGAATAGGCATACTGCAAGGCATATTCAAGATGTGAGAGATATCAGCAAATGGCCCCCAATCATGATCGGTAGTATGTTTAGCATTTTGGATAGGAGCAACCTGGGTAAGACTAGAATCTTCCATCTAGCTAGTAGATAAGTGTGCAAAGTGTATAGTCATGAGCAAAAGGGATTCTAGAAAAAACACCTAATGCCAGGTCAGAGGATAGGAAATGGAGAGCAGATTGACTCTTCTCAAATGTCATAGATCAAAAGGCTAGATCAAACTCAAGAGACTACTTTCAGGCAAATAGATTGGATTCTTCTAGTTTCTACTCTATTCCTGACACAGTGAATATTTTGACAGAATCTGGAAGTTGGCTATAAAAATTAAATTTCTGATAGATTTCAAAGGTTTCTGATAACTTTTGAAAATTTTGATACGAGTTTTGAAAATTTAGGATGACTTTTGACACCAGAAAGGATTTTTGCTTCAGATTTGCAATTTTTTAGTTTTTTAGTTTCAGATTGTTTGCAAAAAAATTTTGTCCAAGTTTGAAGATTTTTTAGTAGTTTATCTTGAGTTTGTTCATTTTTAATAACCAAATAGATACCAGGCATGGAAAACAAAAAGCAAGGGAGTTGAAGCAATCAATTGTCTTAAAACAATGAACAATGGAAAAAGAAACCTTGCACATGAACAAGCAATATTGACTTATTGCACTAATCCCTAGGAATGCTACTTGTGTATGTTCTCAAAAGTTTTTTAATAATGCACATAGTCCTATAAAATGAAAATTTTGGCTTGGCTAGGGTTTTTAGTAATGGTCTGACTCTGTAACTTTTGTGATCTCAAGAGGGAAAACTCCAATCCAGGCACACTGGGGTTTTGGTATAGTCCAAGAATTTAATCAATCAGGAGCTGCTAGGGAGATCTAACAGCCCAACAAGAGACCACACTTATGAATATTTCTTCCACAAAGACATTTATATAGCGGTTGTTGCTACCACAATGAAAATGGCTATTACCGCTTGAGGTTCCATCCATGTGGTTGACCCAATAAGGGGAATGTCCACTATGGTTAACCCTCTCTATAGGTGACTCACAAAAGATACCACATGGGGAATTGGTCCAGATCCAAGGATTTGAGTTTCTAATACTACCCAAAAAGGGAGTAGAGCATAATCCTCTAGCCTTATCACTTTTACCCAAACACAATAGAAAGATTAATCTAACACACTAAGATTGAAATTATCTCACCAATATTTGTGATGTCAACAACTATGTCTATCAATCTATCTGAAGAGAGAACGTATCAATCAAAAGTTGAGGACCAAACCTAGTAGAACGTGAGACAATCATAGTATCTTCCCTACCTACAAGGGGATTTGTTGTCAAGAAGAGCTTCACATGCATGAACAAGTGAATGAAGCCCACTCTCTCAAGATCATCCAAAAATACTGTTCATATGGCCTATTTACTATGTGTAATAGATATGCAAAAAGAAAATCTATGTTCATTTTATAGCCCAAAACTGAAGTGTGAATTATGAAAGCTGTAAAGGCACTCAAGCTTGACATAAGAGAGCTCATTTTATGTCCCAAAATAAAGTTTTATCATATGTATCATAATACCTGAGTTCCTCGCAACGCGCTTAGTAGATTTTACCTATTTTAGCAATTTTTGAGCATTTGTCTTCTATCTTTTGTACCCACAGGATGTACCTGCACCTGCACCTACAAACCACTATTATGAAAAACTTACCTATTCATGTACATGAAATCCACTATTATAAAAATCCATCAAAAAAGAAACACAACTTGTCAACCCCACGTGGTATAAAATCAGGTTAGTCAAAGATAATATGTCATTTGATAATCAAAAAATATGTTGTCATAAAAAATCAGATTCTGACTAGTCTGCACTAAATCAATCATAACTTTTTAAAATCAAGACAAAATTAATTCAAACCAATGGAAAATGAAAGCTAACTCAAATACATTTCAAAAAATATATATTTCAGATATTTATCATGTCATATGTGCATGTACCAATAAAAACATCAGTCAGATTTCATAAAATTAGGTTTTGACTAGTCTTCACTAAAATGATCATAACTTTTGCAAATCAAGATGAAATTAATTCAAACCAATGGAAAATGAAGGATAACTCAAATATCTTTCTAGAAATATAAATTTTGGATCTTTATCTATTGGATATTGCTAATGCATGGGTGGTTATTGAGACATTTAATATGTTTAATTACTATATTACTGAATGGGCACTCATACTATTGTCATTTGTGTTTCGTCACTGATGTCAACATATGCTTCTATGAAGGAACCAGACTGGTAATCATAGTGTATGGAATATACACAAATGTTTCAAATGCTGCAAAGTTAGATGAGAGTTTAGATGGATGTTGTGATCTTATATCTAAGATTGCATCATTAATGGATGCATATTAAGGAAGATACAACTGTTTTGGTAAAGAATGGTCACTGGACTGTGACAGTGAGAATTGACAGAGTTAGTCTCTGAGTTTTTGGTACAGATTTCAGAGGGATTGGATTCAAGGTATGTAATCTTGAAGGATGATGGAATAATTACTGAAGGATGTTCATTAGTCAACACATGGTATGGAATGATTGGTGACATCATCTAGGCCTGTGCTTTGGTGATGGTTTATTCTGAAGCCGACTTAGGGAATGAAGCATGTGTTATGTTTGACAAGCATAATTCAAGGATGTCAGTCCTAAATTGTTGTAATATAATCATTGTAAATTTGTTTTAGATACCAAGTGTATCTTAACAAGGGCTTATGTAATTTTTTGTAATTAGGAAAGCCTTATGGACCAACCTGATCTTGGTAAAATGTAATAAGGTATAAATGTAAGGTCTTTTCTTTTGGAAAAGGCATGGACGTGATATATGTGATATAAGAAGGTTGTGAACTTGTGTCTTCTATATGTAGAGTAGAGGATTGTTGGTGGACTTCTTTGGAACTGATCAAGCAAAGACAGTTGTTGGAAAATAGTTCAAAAGATTATGTATTTCTTCATATACACTTGTTGCGAACTAGTGAGTTCAGAAGGTGGACTTAACCTTCTTTGGGTAGTGAGCCCTCTTTGTTCTTGACTCCTAACAGGGTCTATCCTCTAACAAGGACTATGTACTGTAATGTTTCAATAAGCTCCTAATAGGGCTATATCTTCTAACAAGGATTACTAAACTCTCAGTATATCATTAGTGGGTGCTAATTCCCACCAGGGTTTTTACCTTTAATAGGGTTAAAGTTTAATATTCTATCATACAACTAATTCACCCACCCTCTCACTTGTATTATGGATTGTTAATCCTAACAATTGGTATCAGATCTTGTGGTCCTCAGAGAGAAAGCTTAACAAATTGAGGTGATCTTGAAAATGGAATTCTATAGGAAGGATAGTCCTAAGTTTGATCCTGAAAACTTTGACAGTTGGAAAAAAAATATGCGAACACATTTTCTATGTTTGGGCATAGACTTCTGGATGATTTTGAAGAAGAAGGAAACTTTGAAGGCTAAGAATGACTTAGGGTCAGCTACCGATGATGAAAAGAAACTATTTTCATGCAACATGGTTGCAAGAGAAGCATTGATCAGCACACTATTTGAGGGTGAGTTCACTAAAATTAAAGATCTAGATTTGGCACATGATATTTGGAATAGACTAGAGGCACTCTATGAAGGAGACAAATATACCAAACAAGCGAAATTGCAGAATTGGAAGACAATGATGGAGAAGATGCAAATGAATGAAGATGAAAGCATTAGAGCCTATGTTCAAAGGGTTATAGAAGTTGTAGTTGGAATCAGAAATTGTGGAGGTACTTATGATGAAGAAGAAGTCATTGCAAAGATTCTCAGATCTCTAACTCCTACTTACACATTCAAGGAAATGTCTATTCAAGAAACTATACCCCTGACTCCAAACTTTAGTAGAGAGATTTTGATTGTAAATTTAACCACTTTTGAAGTTGTGGAATTAGGAGAAGTTGCTCCTAAACTTGAATCTGCATTTAGGGCATCTGAACACAAAAAAACATCTGCACTTTCGAGCACAAGAAAAGAAGACTTGAGAGAAGAGCTTGGTAGAAGATAATGGAAGAAGAAAAGAAGATGGGAGAACTTGTTGCACTGATAGGCAAAAGAGAGAAAAGAGGTAAGAGAAAATTTGAAGGAAAATTATCTTTGAAATGTTTTTCATGCAATAAGGTAGGTCATTTTGCATCTAGATGTCCTACAAGAGTTCTTAAATACAAACCTGATTATGCAAAGATTAGAAGAGATAAAGAATGTTATTATGCTAGTGAAGGAGTCTCTGATGATGATGATGATTTAGACAATGAAGAGATTGGATTTGTTTCTATTAAAGATGAACCTATTCATGAAGAAAATGCCTTAGTATCTCATGCTGACAAGAAAACTAAATGGATAATTGATAGTGGATGTTCTCATCACATGACTGGTGATAAGAATAAATTTTTTAAATTAGTAAATTATGATGGAGGAGTTGTAAGGTTTGGGGACAATCTCCCAAAATCCATAATAGGAGTAGGATGTATCACTCTAGATGGAAAGACTAATATGGATAATGTACTACTTATTGAAGGAATGAAACATAACTTGTTGAGTGTTGGATAGTTAATGGATAAAAACTTTTAGTTAAGTTTTGTTAATGGTAAGTGCCTTATCAGAAGCAAGGAAGGAAAATTGGTTTCTACTAGTTCAAGATCTAGAGGTAATGTATTTGAACTAAACACATTTGGAGCCTCTTGTTTTGTTGCGAAGGTAGATAATAGTTGGTTATGGCATAGAAGATTTTGTCATGTTGACTTTGATAACATTGTGAAAGCAAGTATGGCTAATGTAGTAAGAGATCTCGTGAAGATTGTGAAACGTTCTAACACTGTATGCAGAGAATGTGTTATGGGAAAGAAAACTTAAAAATATCATAAAAGAAAAACATTTACATCAAAAGGAAAGTTGGATCTAGTACATACAGATCTATGTGGGCCTACAAGAACAAAGTCATACTATGGTGAAAGATATTTCATACTCTTTTTTGATGACTTTTCTAGAATGATGTAGGTTACTTATTTGAGAGAGAAATCAGAAGCATTTGACAAATTCAAGTTGTTTAAAGCAAAGGTAGAGAATGAATTAGGAATGAAAATATAGTGTTTAAGATTAGACAGAGGTGGAGAGTTTACATTAGGTTTATTCAATTCATAATGTGAAGAGCATGGAATAAAAAGACAAACGTCTACTCCTAAGACTCCACAACAAAATGGAATAGCAAAGTGAATAAATAGAACTATACTTGATGCTACCAGGACAATTCTGATTGAAGGAAATGTATCTCATGTGCATTGGAGAGAGGTTGTTGGAACAACAGTGTACACATTAAACCAAATTCAAATCAGAGATTGCACAAGTAAGACTCCCTAGGAACTATGGTTTGATCACACTCCTACTGTAAAATATTTTAGAATTTTTGGTAGAAAATGTTATATCAAGAGGGATGATGAGATAGGGAAATTTGATGCTAGAAGTGATGAAGGTATCTTCCTTGGTTACTCTATTAAAAGAAAGGCATACAAATGTTTCAATCTGAGATTAAGGAAGATGGTTTAAAGTAACAATGTAAGAATAGATGAGAAATTTTAGATATAAGAAAGAATGTATGACAGCAGTCAGATATCACAAGTGAAAGAAACCTCTTCTGCCAAAGAAGAATAACTTTTTGAGGAAGAAAGTGAAAAAGAGGCTTGTAATGATACAAGAAAGATTATTGAAACTCCTAAAACCCCAAGGTATGTAAAAAATAACCATCCTGAAAATCAAATTATTGGCAATACCAGTTAGGGAGTACTAACTAGATCTAAAGTTAGAGAAGAAATTTGTTTAATTTCTCAAGCTGAGCCAAAGAATACATATGAAGCCTTTAAAGATGAATCTTGGATAAATGCCATGAAAGAAGAATTGGATCAAATAAAGAAAAATAATACTTGGGAATTGGTTCCAAGACCTAAAAATAAAAATGTTATAGGAACAAAATGGGTCTTTAGAAACAAAATGGATGAAGAAGGAATAGTTGTAAGGAACAAAGCAAGACAAGTGTGTAAAGGATACTCACAACAAGAAGGCATAGAATTTGAAGAAACATTTTCTCCTGTTGCTAGAATAGAGGTAGTAAACATCAAAAAATTCAAAGTGTATCAGATGGATGTTAAATTTGCATTTCTAAATGGAGATCTTGAAGAAGAAGTATACACAAAACAACTAGATGGATTTCCTCTATGCGAAGACAAAGACTTGGTGTGAAAATTGAAGAAAGCCATGTATGGGTTGAAGCAATCTCCGAGGGATTGGTATGCAATGTTGGACAAGTATCTACTTGGACTTGGATTTAGAAAAGGTAATGCAGACAGTAATTTGTATTTGAGAACTAATGAAGATGGAATCCTAATAGTAGAAGTATTTGTGGATGATATTATCTTTGGAGGTAATGATGATCTATGTAATAAATTTGCTAAAGAAATAGAGATTGAATTTGAAATATCCATGATAGGTGAAATGAAATTCTTCCTTGGACAAAAAATAAATCTGAATGAGAATGGTATTTTCATTTCTCAGACCAAGTATCTCAAAGAATTACTTAAGAAATTCGGTATGGAAGATTGTAAATCGGTAGGAACACCTATGGTGACTGGAAACAAGCTAACAATTGATGATAAATCAAAATGTGTTTTTTCAAACTTTGTATAGATCAATGGTTGGAGGGCTACAATATCTAACTCACACCAGACCAAATATTGCTAATGCTATTGGAATTGTTGCTAGATATCAGGAAGAACCCAAAGAGACTCATTTAGCTATTGTTAAAAGGATACTGTGGTATCTCAAAGGAACCATAGACTATGGTTTATGGTATGACAAGAATGATAGCTTTCAACTTCATGCTTATATTGATGTTGATTGGGTAGGAAATATTGATGACAGAAAAAGTACAAGTGGTGGTGCATTTTTCCTTGGGAAAAAGTTCATTTCTTGGCTACGAAACAAGATTGCATAGCACAATCTACTACTAAATCAGAGTATGTTGTTGCTACTATAAATTACACTCAAATTATTTGGATGAAACAAATGCTAAAAGACATTGGAATAACTTTTTAAGAGCCTATGGTTATTCATTGTGACAACACTAGTATAGTAAACATGTTAAAGAATCTGGTGATGCATTCTAAAACTAAACATATTTCTATCAAGTATCACTTCTTGAGAGACAAGGTGGCACAAAAAGAAATCAAATTAGAATATATCAATACAAAAGAGAAGATTGTAGACATCTTCAAAAATCCACTACCGAAATATACCTTTGAATATCTTAGAGGTATGCTAGGGGTTCAAACCCCTCCTAGTCAGAACTAAATGATGCAGAGGTGCATCAATTAAGAAGTATTTAGAGCCTTATCCTTTTTCTAGACTGGATGAAGGGATATAATCCTCAGGGGGAGTGATCATAGGAGAAAGTTTATATGTGAAGGCAGTTGAAGCCCCATGGAACCCTTTGCCATTTTTGTTAAAGTGGAAGTGTTTCTATGTGAAAATATTCATTGATTGGGGAGATTGTCCTGTTGAAGGACTTTTGGGTTGATACAACTTTGGGATAAATACTTTCCCATATGTTGACATCAATGCCAAAGGGAGAGATTGTTGGATATTTATAATGCATGGTTGGTGATTGAGACATTTAATATGTTTAATTACTACATTACTGATGTCATACTATTGTCATTTGTGTTTTGTCACTGATGTCAACATATGCTTCTATGAAGGAACCAAACTGGTAATCACAGTGTATAGAATATGTATAGATGTTTCAGATGATGTGAAGCTAGATGAGAGTTCATATGGATGTTGTGATCTTATATCTAAGATCACATCATTAATGGATCCATATTAAGGAAGATACAACTATTTTGGTAAAGACTGGTCACTGGATTGTGATAGTGAGAATTGACAGAGTTAGTCTCTGATTTTTTGGTATAGATTTTAGAGGGATTGGATTCAAGGTATGTGATCTTGAAGGATGATGGAAGAAGTACTAAAGGATTTTCATTGGTCAGTACAAGGTATAGAATGATTGGTCACATCATTTGGGGCATGTTCTTTGGTGATGGCTTATTCTGAAGCTGACTCAAGGAATGAAGTGTGTGTTTTGTTTGACAACCATAATTCAAGGATATTAGTCCTAAATTATTGTAATGTAATCATTGTAAACTTGTTTTAGATACTGTGTGTATCTTAGTAAGGGCTTATGTAAATATTTGTAATTAGGAAAGCCTTATGGGCTAACCTGATCTTGGTAAAATGTAATAAGGTATAAATGTAAGGTCTTTTCTTTTGGAAAAGGCATGGACATGATATATGTGATATAAGAAGGTTGTGAACTTGTGTCTTCTATATGTAGAGCAAAAGATTGTTGGTGGAATTCATTGGAACTGATCAAGAAAAGACAATTTATGGAAAATAGTTCAAAAGATTGTGTATTTCTTCATATACACTTGTTGTGAACTAGTGAGTTTAGAAGGTGGAATTAACCTTCTTTGGGCAGTGAGCCTTGGGCAGTGAGGCCTCTTTGTTCTTGACTCCTAATAGGGTCTATCCTCTAACAAGGATAATGTATTGTAATGTTTCAATAAGCTCTTAATAGGGTTATATCTTCTAACAAGGATTACTATACTCTCAGTACATCATTAGTGGGTGCTAATTTCCACTAGGGTTTTTACCTTTAACAAGGTTTCACCATAACCAAAATATTATGTTATTGTGTTGGCATTCATTATGGTCATTGGATTTGATATGGATAAGCTTAAAGTTTAAAGTTTAATATTCTATCATACAACTCATTCACCCTCCCCCCTCTCAATTGTATTATGGATTGTTAATCCTAATAGTATCATATCATATGTGCATGTACCAATAAAAATACATGTCAGATTCCTAGAAAAACAGCTGAGAAATTTATAACAAAACTCATAAAAATTAACCTTGTGGTCGTGGGATCGATAAAAATGATAGAAATTTGATAGAATAGAATGGAAACCTATTTCGGGGCCCCACGGTGGCCACCAAAAATGTGTGTGTGAAAATTGTACCTAGCTACGGACACAACACTTTAGTAAAACATTAGAGGTTAGCAAAATCAAAATCTACAAGTAATTGAAACTAAGCTAACTAGGCGATTTAGTGCCTTCTAGTAGGTGCGAGTATGGTAATCTTAGATTAGACTAAGATCGGTGACAATGCAACACCTAAATGAAGGCTTTAAAATGCAAAAAGATGAAAGTAGTATGAATGCAAATTAATCTATTTTTTTGGATTTTGTATGCAATAAGATGAAAAACTTGATATGAAACTAATCTAGAATTGAATGAAATGATATGAAAATTAATCTAACAATGATATGCTATGAATGAATGCAATGAACCCCCAAAAACAATAACAAAAATCTCACAATCGCTTTGTGTGCAAGAGCTTGATTCTTCAGATGTCAATTCACTAGAGTAAGTATGCAAATTCGAGGGATGCAAATACGAAGAGCTGAGCCTTGTTTTTATAGAAATCCAGGGTTTGAGGATGCATTGAGAAAAACCATAAATCACTCTTGATAAACTCAGGTTGATTTTTGAGTTAACAAGAAATCAGAATTAATTAACTCAAATAATCATGCAAAAGTGGTTTTTATCTCAAAATAGAGTTTAGTTCTCTTTTTCAACTCATCATCAGATGTTGAGTTTAGAAAGTTAACAAATTGAAATTAAAAATTGATTTAAAGTTAACTGCTTTTCTGATTGTGCATGATTTAATATGAATTAATTTAATAAATAAAGTGATTTATTTTCCACTTAACTGGTTTTGAATTAAAACAATTGATTTATGGGTTAATCAATTATTAAATCAAACTTTATTCCAATTAAATCATTAAATTTGACAACTTTGATTTTAAATCAATTAAATAAATATTCAATTGATTGTTTGTAGGAATTTTGATTTATTGTCAAAATAAAAACAATATTAATTAGGAATAAATACAATTAAATCTAATTAAATAATTAAGTGGTAGAATTAAATTAATTAATTAAATATTCATCATATTCAATTAAACAACTTTAGGATAAATAATGATATTTATCGTCAAATAATATTCAATTAAAGATAATTATGATAAATTAGGAATATTAAAGGAATATTCCCCGATGCAGAATTAAGATAATCAATTAGATTTTTGATAAACTGATGTGAAGATGTGCCTTAGGTTAGGACTTTGATGTTGATTTCAATTGAATTGTTGATGTAAGAGGTTAATGAACCTATAGCCCATTTTTGGGGTATTACATTTTTCCCCTCTTTGAATCACTGTGCAAAGCGTAGTGGTTCAAAGATTAATCTATTTTTTATGTTGAGAATTGATTTGAGAGATGAACCAATTCTGAGACAGAAACCAATTGAAAGATTAGAAAAAGCTGACTCAGGTCCTAGTTGACCAAGAATTGTGATGATGTCAACTATAGTAACAATGAACCAGTAATTACAAAAAATTATCAAAATGCCTGATTCTGAACCTTATGATTACGAAGAAGTGAGTGACCTGATTCTAGACCTGATTGTCTAAAGGAATCGAAATGGTATCACATCTGAACCCTTCAGTTACGAAGAACCAAGGAAATAACACTAACGAACCCATGGTTATGAAAAGATGATACAATTTACAAGATAGATTAGGATACCAGATTGATATGGATCTTGATGAATCTAATATGCCCCAAGCGATGAGGTCTTTGGATGAATCATCAACTAGACATGGTTGTAGTCTTGATTATTGAGGAAAGATTTGATTGACATAATTAGATTTACAAACTTGAATGATGTGCAATACCATAAATTAATCTAACAATGATATGGTATGAATGAATGCTATGAACCCTCAAAAACAATAACAAAACTCTCATAATCACCTTGTGTGCAAGAGCTTGATTCTTCAGATGTCAATTCACTAGAGTAAGTATGCAAATTTTGTTGGCATTAAGCAATATTGCCACTAGTGACAACACTTATTTGCATTCTGGATGGAAACCGAGCAAACAGTGCAAACCGAGCAGACAGTGCAAACCGAGCAGACAGTGCAAACCGAGCAGACAGTGCAAACCGAGCAGACAGTGCAAACCGAGCAGACAGTGCAAACCGAGCAGACAGTACAAACCGAGCAGACAGTACAAACTGAGCAGACAGTGCAAACCGAGAAGACAGTGCAAACCGAACAGACAGTGCAAACCGAGCAGACAGTGCAAACCGAGCAGAAAATAGAAACCGAGCAAGTTAGTACAAACCGATCAGGACAATGTAAACCGAGTAACATCTTGTCTACCGAGTCACCAATGCTTACCGAGTTCAATACCTACCGAGTGATCAGTATGAACCGTGCCTTCACTTCTACCGAGTGCATGACGATGCCGAGTAATGCAGTGGACGCCGAGTATCAGAAAGTCACCGAGTCAGTTTGAAGGAACTGAGTAACCATATTTGGGCCGACTTAGTAGCACTTATGTTTATTTGTCAAGCTGACTGTGTAATTGTAATTGTAAGTAATTGTTTGAGACTTGTATATAAACTATAATGTAATAAGATGAAAAATAATCAAGTAGAATATATGTGAAAGAAAAAGAAAGGCAGAGATAAGCGAATTACAGAAGGCTTCAGAAGTATAAGGTTCAGCAAAGACAAATTCATCACAGAAGGTGATCAGTACATCAGAGAATCTCAATCAGCAATCCAGTTGCAAAGCAGAGATCTACTGTTTCATTCTAACAGGTGAATCAGTACAAAATCCTTTAACCGGGTAGACTTAACAGTCTTTGTATAAATCTCTTTACCGAGTGCATACTTCACTGTATGTTTATAAATCCTTTAACAAGGTGGATTTAGCAATCCTTATTGCTCCTAACAGGGCAGATCATCAGAAGTGATCAAATTGTAAGCCTTAACCGGCCAACTTTATTCTGCAGTATTAAAGCTTTGTGGGTTTCATCCCCACCCCAGTTTTACTTTCTTTTTGGAAGGTTTCTGGGTAACCAAATCTATGTGTCATTATTGTGAATGCTTTTAAGTTTCATGCTTTCTGTATGCAAAGGTTAAAAAGTAAAATACATGTTAAAATTAGAAGAAAATTTGGAGTTACTGATTCACCCCTCCCCTCTCAGTAACTTGGTTAATTCCTGAATATTTCCAACAATTGGTATCAGAGCTGCATTGGTTCTCAAGACAAAGCTTAACTAGCTTGAGCAAAGATCCAGGACAATGGAGGTATTCAAACTGAACAAGGTGATTGAAAATGAAAAGCTAGATCTAGAAATGGCCATAGCTAAACTCAAAGAAGCAAAAGAACATCTTTCCCAATCCCTAAGAAGAAGGAAGGAACTTGCAAATCAGATGAATGATCAGAATTACATTGAAGAAAAGATTGAAGATCTTCTTCCCTCAAATAACTCAGATGAAGCAAACAATGCTATCAAAGAACTCCTAGAAAAGAATGGGTCTCTGCAGGAAGAAGTGAGAAAATTGAAAAGAGAACAAGAACTACACTCTACAAGATTCTGTGAGATCTTGGAACAGAGAAACAAGTTGAAAGATGAATTAGATGAAAGAAACATTGAAGTCCAAAACAAAACCCTTCAGCTAGAAAATCTAATTGATCAGATCTCTCATACAAATGAAGAAATTCTAAATCTAAGTTCAGAAGTAGAAAACACAAGAGAAGAACTAAGATCTGAAAAGGAAATCAATCTAAGATTGATGGATGACCTAAACGCTGAAAAAAAAATCAATGAAGGAATGCTGAAAAGTCAAGAAGACCTGAATCAGCTGTATGAACGAAATCTTCATAGGCAAAAAGGAAAAGCAGGACTTGGATACAAAGAAGAAGGCGAATCCTCTAAGCAAGGTACTAAAAGAAATCAAAAACCTACTTGTAATCATTGTGGCAAAATAGGACATACTTCAAATAAATGTTGGAACAATGAAAAAGCAGAATTCAATGGAAAATGTTATAGCTGCAATCAACCTGGTCATAAAGCAAATGAATGCAGGGAAAAACCTAGATTCAGAGGTAATTGTCACAAGTGCAACAAACAAGGTCACAAGGCATCCGAGTGCAGATCCAAGACATTTAATCCAGCAGAACAAATTGTGAAAGCAATGTTTGGATGGGACTACAACACCTGGTGTAGATGTCATTACTGTGGAGAATATGGACACATTGGCATGAATTGCGTAAAACATCATCTAAGGAAAAGAGACACTACCGTAAGATGTTTCAAATGCACTAAACTTGGTCACATAGCCAGAAACTGCATGAATGCTAATGAAATTGAAGAAGGAAAGAAGAATGAAGCAACTAAGGTCAGGAAACAGGTAAAACAAAAATGGATTCCTAAAACCACCGAGCAATCTAGTCCAAGTAATGGAATGGATGGCTCTATCGACTCAATTTAAATTTCCAAGGAAGCACTGGAACTGTACTCTCATAGATCAATCTCAAGCAGTTCCAGAACCGAAATTAAAAGAAAAGTCTAAATCAGCATGCAAGATGCAGTGAGATCACAGGGAGGTCGGTATAGTCTTCACCGAGCGAGGTCGGTATAGTCTTCACCAAGCAAGGTCGGTACCTGTCTTTACCGAGCAAGGTCGGAGCATTATGAATTTTCGAGTTCACCGAGCTGCGAAGTCTTTTCCGAGCAATTAATTCTTAGTGGGTGACAGTCTATCAGAATTCCTACCCTAATTTGAAATAAGCATTAATGACAGAATTGTAAACAAAAAGCAAGTAATCGAACTCATTCTTCACCGCGAATCTTAAGCACTTTGAGAGCAGAAAACTTCAAGGGCAACCCGACGATTTAATACTCTTGCGAAAGGAATTTTTTGTGAGCTACCATGGCATCATCCAGCACCTCAGCGAAGAAAGGATCAGACATGTTAGTCCAAGGGGAGTGGAAAGCACCAGATTTTAAGATCGTGCCCGCTATTGCAGCAGCCCTAGATCCGAACGGAGCTCAATCTCAGATTCCTCCTAAGGTACTGCTTATCAATGATATCCGTAATCATTTTAACTATTCTATTCAAGAAATGGGAAACCTAGAACTGGACATTATGCGTGAGGAACTATGTGTGGATGGTACTTTGAAACCCGAGCACAAACATCTAGAAGATAAGGGTTTAGTCCACATTGCACATCTTCCTCGAAACTTTTGAGATAAATGGGTTAGGTACATTCTTAGCCAAGTACACGATGGCAAGATTTGGCTTGAGCAACCTATTGAGATCACAAGGAAAATGATTCATCAAGTTACCGGTCTTCCCATGTTGAACAAAGCGAAAACTACCAAAACCCTAGGTCAGACGGAACTAGAGAAGAAAACCCTAGCCGAGTGGGATGGTAGAGGCATGAAGGTTAGCAGCATTACCGATGCCGAACTGAAGTTTGGTACACATATCATTGCACACAAGATTTACAGTTCTAGTCGACAGAACAGTGTCTCATGTGAAGCTGTTGACCTAGCATACAAAGTGGTCAAAAACAACTTGACATTTGACCTAGCAGACTTATTATTGAAACAGTTCAACAAGAACATGGAAAGCATCAAAACTTCCAAAAACAATCCATGTAAGTTTGGATCCTTGATAGTCTGTTTATTCTTCTATGTTCAGAAATTCTTCCCTTCTAAAGGAAAAGTTGTATGGAGAAAAGATGTGCCAGTACTTTATGAAATTAATGAATTCATCGCAGAAATGGGTGAAAACTTTGAAAGCATCATGGATAATTATTTTGAGTCTTTCAAAGAGAAAATGAATGACAGATTTTGGATTCCACAGAAGTTGGTGGAAGATTACAAAGATGACATCTATTTTATGGTAGATTGTGATAATGTGTATGTTCAAGCAGTTAAACCGAGAACTGTGTATGCAAAACCTCTTCCTTATGAGGTAAATATTGATGAAACCAAGAACATTATTGAAGCACTTCTAAATCAGCCTGTCAATCCCAAAGCCCCATATTTTGGAACATATGATGAAGCCAAGATGAGAATTGAACTAAGCATAAAGCTTCCACAGGCGGTAAACAAAGGAAAGAAAAGGATAGCTAAAATGCAAATGATAACCGAGGAGAAAGAAGAAATAGGTGAAAAAGAAGAGGAAAAGGATGAGAAAACAGAGGAGCCAGAACCTGCAAAGAAGAAAGGAAAAGTTTTTATCACTAAGGCATCTGTGCCTCCCACTGCTGTGTTTACAAGGAGAAATACAAGAGGAAAGGCAGACAAGGCAGAAAAGGCAGATAAAGACATAGTATTCAAAAGGCCTCCTCTAACCCTTCAAGAAAAGCTCAAACTCTTCAGAGATGGATCAGGATCTGGAGTAAGTAACATAAAATCCCTGAGATATGAAACCAGATCGGAAGCAGAGCAGAAGGAAATAGAAGATGCTGTTGTTGAGAAGATGGGACAGTGGAAATACTCTCTTGAAGAAATTACCCCACAGGTTCCAGCAGTTCTATTGAATCCGATAAGAATGAGATGGAGCAATGCAAGGCAAACTGTAATAGACATATTTGATCAAAACCTGAGACAGTTGATGCCGAGCCTGAGCAATGATGAAGTAAAGAAGGCACTAAAAGAAAATGAAAACAAGATGACATTAAAGTTCAATACTTGTTTGATTTTGATCAACAATATTGAATCGGTTGTGAAGGCTGCAAAAGCCACATGGAAGAACATATACCACCTTCACCAACCGAGCATTGAAACTGTAATAATAAAGGATATTGAAGATGACAGCGATGAGAAAGAAGAAGACACCGAGGTAGATGATACTGTAAGGATAGCAGCAGAAGTCATTGCATCCCTTCCTACCTCTCCAGTGAAAGTCTCTACATCCAGCCCAGAGACACCTTCAAGCATGGTTGTGACAACTTCTACATTTGTCCAATCATCCCTAGCAACATCAGAGGCAGCTACCATTTCTTCTACCGAGCTACAGTCTCCTGTACCAGTAAGTTTTCTAGCTTTTGAATCATCAAGTGTAAATATTTTAAGTTCTCCAGTAGAAAGTATACCAGTGTCAATAGCCAGCCCTACTTTATCTACTGTCACTACTACAAGAGCATTAAGTACAAATAAGCCTAAGGCTCTACCGAGTATAAAATTTTTGGGTAAAAATATAGTTGAGGATATAGACCTAGATGAAGAGATAGAGATTCCTACTTTAGACTTTGCAAATCTCTCAGCAGACCAGATGCAGAATATAGGTGAGATCCTCCAAAGGAAGGCAAAACAAAAGAAGCTTAAGGAGGAGAGAGACAAAGAGTATCAAATCATCAAGGATGCTAAGGACATTTTTTCTGATGCATTAGGCATTAAAGTAGACTCTTCCCAGCATGTTTTGTTACAATTGGCAGAAGCAGTTGAGAAATAGAATGAGGACTCATCCGGGACAGAAAAGTTAGTTGAAAGAGCCGAGAAGAGATTCAACAATAAAGTGCTTGAGCACATTGCTCAGCACATAGCTATCAACCAAGTGGAATTGTCTTCAGTTTTGTCTAACACAGAGTCTATTTATTCGAATGCTACCTCTCTTTTGGCCAGACTATGCAATTTTGCCGAGTTCACAAAGGATGTCAAAGATAAAATGAATAAAATGGATGAGGATATGAAGATTAGCATACAAAAGCTGCAACTTGAACCAAGTTCAAGCTCTGCTCATCACATGAAAATTTCACATCTATCCAATATGTAGTCTGATCTATTGAAAGAAGACTCAAGGATCCGGTCCACACTGCTAGACATCCAACACATGATCCTTCCCATCATGAATACAATGTATAAGCACATTGAACATTCCAAAAAATTGATTCATGACAATCAGTTCTCCATAGCAGATCACATGATTGAACTCTCTGCAGAAATCCAAATTGCTATACAAACATGTAAGATTCTGCAAGAAAGTTGGGACAGAACCCTGGCACTAATAATGAAGGTACATTCTGATTTCTTATCAAATTTTGGATTCTCTCTGTAAATAACTTGTATATGCACCTTTGGCATTATCGTCAAAAAGGGGGAGATATGTATGGAAGGAGAGATATGTATACTGTATAGATTTGTATAAGAAACAGTTAGCACATTGAAAGGGGGAGACAATGTATAAAGCCCTATAACAAAGACAAATTTTGAAAAATCAAAATAAAATTCAGCATGATTCGTGTATATAAATTTTTGGCCAATAAGTGTTTTTGTCACTAATGCCAAAGGGGGAGATTGTTGGCATTAAGCAGTATTGCCACTAGTGACAACACTTATTTGCATTCTGGATGGAAACCGAGCAGACAGTGCAAACCGAGCAGACAGTGCAAACCGAGCAGACAGTGCAAACCAAGCAGACAGTGTAAACCGAGCAGACAGTGCAAACCGAGCAGACAGTACAAACTGAGCAGACAGTGCAAACCGAACAGACAGTGCAAACCGAACAGACAGTGCAAACCGAGCAGACAGTGCAAACCGAGCAGACAATAGAAACCGAGCAAGTTAGTACAAACCGATCAGGACAATGTAAACCGAGTAACATCTTGTCTACCGAGTCACCAATGCTTACCGAGTTCAATACCTACCGAGTGATCAGTATGAACCGTGCCTTCACTTCTACCGAGTGCATGACGATGCGGAGTAATGCAGTGGACGCCGAGTATCAGAAAGTCACCGAGTCAGTTTGAAGGAACCGAGTAACCATATTTGGGCCGACTTAGTAGCACTTATGTTTATTTGTCAAGCCGACTGTGTAATTGTAATTGTAATTAATTGTTTGAGACTTGTATATAAACTATAATGTAATAAGATGAAAAATAATCAAGTAGAATATATGTGAAAGAAAAAGAAAGGCAGAGATAAGCGAATTACAGAAGGCTTTAGAAGTATAAGGTTCAGCAAAGACAAATTCATCACAGAAGGTGATCAGTACATCAGAGAATCTCAATCAGCAATCCAGTTGCAAAGCAGAGATCTACTGTTTCATTCTAACAGGTGAATCAGTACAAAATCCTTTAATCGGGTAGACTTAACAGTCTTTGTATAAATCTCTTTACCGAGTGCATACTTCACTGTATGTTTATAAATCCTTTAACAAGGTGGATTTAGCAATCCTTATTGCTCCTAACAGGGCAGATCATCAGAAGTGATCAAATTGTAAGCCTTAACCGGCCAACTTTATTCTGCAGTATTAAAGCTTTGTGGGTTTCATCCCCACCCCAGTTTTACTTTCTTTTTGGAAGGTTTCTGGGTAACCAAATCTATGTGTCATTATTGTGAATGCTTTTAAGTTTCATGCTTTCTGTATGCAAAGGTTAAAAAGTAAAATACATGTTAAAATTAGAAGAAAATTTAGAGTTACTGATTCACCCCTCCCCTCTTAGTAACTTGGTTAATTCCTGAATATTTCCAACAAATTTAAGGGATGCAAATATGAAGAGCTAAGCCTTCTTTTTATAGAAATCCAGGGTTTTATGATGCATTGAGAAAAACCATAAATCACTCTTGATAAACTCAGGTTGATATTTGAGTTGACAAGAAATGAGAATTAATTAACTCAAAAAATCATGCAAAAGCGGTTTTTATCTCAAAATAGAGTTTACTTCTCTTTTTCAACACATCATTAGATGTTGAGTTTAGAAAGTTAACAAATTGAAATTGAAAATTAATTTAAAGTTAACTTTTTTTCTGATTGTGCATGATTTAATATGAATTAATTTAATAAATAAAGTGATTTATTTTCCACTTAACTGGTTTTGAATTAAAACAATTGATTTATGGGTTAATCAATTATTAAATCAAACTTTATTCCAATTAAATCATTAAATTTGACAACTTTGATTTTAAATCAATTAAATAAATATTCAATTGATAGTTTGTAGGAATTTTGATTTATTGTCAAAATAAAAACAATATTAATTAGGAATAAATGCAATTAAATCAAATTAAATAATTAAGTGGAAGAATTAAATTAATTAATTAAATATTCATCATATTCAATTAATCAAATTTAGGATAAATAATGACATTTATCACCAAATAATATTCAATTAAAGATAATTATGATAAATTAGGAATATTCAAGGAATATTCCACAATGTAGAATTAAGATAATCAATTAGATTTTTGATAAACTAATGTGCAGATGTACCTTAGGTTAGGACTTTGATGTCGATTTCAATTGAATTGTTGATGTAAGAGGTTAATGAACCTATAGCCCATTTTTGGGGTATTACATTTTTCCCCTCTTTGAATCATTGTGTGAAGCATAGTGGTTCAAAGATTAATCTATTTTTTATGTTGAAAATTGATTTGAGAGATGAACCGATTCTGAGATAGAAACTGATTGAAAGATTAGAAAAAGTTGATTCAGGTCTTGGTTGACCAAGAATCATGATGATGATATGGAAAGTTAATATAGAAGACTAATATTGAAATGAAAAAATAAAAGGTACTTACCTCTGAAAAATAATCGGCTGAAAACCCTGTCAGACGTTCTCAGAAACTGTTGATTTTTTAAATCTTAAATCAAAACTATGAGATATACAAAACCCTGAAATCTTTTTCTTTTCTAAGAAAGGTCGACCTTGACCCCAAAATGTTGACCTTGACTTGCACTTCTCCAACAAAAATTTTGTTCATGGATCCTGAAAGTTTGCAAAAAAGGGTATCTAGATCTACTCTGTATTTCGTTGTCCCACACCTATTCCTCTAAGAAAAAAGGTTTTGTTTATTTGGGGGGATCGGTTTGCCTTAGTAAAAGCCCAATTTAGGAATTAACATTGAAATTGAATTGAAATTGCAAAGATAAACAAAGTAAATAGAATGTTTCACCTTGCTTATGTTGAAAATCCTTGTGGAGGATTCAAATCCTTGAATCCACAAGCATGGATCCTCCAAATGATTGTAGAATTGATTTTAGGATGTCTAAAATCAATTGTCTTTAGATCTTCAATACCAATCTTCAATGGATCTTGGAATAAGAAGAAGCTTGAATGGATGGATGGAGAAATCTTCAACAAGAGGGCTCCATAGAGCTTGCATCCTTTAATGGCTACTAATGGATCTCCTTGATGAATTGGATCTTGAATGCTTGAAGGCTTGAAGGATTGAAGGCTTGAATGCTTTTTTGAGAGATTATGAAAAGATGGATTGAAATGAGAGAGGAAGGCTTCCTTTTATAGTGATCTAGGGTACAAATTTCTAGAGAGGCCACATAGAAACCAATAATTAAGGGTCCATGGCACCAAACTCTAGAGAGGTTCACATGGAGAGTAAATTAAATTAAATTCTTGACACAAAACTCTAGAAGGGGTCCACCCTCGAGGTAGAAATAAAAAAGATTATTTAAGAGCCTTGTCACAAAATTTGAGGTAAGGCCAACCCCAATGTTAATTTGAGCATTAGGCACAAAACTTGAGAAAGGCTAATCTCAAATAATAAATTAGGAATCCTACACAAAGCTTGAGAAAGGTCCACCTCAAATATTAATTTGAGAATTCAACACTTAACTCAAGAAATAGTGGCCCTGAAGAGGGAAAAGATAAAATTTTGATGAAACCCCTAAACTGGAACCTAACCCCAAGGACCCTAGACCCTAGGGTCAAGGTCAAGGTCGACCTTGACCTAGGTCAGGGTTGAGGTCAACCTTGACCCTGAGGTCAAGAATCTCAGGTTTTCAATTCAGCATGCTAGAATCATGCAAGGAAGAAGTGGAAAATGGGGCAAAACAAGGGAAAACCCCAAATTAAAGTCAAAGACCCATTCAAGGCATTTGACATGACCCCAAACCACTTACTCAGAGGGTTAAACCAGTCCTAAATGGAAGTGCTTCCATTTTATGATGATACATTTAGCCCCCACTTTAGCAAGAGTATGGACTCGATGCAAACTCTTGGTAAAGTAGATCACAAAGAAAAAGACAATCTTATTCAAATCAAAGGGACAAAGGAATCCTCAAGCCCCCAAAGACTCGATTCTTTATCAACTCCAATATTACAATAAGAAATAAATCACTAGAACAAAAAGATAAAGCCCTGTAAGATGTGTGTATCTCACTGTGAACCACAAAAAGGATAGGATGGTCCACCAAGAAAATACTTGATAGTCAACTCATAAAGTTGTGCACCTTTTGGCATCTTTGTGCATGTATGTAGTGTGTCTTTTGATGGCTTTTATAAAGTACCCATAGATCCATATCCTCATATCACCATAGAATAAATTTGTAAAATGCATATCTCTTCATGATTTAGCAAATTATGTGTGTTACCTTTGGAGGATTTAGCATATTTGAAATTAGAAATGCATGTCTCTTCAAGATTTAGAAAATTATGTGTTACCTTCCAAGGATTTAGCATGCTACAAAATAAAAGGTTAGAGAAAAAATGCATAATATATGCCCCCCTCCTTAAGATGGAAAAATACATTGCTTTTTGACATGTTAAGGAAAGAAAAGAACAAGAATAAATCCTTTTTCAACATCAAGACAATATCCATAGACAACACCTAGTCCAAGCCATGAAGGTCACATCTCCTATGAGGTCATGGAAGGGATGAATGCAAAGAGATATCATGCAAGAAGGGAAAAAGTAATCCTTGTGAGGGATAGCACACTATTCAATTTCTAAGGTGAGAGATTTATCAACCATGGAAACCCAATGTCAAACAATTAAAGAGGTTATGATCAAGGATAGAGATCCTTGATTCAAACAAATTTTTTTATGTATGATTGGATATCACATCATAGATAGATACTACTTAACCAAGGGAAAGGTGGATCCCGGAAAGATAGAAAAGAAAGAGATGGCATCCTTACCCCCCAAGCATAGGAACAAGGATGGAAGGGGACCTATTATATCTCTCACAACACTATACAAGAAAATGAGCCCCCAATAATTAGGCTAACATTGTTTATATAATGTGGAGCTCCATAATAGGAACACAAATGTTATTTGGAGAAAACATGATTGAAATACAAATCATTGCCACATGATATATAAATAATCTTACTATCAATGAGCTGCCTAATCTTATAATGTAAAGCTTGACATTCATTAGTAGAGTGATCATTAAATCTATGATACAAACAAAAAGGAAGAGTCTTTAAGTGTGGACTACTTTTCTTTTTGTGTTTAGGTCTAGTAATCATCTTAGCATGATGGAGTTTAGGAAAAATAACTTCTTGGTCAAATTCCTTCATAGTTTCATCATGTTTCGAAGTGTTATTTGAGATGTTATTAACATTGATTTTTTGTTGAGGATTAAATCCCAATCCATAAGAATTGTCATGCCCCCCATTCTATAAGGGCATTTGAATTCCTTATTTATTCTTACCACATCCTTGACCATTGAATCCTCATTTAATTAGGAAATGATAACTAGGACCATAATGAGAAGCCATATCAGAAAGAGTCAATGGAACTTTAGTAGTCACTATGTCATCATTAGTAGGTTTGATAGATTCATAGTGGGTAGAAGAAGTGAAAAAGTTATTACGAAGGGTATTAGAAGTAGAAGCAAAAAATCATTGTTCAAACTCTCTTTGTTGCTTCATAAAATCAAGATCAGAAAATTTATACTCTCCAATAAAGGTAGGATTAAAATCCAAGGTTCCCCAATCATTGCTAGGAAGAGCATTAGACAGAATAATTAGGAATAGGAGTATTGTAGGTTTGAATATTCAAAAAAGGATTTTGTGCATCATCTGTATGAAGTGTATACATCATTTTTTTATGTATAAACTTGATGTTATGGTGAAGGGTGGAAGGAACATCATGCATCTCATGCAACCAAGGTCTACCCAAAATAAGGTTATAATTGAGAGGTCCAAGCATAACATGAAAAGGAGTATTTAGGATGACTGGGCCTATTTTTATAGGTAAGGTAATAATACCCAAATTTTTCTTATTAATGTTATCAAAGCCATGTATAAGAACATTGTTAGGTTGAATAGTTGAAAGATCAACTTTAATTGCTTTGAGCATGTCCATGATACAACTATTAAGCCCAGATCCATTATCAATCAAGGTCTTATGAATGATACTTTTATTGATAGTAACTACAACCATAAGAGCATCATATTGATTCTAAACTTCTTTAGAAGGTAAATTCTTTTGAGTAAATACAATGTCAGGAGCACTAGGGTAGCATGCCTACATTGTAAGAAGTTATTGTTGTTATCTTGATTAGGAAGTGGAGTGAGAAAAGTTTCTAGAGATTTTTGCAAGGATTCATAGTAGGTAGGTGAAGTTTGAAGAAGCTCCTATAGAGAAATCCTAGTAGGGGTATTTTGCAATTAGTTTATCAAATCATATTCCTTGCTAGGAAGATGGGGTGGAGGAGGAAGAATGGGTTGAGAAGGTGGAAAGAAGTAGAAACCAATAGATTAGGTTGGGGGTTGTTCCTTGTATGATATGTGTGAGCTATAGAATCTTGGTCACTGAAAGACTCTAAAAACTCCATAGGTTTACCTTTGATAGTAATGTGAGGACAACCTTTGATAGTCAACAAGGGTTTTGGATAAACCATGTTAGTTGTCTCAACACTACAAATAGATTCACAAGAAGGAAGTAAAGAAGACACCCTAGGAGGAGATGAGGTAGGATCTTGATTCCCCATAAGATCATCACTAAGAGGGAGATCATTAAGGGAATTCATATCATTTTCTACTAATGCCTCATCACTAGAAGGAATCCCACATGGAGATAAAGCATCTATAATGTCATCTTCTTTTGCTAACATTTTTGCATAAGGGGAGTGTGTTTTAGAAAAAGAGTCACCATCATGTATGAATATATCATCCATTAGTAAATCACCCTCTTGTATCAAAAATTCTTCACGAGGAGGGGATAAATCAATGTATTTATTCAAGAGATCATCTACAATGGTTTCATGAGGAAGAGAGCAATGAACATCCAAATTCAAAGGTTCATCCCAAATAGGAGGATTATCATCCCTACCAATAAAGCACATTGTAGGATCATCATAAATCACTAAATCTTGATCCCTAGAGGGGAAAGAAGGTAAATTATATTGTAAAGTAGGCTCATTAGGATAAGAATTAACATCAATCTCCAACTCATTTCCATAAAGAGAAATATGACAAAGAGATAGATTAAAGTCATCTTCTTGCTCTAATATATCCTTACAAGGTAATACAAGAGAGGACAAAACAACATCACACACACTAACTCAAGTCTTTCTAGGTGTAACACCATGAAATGGTAAGGTAAGAGGAATATGTTGTGTAATCCCAAAAGGTATAGAAGAATATTTGGAAAACACTTGAAACAATTTGTGCAGCATGATAACAAATAAAGAAATGCATAGAAACTAGATCTAGATATATCCAAATGCATTCAAATAAAATTTATAAGCATGAAAAGGAAATCAAACACCACAAACATGATAGGGCATCTAATTCCACAAAAGATACGGGGTAAGTTTGTCAGGTTCACCAAAATGTATGATGAAGGTGAACACACAAGATATTACAAAGGGAAATCTAATAGAAAAAATAAAGAGTTGTCATAAAATGGGTTCACCAAAATGTAATATGAAGGTGAACACACAAGGTAATACAAAGGGAGATCTAACACCATAAAAGAAAGAGTTGTCTATAGCAGGTTCACCAAAATGTATGATGAAAAATATGGATGGGGTCTTAGAACAATAGGAGTTTACCCATAAAAGAGACCCCAAAACCTATATTTTACACATACATGTAATTTTAATGATATGGAAAGTAAATATAGAAGACTAATATTGAAATTAAGAAACAAAGGGTACTTACCTTTGAAAAATAATCGACTGAAAACCCTATCAGACAGTCTTAGAAACTATTGATTTCTAGAGTCTTGAACTGAAACTACGAGATCTACAAAACTAATAAAAAATTTTCTTTTTTGAAAAAGGTTAACCTTGACCTAGGTAGACAATGTCAACTTTGACCCCAAAATGTTGACCTTGACCTACACTGCTCTAATGGAAATTCTCTTCATAGATCCCAAAAGTTTGTCGAAAAGGGTATCCAGGTCTGCACTGTAATTCATCATCCCGTACCTGTTCTTGCAAGAAAAATGGTTTTATTTTTTTGGGGGAGGGGTTTTCCTTAGTCAAACCCCAATTTAGGAATTAATCTTGAAATTGAATTGAAACTGTAGAGATAAACAAAGTAAATAGAACAATTCACCTTGCTTATATTTAAAATCCTTGTGGGGGATTCAAATTCATCAATACACAAGCATGGATGCTCCAAATTAATGTAGAATTGAATGTAGGATGTCTCAAATCAATTGTCTTTAGATATTCAATACCAATATTGAATGGATCTTGGAATAAGAAGAAGCTTGAATGGATGGATGGAGAAATCTTCAACAAGAGGGCTCCATAGAGCTTGAATCCTCCAATGGCTACTAATGGATCTGCTTGATGAATTGGATCTTGAATACTTGAATAATTGAAGGCTTGAATGCTTTTTTGAGATTATGAAAAGATGGATTGAAATGAGAGAGAGGAAGGCTTCCTTTTATAGTTATCTAGGGCACAAACTTCTAGAGAGGCCACATAGAAAACAATAATTAAGGGTCTATGGCACAAAACTCTAGAGAGGTGCACATGGAGAGGAAATTAAATTAAAGTCTTGACACAAAACTATAGAAGGGGTCCACCCTTAAGGTAGAAATAAAAATGATTATTTAAGAGCCTTGTCACAAAATTTGAGGTAAAGCCAACCCCAAAGTTAATTGGAGCATTTGGCACAAAACTCAAGAAAGGCTAATCTCAAATAATAAATTAGGAATCCAACACAAAGCTCGGGAAAGGTCCACTAAAACATTAATTTGATAATTTGACACTTAACTCAAGAAATAGTGGTCCCAAAGAGGGAAAAGATAAAATTTTGATGAAACCTTGAAACTGGAACCTAACCCCAAGGACCCTGGATCCTAGGGTCAAGGTTGACCTTGACCCTGAGGTCAAGAATCTTAGGTTTTCAATTCAAGATGCTAGAATTATGCTGGGAAGAAGTGGAAAAAGGGGGAGAACAAGGAAAAAAGCTAAATAAAAGTCAAAGACCCATTCAAGGCATTTTACATGACCCCCAACCACTTACTCAGAGGGCTAAACTAGTCCTAAATGGAAGTTCTTCCATTTTTTGACGATACACTTTCTTTAGTGAAAAGTTGAATGATGCCAAAAGGAAATATTCTATGTATGATCAAGAATTCTATGCTATTGTTCAAGCCTTAAAGAAATGTAGATATTATTTTATACCGAGTGAATTTATGTTGTATACCGACCATAAAGCCTTATAGTATTTAGGTAGTCAAAATAAGTTGAATCAAAGACATATGAAATGAGTTAAATATTTGCAGAGTTATACATTTGTGATAAAACATAAGAGTGGAGTCACTAACTGAGTTGTTGATGCATTGAGTAGAAGAAGATCTTTGATGACCAAGATGAAAATTGAAGTTCTTGGTTTTGATGACATGAGAGATTGTATGAATTTGATCCTGATTTTTCTGAGTTATGGAGAAAGTGCAAAGCACCTATTCAAGATCAACTGAGTACTAAATGGAAAGACTATTTCATTCAAGGAGGTATGTTATTTAAAGGTATTTAGTTGTGTATACTGAGAGGATCAATGAGAACTAATTTGATAAAGGAGAAACATAATAGTGGTTTCGAAGGATATTTTGGTGTTGAAAAGACATTGAATTTTCTTAAGAAGAAATACTTTTGGCCATAGTTGTATAAGGATGTTCAAATTTTTTTGAAAAGTTGTGGAATTTGTCAAGTTACAAAAGGAGTAAGTCAAAATACTAGATTGTATACATCAATTTATGTTCCCAAAAAACCTTGGATTGATATCAGTATGGATTTTGTTCTTGTCTTAGTGAAGACAATAAGATGTAATGATTCTATATTTGTTGTTGTGGATAGATTTTCCAAGATGGAACATTTTATACCCTGTAGAAAGACATCAGATGCAGTACATATAGAAGATCTTTTCTTGAAGGAAATTGTCAGATTATATGGATTACTGAGGAGTATCATCTTTGACTGAGATAGTAAGTTTGTTGGATACTTTTGGAAGACTCTTTGGAGGAAGTTTAGTACCAAGTTGAAATATAGTTCTATATTTCACCCACAGACTGATGGACAAACATAAGTTGTAAATAGAAGTTTGGGTAATCTTTTGAGATGTTTAATTGGAGACACACCGAGTAATTGGGATTTTGTGTTGGCACAAGTAGAGTTTGTTGGAAAGTTGACTATACTGATGTATATGACTTGATATAGTGATGGCATTATGGAAACAAAGTCATATAGTAGTTTGGAGTCACCGCACCTGATGTACACATCATAATTTAGTTAAGTGTTGAAGACTAGACAATGTACATAGTTCCTATAGCTCAAAGCATTAGTGCACATGTGTATGGAATAATTATGGTATGTGACCTAGAAGTTAAGTTAGTTAGACTATACTCATGCTTAGTCTATGAGCACATAATCAGATGTGCAAGGATGAGAAAGATTGTTAGAAAGTAAAGATCCCCAAGATAACTAAGAGGGGTGAGGTGAATCAGTTATCTGATAATTTTAACCATTCAACTACTTTAAACAATATAATTAATGTACTAATCAACCATAGAAAGATAACCATACACAATTGCACAATAACACAAGATATGTTGACTAGGGAACCTCTTGAAAAGAGTAAACCCCGGTGGGAATGATGCCCACAAAATGATGCATTAATATGAAAGTTCCTTGTTAGAGGATGGACCCTGTTAGGAGTCTTATGAAATACATTCAGTACATATAAATCCCTATTAGGAGATTTTGAATCCTTATTAAAAGATTCTAACCCGGTTAAGAGTTTATGGAAGACAAAAGGACCCACTGTCCAAATAGCTTCAAGGCAAGATCTCTGAACCCACTGTCCAAAAGATCTTAGAATTATTCAATGGAATAATATGAAATATATTACCTCCTTCACACTATGCCAAAACTGCTCTCTGCAACACAAGATCACAATTCCAGATCTCTGTACTCACAAGTCTTCCTTCATCACTGAATTAGCTCTTTTCTTCACTTCATGCATATATTTGCATCTCAACCTTCACAGTACACATTGCAACAAGGAAAAAATTCCTTCTTATATACCAAACTCAAATAATTACAAATGAGTCGGTCCTCAATTACAAAATAATAAATTCTACACGCTACACACAAAATTTCACATAAAATTGTCAGCTTCCAGATACTATAACTTTCTCCAACCATATCTTCAAAGTTTTTGCTATGAACCACATCATCATTAATGAGTCTCCAACATGCCTTTAATTGCACAAAATTATATTCCATCCCAGCTAAGAGATATCCTTCGATTTCTGAAAATCGCTTCACAGAAACATTGTCTAAACACTGCTTTCACCAAAATGCTCATAACTCTAATAAATGAATGAATTTCTTTTTGTGTTGTTAACCATAGGTTAATAACACACCAAAGAACATACCATCAACTGCATAAAAGCCAATCTATAATACAACATGTGTGCAAAACAAAACTGTACCTACTTTCCTGTTGATATCCATAATATCACTATGTTGACATCAATGACAATCCAAGTCATGAATACAACAACAACTACTACAAAATGACTACCAAAATAATTTTCATTCATCCCTAACAATCTCCCCCATTGGCATTGATGGAAACATAGATGAAAAACATCCAATTTTCCAAAAATCCAATACTACAACATCACTGCAAAATATCAAATTAAATCTTGCTTCATTTTCCTATTCATCTCTCTCATACAATCCACAATGTTTTTCATGTATATCTCTCCCCCATTGACATCAATGATAGAAATTCCATCACTAAGTCAACAACAAATTAATCTCAAAAGACACTTTTCAGAAAAATACGATAACAAGAGTCCTCATGACTCAGCTCATAAACTCCCCCATAGAGGAAGTTCCAACATCCAATCTAGAAGAAAGATAGGGCTCATATACCACTAGATGGATGCAATCATCTACATCAATTATCAAAAATAGGTTGGGGCATAACCCCAAGCATACCTCTCAAATACACAAATGTATCCTTAGGTAAAGGTTTTGTAAATATATCTGCTATCTGTTCCTTTGTGCTTATGTACTCCAATCTTACTTCTTTTTCTGCAACTTTCTCTCTTACAACATGATACTTGATCTCAATATGTTTAGTCTTAGAATGTAAAATAGGATTTTTTGACATACTCACCATACTAGTGTTATCACAATGTATAACAATAGGCTCATCAAACTTTATTCCAATATCCTTCAACATTTGCTTCATCCAAATAATCTGATTACAATTATTTGCTGTTGCAACATATTCTGCTTCTGCTATACTTTGTGAAGTACAATTCTTCTTCTTACTTAACCAAGAGACCAATTTTCTTCCAAGAAAAAAGGCTCCACCACTGGTGCTTTTCTTGTCATGAACACTACCTCCCCAATCTGCATCAGTATAGACACATAAAGTAAAATCATTAGAAGTCTCATACCATAATCCATAATCCATTGTTCCTTTCAGATATCTCAGTATCCTCTTTACTGCTGCATAATGTGATTCTCTAGGTTCTGCTTGAAATCTTTCTACAATCCCAACTGAATGTGCTATATCAGGTCTTGTATGTGTCAAGTACTGCAATCCTCCAATCATAGATCTGTATTTTTTCTGCTCAACAGCTGGTGTCTCATCTTTGCTAGATAACTTATGTCCAGTTACCATAGGTGTTCCAATAGGTTTAGAATATTTCATTCCAAATCTTTTCAATAAGTCATTCAAATACTTAGTCTGACTTACAAATATACCTTCCTTGCTTTGTGTTATCTGTAATCCCAAAAAATATTTCATTTCTCCAATCATGCTCATCTCAAATTCAGTCTTCATTTCATCTACAAATTTGTCACTAGCTTCATCTTCTCCTCCAAAGATAATATCATCAAAAAATATAACTATAACCAACAAACCATTCTCAATTTCTTTTGTGTATAATTTACTATCTGCTATTCCTTTTATAAATCCCAATTTCAATAAATACTTATCCAATCTTGCATACCAGGTTCTAGGTTCTTGTTTTAATCCATATAAAGCTTTCTTTAACTTACATACCATATCTCCTTCTTGTGTCAAAGGAAAACTTTCAGGATGCTCAATGTAGACTTCTTCCAATTCACCATTCAAAAATGCTGATTTCACATCCATCTAATACACTTTGAATTTCTTGTAAGCTGCATATGCTAGAAACATTCTCACTGCTTCAAGTCTAGCCATAGGTGCAAAAGTTTCTTCATAGTCAATTCCTTCTTGTTGTGAATATCCTTTACATACCAATCTTGCTTTGTTTCTTATCACTTCTCCTTGTTCATTCATCTTGTTTCTAAATACCCACTTTGTTCCAATCACATTCTTGTCTTTAGGTCTAGGGACCAATTCCCATGTCTTGTTTTTTTCAATCTGCTCCAGTTCTTCTTTCATACATTAATCCAATGTTCATCTTCACAAGCTTCATTAGTAGTCTTAGGTTCAATTTAAGAAATCAAACATAAATGTACCTTATTTTGAGTCAAAACTCCTTTGTCTAAACTTCCAATAACTTTCTCAATAGGGTGATGTCTCGAAATATACCTGTTAGGTGCCCTAGTTACTAATCTTGTTCCAACTATAGATTCTTCTCTACTTTATTCTCTATTTTCTTCTTTATTTTCTTCTCTGTTTTCTTCTTTGTTTTCTTTAGTATGACTTTCATTCAACAAATCACTGTTAGTTTCAAAAAATAATTCTACATTTTCAATGTTAGGCTAAGGTTGTGCTTCTCCATCAGATTCATAATCAAGCATTCTTTCCTGAATTTTAAACTTCTCATCAACTTTTACATTTTCACTTTCAATAATAGTCTTAGTTCTTTTGTTATAACATCTATATGCTTTGCTTTTTAAAGAATATCCAAGAAATATTCCTTCATCACTTCTAGGATCAAATTTTCCTATATCATCATCTCTCTTTATATAACATTTACTTCCAAAAATTCTAAAATACTTAATTGAGGGTGCATGTCCAAACCATAATTCATAAGGTGTCTTGTTTGTATCTACTCTGATTTGTACTTTGTTCATAGTGTATATTGTTGTGTTCACTGCTTCTCTCCAAAAAGTCTTAGCCAAATCATTTTCAAACAACATAGCTCTTGCTGCTTCAGTTATTGACCTGTTCCTTCTTTCTGTAATACCATTTTGTTTTGGTGTTCTAGGGGCTGAAAGTTGTCTCTTAATACCATTCATTTCACAAAAGATGTTAAACTCTCTAGATGTAAATTCACCACCTCTATCAGATCTTAGACACTTAATCTTTATTCCAGATTCATTCTCAATTTTTCTTTTCATGATCTTAAATTTATCAAATGTCATATTTTTCTTTCAAAAATGCAATCCACATCATCCTTGTAAAATCATCAACAAGAATCATAAAATAACTTTCTCCATAGAATCCTCTAGTCCTAGTAGGACCACTCAAGTCTGTATGAACAATCTCCAGCTTCTTTATCAATGTGAACTTCTTGTTGGGAAATGAACTCCTTTTCTTCTTTGCCATCATACATTCTTTGCAAATCATGTTATTAGGTTTCATAATTCTAGGTAAATCTCTTACCACAAGTGTAGTGCTCACCTTGACAATATTATCAAAATTTATATGACAAAACCTTTTATGCCATAACCAACTGTCATCAATCTTAGTTATCAAACATGTCATCTCAGTAGGATTCAATTGAAATACATTACTTCTAGTTTTGGATCCTTTTCCAATCAGATTTCCATCTTTATCTTTTATCAAACAAGTTTTCTCAGCAAACCAAACTTGATAACCCTTATCAGCCAATTGTCCAACACTTAGTAGATTATGTCTCAATCCATCAACAAAGTAAATATCATCAGTGTTAGTCTTTCCATCAAGAGTAATAGATCCTATACCCTTAATCAAACAAGGTGCATTATTACCAACCCTAACAATTCCTCCATCATAATTATCTAACTTAATAAACTTTCTTTTATCTCTAGTCATTAGATGTGAACAACCATTGTCTATAATCCAATCATATTTCTTTTCAACTTGAGAAACTAATGCTTTTTCTTCCCTTTTATCAGATTCAGAACTTTCTTCTTTAATTGCTACAAATCCTATTTCCTCAAAGTTATCATTATCACTGTCACTTAAATGTCTTTCAATTCCTGCTTCAAGATCTTCATCATTTGCATAATAACATTCTTTAGATCTCCTAGGTTTAAATTTGCTTCTATACTTCTTAACTCTTTTAGGACATTTAGATGCAAAATGACCATATTCTTGAAAAGTCTAACATTTAAAGATTTTCTTACCATCTGGTTCTCTTTTTACAAGTAATGCAATACCTTCTTCAATCTTCTTATCTTCCTTAGATTTAGATCTGCTACTGCTGGCATAATCTCCATTCACACTAGTACTTCTTGTAGGTCTAATGTTAAGAGCACTGAATGTTGTTTCCATTCTAGGTAGCTCTCCTGATAATCTCAAGTTCATCTCTATTGTTTCTAATCTTCCAAGAAGAGTCTCTCTTGAAAAGTTTGATGTACAAGGTATCACTTGTTCAATCATCTGTGTTGTCTGCTTGAATACTAGTGTCAAAGTTCTTAGAATTTTCCATATCACTTCATTCTCTATCTTATCACCTCCACAAGACTTTGTTCCTGTTACAATCTCAGACATCCTACCAATATAGCTTCTAATAGATTCATCTTCCATCATTCTGATATCTTCAAATGCACAAATCCAATTATGTAATCTAGCCTTCTTTGCATGTTCATCACCTTCAAAAGTAGAATGTAAAGCTTTCCAAATTGCATGAGATGTTTTCAAACATCTTACCTGACTATATTCATTCTCCGGTAGTGCTGACAAAAGTGCTTCTCTTGCAAGTATGTTACACATGAATAGATCTAGTTCATCTTTAGTTCCTGCCTCTAGATTGTCTTCGTTAATGATAGTCTTCTCATTTTTTGTAATCAACCAATAACTTGGTCCTAAAAAGAATAGATGAGTCTTCATCTTTTCTTTCTAGCTATCAAAATTTACTCCATCAAACTTAGGGCTTTCTTTTCTAAAATTCACCATGGATCTCCTTAAGTTGTTAAACTTTTCTTTCAAGGACCTGCTGCTCTAATACCAATTGTTAGAAAGTAAAGATCCCCAAGATAACTAAGAGGGGGGGGGGGTGAATCAGTTATTTGATAATTTTAACCATTCAACTACTTTAAACAATATAATTAATGTACTAATCAACTATAGAAAGATAACCATACATAATTTCACAATAACACAAGATATGTTGACTAGGGAACCTCTTGAAAAAAGCAAACCCCGGTGGGAATGATGCCCACAAACTGATGCACTAATATGAAAGTTCCTTGTTAGAGGATGGACCCTGTTAGGAGTCTTATGAAATATATTCAGTACATATAAATCCTTGTTAGGAGATTTTGAATCCCTGTTAAAAGATTCTAATCCGGTTAAGAGTTTATGGAAGACAGAAGGACCCACTGCCCAAACAGCTTCAAGGCAAGATCTTTGAACCCACTGTCCAAAAGATCTTAGAATTATTCAATAGAATAATATAAAATATATTACCTCCTTCACACTATGCCAAAACTACACTCTCTGCTACACAAGATCACAATTCCAGATCTCTGTATTGACAAGTCTTCCTTCATCACTGAATTAGCTCTTTTCTTCACTTCATGCATATATTCGCATCTCAACCTTCACAGTACACATTGAAATAAGGAAAAAATTCCTTCTTATATACCAAACTCAAATAATTACAAATGAGTCGGTCCTCAATTACAAAATAATAAATTCTACACGCTACACACAAAATTTCACATAAAACTATCAGCTTCCAGATACTGTAACTTTCTCCAAACATATCTTCAAAGTTTTTTCTATGATCCATGTCATCATTAATGAGTCTCCAACATCCCTTTAACTGCACAAAATTAGATTCCATCCCAGCTAAGAGATATCCTCCGATTTCTAAAAATCGCTTCACAAAAACACTGTCTAAACACTACTTTCACCAAAATGCTCATAACTCTCATAAATGAATGAATTTATTTTTGCACTATTAACCATTGTTTAATAACACACCAAAGAACATACCATCAACTACACAAAAGCCAATCTGCAATACAACATGTGCGCAAAACAAAATTGTACCTACTTTCCTGCTGATATCCAAAATATCACTGTGTTGACATCAATGACAATCCAAGTCATGAATGCAACAACAAATGCTATAGAATGACTGCCAAAATACTTTGCATTCATTCCTAACAAAGATATAACTAGTTGAGGTTGCACGGCTAGTGTGTGCCAGCAGAGAACAGAGCATGGAGCCGACAGTCAGTATTTTGGTTTGCGGTTATAATGTAATGTTGTAAAGGCTATGCACCCATTGTATTTAGGTCGCCGACATGTTTATATGTTTGTTTGTAAACATTCTTAAGCCAATTCAATTGGAATCATTGTATTTAATAGGTCTAAGGGCTGACCTCATTGTTTATTTTGTATGAGCATATAAATATAAGATGCACCCATTATATTTAGTATGGAAGTCAAGATAGAGTTGTAATAAGAAGATAAGAAATATGTGAAGATAGTATAAGATGTATTAGAGCTTTTCTAGAGGTCAAAACATCAGTGCATCAAAGGAACTAATCTAATAAGAAGTGTCACAGTGACAGTTCATCTAGCAGATATAGTGTGTATCTGATATCAGAAGGTTGTAGCCTTCACCATTTGAGTAGTGAGATCTAGGATAATGAGTCCACTCCCCTAATAGGGTCTGACCCTTAACAAGGTCTACTATACTTAAAGCATTGTAAAGCAACTCCTAACAAGGTTAAGGATCTTCTAACAAGGATCACAAAACACTAGTGCAAAATATTAATGGGTGTCAATTCCCATCAGGGTTTTTACCTATTTGGGTTTCCCCATAATCATATTGGTGTCATGTATTGATTTCATGTTTCATGTTTATGTGAATGTTTAATTCAGTACTTAAGCATTTTAGTTCAGCATAAAGGTTAAAGTGAAAAGTTAAAATACAGTGAACACTGATTCACCCCCCCTCTCAGTGTTCCCATTCCTAACAATTGCTATCAGAGCTTTGGTCCTTAGCAAAGAAGTTTAACCACTTGAGGAGATCATGGACAAAGAAGAAATGAAACATCTGAAGAAAAATCTTGAAGCCTCTCTTGAAGACTTGGACAAATCTAAAAGAGAAATTGAAGAACTAAAAGAGAAAGTCAGTGATGCTCAATTAGTTATCAAAAAGCTAAGAAAGGATCTCAAAGAATGCTCTAATAGTGATCTAGGAGCAAAGGTCAAGAAGTTGAATGAAGAAAATGCATCTATGAAAGAACTACTTGAAGAGTTCGATAATAAGCTGATCAATAATCAGGAAGTCTACAATGAAAAAGTCAAGGAGAACCTTCAAATCAATGAGGAATTAAGGGAAGCCAATTTGGAAATCTTGGAGCTAAGGAATAGCAAAGAAAGATTAGAGTCTGAATTTAAAGAAGCAAAGAATCATATTGACAAATTGCACACCTATTCTGATTTGATAGAATCTCAGTTGTATGCAAGAAGAGCCAAAGGAGACACTAGCTTTATTGGATATAATGAAGCACAAAACTAGATTGACAACATGTGAGCAAGAAAGGATACACAAAAAGACTCTACTGATATTGATAAGACTGAAGATCAAACCAAAGACAATGGTGGACCACCTAAGAATGAGTGCAAGCAAGTAGAACACACTTATTTTGCATGTAACAAGCATTGACACATTGCAAGGAACTGTACATAGGTAAGACCTTTTAATGGTTATTATTATTCATGAAATAAATTTGGTCATAGAGCTATGAATTACAAGACTAGCAAGAAGAACAAGATTCAACATGATCAGAAAAATCAGAATCAGACAAATGTAAGACATTCTTAGAATGTTACATGTCAGATATGTAACTATAATGGTCACTCAACAAGAAAATGTAAAATGGTGACTCATGTTAATGCATTGAGGAATATAAGACCTCTTGTCATTTTTCACTCTTGTAACAAGGTTGGACATATCTCAAAGTTCTATAGATCAAGGATGCAAGGTCAGGAAAAGCCTAAAAAGGCTAAAGAAACAATATTGGATCCTGAAGGAGAAGTTAAATTTGTAAAAGCCTCAGAGGATGTGAGCTTGATTTGGTCAAAAGGAAAGAAGGACAAAGTTGATGAGAATGTATTGGATGCACCCTCTACATCTAGATGAATGGCCCTTAGGGTCATAGGGGGAGCTAATTTAGCTCTAGACCCCTGCGTGGCTAGTATACTCATTTTCAGAGTATACACCTTTGGACTTAAGATTTTGGAGTATAAAGGTACCTTTGTGCAAGAGCGCACATGCTGATTATGAATAGAACTCAAGTTGGAAATTTTGAAGTGACAACCTAGTTTACACGACTTGCATTAATGGAAAAATTCTCACTTTAAGTACATAGAAATTTATTTAATTACTCATTTCACTTGAACTTAGAGTGATTGAAGAGTAGAAAGAGCCTTGGAAGTTGTTGTGAAGACTTGGAGATTGATCTATCAGTGATTTGTAGTGCATTTAGTTAGTTGCAGAAACCCTAGTTCATCATGCTGACCCAAAAATCTTTAAATTATCTCAGAGATCAGTTGGAAAGTGATTAATCAAGTAAGTCATGGCCACTCCCATAGTTTATGATGTTGCTGAGAAGAAGATATATGTATTCAAGAATCATCCATTTAAGTCAACCCTAGATGATTTAGAGGGAGCTTTCTCCTACACGCCTATGGGTGTTATGCATGTCGAGGACATTAGGGCATATATCTACTACAAGAAGGAACCAATAGGGTTGGATAGGTTAAGGGCACACATGGATACCATGTTGAAACTAGATAAAACATCCATGGATGAATATGTCAAGTGGAATGATCACCCTATTATTGAGTATGCTACGACATATGAATTCTATGAGACTAAATGGATTAAGATATTATTGAGAAGAATCCATTATGACCTATTTTAGATAGGTGATGTGCCAATAAGAATCACTAGTGACTTGATACATGAGATGACATGCCTTTCTAAGATAGGCGTCATCCTTCCTATGGGAAAGGATGTTAGAAAGATGTTTGAGAAGACATGTAATCCAAGGAGCGATAGGCGCAGGATGAAAATTGAGCCTATTAAACAAGAAGACATCAAATTGATGTCTATGATACTGGGATACAAGTTTCATCACACCAAGAGGGTGCATACTGTGTTTGCAAGCATAATTCTAGATACCATCAGACTTGTGAAGGAAGATGGAGAGTTCAACTTGTGTGAGATCTTGTGCACACAGGTGATTGATAACATCAAGGCCATCAAGCATGATAAGACCAAAATATTCATGTTTGGGTCCTTAATCATTTACATGTACCTTCATATAGTTGGGAGAGTATCAAATATGTATTTGGAGAAGACCATTCCAACCATGCCATGGATATCTAACAAGGAATCCACTAAAATAACATTAAGAGATTACATCAAATTGGAATTGAAGACCTTGAGAGCTAAGATGAAAATAAGGTACATGATTCTAGAGAGCATTGTGGAAAATTACAAGGATTCAATTTGTTTCATGGTGGAGACAGACACAACTAGTATGGAATTTGTTGAACCAAGAACTAAGTGGATTCATCCACTTGGCTATGAGGTAGAGGAATAGGTCCTTGAAGCATATGCACAGGTACTATTATCAGCCCCAAAAGATCCTAATGAACCTAGGTGGGGAACATATGAAGAGAAAACCAGAGAAGTAGATACTAAACTTAACAGTGCAGCAAAAAAAAGAAAGGTTACTAAAGTCACATCAGAGATATTGAGGATTCATGGTGTGTCTCAAGAAGATCTTGACAAAGAAAAAGAACAAAATATTTCTTTGGAACTAAAGAGCACAGATGAAGTAAAGTCACAATCACTTGATCCCAAGTTGAAGAAGGAAAAGATAGAGAAATTAGATGAATAGAAGGATATAACTGATGATACTCCTTCTATGCCCAAGGAAACCATTGACCTTACTACTCCTCCTGAGTATAAGGAAATGCCAAAGAGGAAGAAAGAGGTTGGCACTAGACATCCATCCTTGTGAGTCACAAGAAATAGAAGAAACACTCAAGCACCTCCTGAAGTAAGCTTCAAACCCGGTCTCAGTGTGCTAAGTGCCAAAATAGGTAATGAAGGAAGAATTGATCAAGTATGGAAGTTTTATGATAAGTATAGTGAAATTGACAAGTCAAAGATTCATAGCATGATCATAAAGCACATGATCAAGTTCAAAAGGAAAGTTTTGGAACTAAAAACAATAATTCCTGACAATGTATGGAATATCCTTGAATTCCAAAAGAGACAGGCTATTGAGGAAGATCTACGGATAAGGGAAAAGATTCTTGATGACACCCTTCCTATGTTTGAACTAGAAGAAAAGAAATTTCTATTAGATTTGGTGAAGCCTCACCTTAGAACTAAGACAAGAACTCTGAACATAATGGATAAAAATTATGAGCTAATTGCAAAAGAGATAGAGAAATCCTTTGAGAAGGTATTTATGAATAGAAACATGTATCCAGCTACTGCACCCATAGCTAATATACCCATAATGGCTACCAAAAGGTTAGAGACCATCAAAGTACATTCTACAAGTCCGTAAGATTTAGCACCTGCATTAAGTTTTATAAAGGTACCTTTGTGCAAGAGCGCACATGCTGATTATGAATAGAACTCAAGTTGGAAATTTTGAAGTGACAACCTAGTTTACGTGACTTGCATTAATGGAAAAATTCTCACTTTAATACATAGAAATTTGTTTAATTACTCATTTCACTTGAAAAGTCTAATCAAAGATAGAAAAGTCTACACCCATGTCAGAATCACTCAAGGACAACACCATTATCATTTATAATGTGGAGATATCCATGGCGGCCACTGACATAGAATTGGACAAGTTTGACGAAGCTTTTGTGAGCACACAAGAAGCTGAGATTTTATGCAGCAACACACCTCCCACTCATCAAGAAGAGGTATTGATTGAAAATATAACTGATGTGAAAGAAGAAGAGAAGATGGTAGAAAAAGAACAAGAGATAGAAAAGAAGAATAAAACTTTTGTTGAATTAGTCAAGGTAAAACAAGAAGTGATGGACAACACTCCCATCACTCCCTCCTCAACATTGTTGTCAAGTTTGACACCTGACACATCTAGTTTGGACTCTTGGAGAGAAGAAGACTTGATTAAGTTCAACATCTTAGGTATGGAGAAGGAAAAGGAGAAACAAGTCATGAGAAATCCTCTCCTTGTGGAATCAGTGAACATACTAAACTGTCTGTTTCTTATAGACAAGAAAGTGTCTAAGGTACACTCTATTGATGATGTAAGTACAATCATTTCTTAGTTCAAAAGTAATTTCTCAAGCCTTGAAGAATCTGCATCCCAAGTTGTAGAAGAAAAGTATCTAGACAAGAGATTGAATGAGTTGATGAGCAACTTTGCACTAGATTTGAATTCACTCAAGAGTGGTCAAGCATCTTTAAAAGAATTTGCTGATCAAGGAAGGAAATTCATTGTAGTTTGGATGGATCAGGATAAGCTTATTAATGCCCATCTTAAGAAAATAAAAGAAGTAGAAGCTATGATTGATCAGGTGAAGAGTTCAATAATAGACACATCCACGGATGTGAACATGTGCAACAATGTCTACCAAGGTCAGTTGGACAAAATTGAGAAGGAAGAGAAAGAGATGGCAAAGATAAGAGCTAGACAGACTTAGTTGAGAAATGCTCTTGTACCCTCACTAGACATTCTCAATCAAAATATCAAGGAGATTGATGCCACAATGGTGACATATGATCAAGCTCCTACCACAAACTTAAAGAAGATGGAGAAGCTTCAGTATGCATTATGTGCCCATCTGTAGATAGTTAAATCTTTGATAACTTTTTGGAAGAAGGAGATCCAAAACCTTAAGATGACAAATCTAGATGTTTTCCCTCAGTGAGTATATGTAGATAAATTTTTTGATACACCTTTCTCATTAATGTCAAAGGGGGGGCTGTGTATAGAATAGGGATTATAACATGTATAGGGAGACATAAGATTATGTATATGAAATATATAGAAGACAAAAAGTTTTTGTGTTAAGGGACAGTTAGCAACATGGCCATATTCCTTTGTTTCCATCAATGAAAAAGGGGGATATTATTGGAAAGTTGACTATACTGATGTATATGACTTGATATAGTATTTTCATTATGGCAACAAAGGCATAGAATTTTGGAGTCAGTGCACCTAATGTAAAGATCGGAATTTAGTTAAGTGTTGAAGAATGGACATTGTACAGAGTTCCTGCAGCTCAGAGCATCAGCACACATGTCTATGGAAGAATTATGGTATGTTCCTTGGAAGTTAAGTTAGTTATACTATATTCATGCTTAGTCTATGAGTGCATAATTAGATGTGCAAGGATGAGAAAGATACAGTTAGTTGAAGTTGCATAGCTAGTGTGTGCTAGTAGAGAACAAAGCATGGAGCCGACAGTCAGTATTTTGGTTTGTGGTTATAATGTAATGTTGTAAAGGCTATGCACCCATTGTATTTAGGTTTCTGACATGTTTATATGTTTTTTTTTAAACACACTTAAGCCAATTCAATTGGAAGCATTGTATGTAATAGGTCTAAGGGCCGACCTAGTTGTTTTTTTTGTATGAGCGTATAAATATAAGATGCGCCCATTATATTCAGTATGGAAGTCAAGATAGAGTTGTAATAAGTAGACAAGAAGTATGTGAAGATAGTATAAGATGTATTATAACTTTTCTAGAGGTCAAAGCATTAAAGCGCATCAAAGGAACTGATTTGACAAGCAGTGTTACAGTGACAGTTCATCTAATAGATATAGTGTGTATCTGATATCAGAAGGTTGTAGCCTTCACCATTTGAGCAGTGAGCTCTAGGATAGTGAGTCCACTCCCCTAATAGGGATCATTGTAAAAGACTCCTAATAGGCTTAAGGATATTCTAACAAGGATCACAAAACACTACTATAGAATATTAGTGGGTGTCAATTCCCACTGAGGTTTTTATCTATTTGGGTTTCCCCGTAATCATATTGGTGTCATGTGTTCATTTCATGTTTCATGTTTATGTGAATGTTTAATTCAATACTTAAGCATTTAAGTTCAGCATAAAGGTTAAAGTGAAAAGTTAAAATATAGTGAACACTGATTCACCCCCCCCTCTCAGTGTTCCTATTCCTAATAGAGTTTTCATATAATAATTTGGTAAATAGGAGTACTAGAAAAAAACCTTTTGAGATTGTAAATGGAATACAACCTAGATGTATATCAGATTTGAGGGATATTGCTGATGAAGAGAAGAGAAGTACTAAAGGAATAAAGTTTTTTGAGTTCTTGAAGACATTGCATGAAGATGTGAAATATAACCTGGAGAAGAGTAATCATAAATACAAAGACAGAGCTAATAGATCTTGAAGACATAAGACTTTTTTAGTCTGTGATGAAGTAATAGTTCATTTGAAGAAAGACATATTTCCTGTTGGAACATATGGAAAGCTAAAAATGAAGAAGTTTGGTCCTTGCAATATTTTAAGAAAATTTGACAGTGGAAATACTTATTAGATTGAGTTACCTGATGACATGGATATATCACCTCTATTCAACATTTTTGATTTGTATGAGTACCATGAATTGGATGAAGAAATAATAGTACCAAATGATTATCCTAAGAAATAGATAGAAGAAGTTGAGAATAGTTTGGAACAAAGAGTTGGCAGAAGTACAAGAGGGAAACAATATATGGAATATCTAGTTAAGTGAAAGAATATACCGATTGAAGATAGTTCATGGATTTCACAATCTAAGTTGGATTCAGCTGGAGTTGTACTTGCTCCATGATTCAGAGAATCATTTCAAATAACCCCAGGTGTCTGGTGCAGGAGCATCTCAAGGCCTTGGCAATCCTGTGTCACCAAAAACATGTTTTATTTTTCATATGTTGCTCAGTTTCTTCTTTGACCAAGCTAGATCAGTAGTTTCTTGGTTCCTTCATTAACCAAGTTGGTCCGTTAATTCCTGATCACTCGGTTATCTCTATCTGGTGCTCAGTTATCCTTTCTTACCAAGTTGTTTTTTTAGTTTCTTGTTGAAGCCGACTTGTGCAACTAAATATGGTCATGGATTTAATGCTGGTATCTATCATTGGGAAGCTTAAGGACCTAGATCTAGTCATTCCTTCTGTTGATGGTGGATTTGAAGGCTGACTTGTTTGGTAGCCTCTTGTATATATTGTAGTTATTAGTTTTAGTTTAAGAGATAAATTAGGACATCAATAGTAGAAGTTATAAGATTGTAGTTTTAGATCCTTGTATGTTGGAGGAATTTTGTACTTGAATTGTAATATCTGGCCCTAATCAGGAAGGCCTTACAGCCTAACATGTATGAATCGATTTGATGAAAAAATAAGAAGTTGATCTACTTTCTCTCTCTCTCACTTGTGTATTTTTGCTTCCGTGTCTAATCTCTGCAAGGCGGATCTAGTTAGGGTGTTCCTTTGGCCCCTCTCCTCATCCTCCCTTGTATCAAAGTGTGTAGCAACTTTAAAAATACTCTTTCAAGTCTTCTCTCCCAAATTATTCTAACACTCTATTTTTTTTATTCTATCTATTATGACTCTAAGTGTAATGTCTCTCCTTTTCTCTAAAGATACACAGTTACATAATAGATAATTTATAGTAACCCCTTAAATAAAATGACATTTACCTTTCTTAACCTAATAGACCACTTATAAGAATTGAGAAAACTATGTTAAAAAATGAAAAATATCCATCCATGATAATGATGAGATGACTCATGGGAGGTCCAAGGTTTTCATCTAGAATCCAATATAGGTCTAGGATGTGAATGCTCTATTTTCTCTTTTACTTCTGGAGGTTTCTAATGGAGAAAGGTCATGAGGATAACTAGTCATGTCCTTCTCAAAGGCTCAATGTTAAATTTTCATATTCATAATGAAAGAATTAATGAAATTGACCTGAGCACCCTAATGTTGTAGGAGCATTCTTTGGGACTCCCATTCTTCCACCCCTCTAGTTGTTAGAGCATAATGTCACCACTCTAACTCTTTCCAATTTTTTCCATCCTAACTATTATTAAAATGGGTATCTCCTTTCCTCTGAAGCCTAAAAATACATGGATGGAGGTAGGATAATTTAGAGTAACCTAAATAATACAATGGATCAACCTCATTAACCAAATAGATACTTACAAGAACTGAAAACACTCAAAATACAGAAGTGAGAACAACATAGTAAACAATGAAAATTAGTCATTCTTGGTGCATCTTTATATAAATAGTGTACATGTAGTCCATCATTAAATATAGGTGATGATAACATATCTTAATGGTGGTTTCCTTGAAAATTCATAATGCGGGCAACCTCTCTCAATATTTTTCACTTCTCTATCAATGAATGAATGAATGAAATGTTTTAACAATGTCTGTGAAGCCAAAAAATTGTATGTGACCCCCTAAAATTAAATTTGTGTAGACCATATAATGATATAATATAAATGGTGTATGATGCTAGAGAATCTTGGGTTTATTGGAAATCTTGCACCAAGAAAAGAATATTTGTTTTCTTTTTTTCCAATTTATAAATTCTTTGATTTCCTTATTGTGTTCCTTTATTTTATATCTTTAGTTGTTGTATACCTTATGGAGTATTCTTGGCATCATGTTGAATGTTCACCTAGGTTCTCACCTCAATTTATTACTTAATGTATGAGATCTTGTAGATTTTTTTGTGGAAGTTCACTATTCTTCACATTTTGTGGCCAATTTGTGTTTTATGGTATTGTAAAGGATTTTCCCAATCAGAAAATTATCCTATCTCATTTTATAATGTTTCTAAACCTATGAAGTACTTTCTTATGCAATCACAATTCATGTTTTATATATTTGAGTGTGATCCTTATTATTTCGGTCTTAACCTATACTTGGTAATATATTTTCTCCTCATTGGAAAATGTAATATTTCTAGGATGAATTGAGGCTTGTGAATGTGTATAAATAATGGAAATTATTCCTATTTTAGGTATCTTAGGGTAGGATCTCTCAAATTATTATATTCTAGAAGCTTGAGGCTAAGGAGATTGCAAGGATTTCTATTGTAATCAATCTTGTATGCCTGGAATATAAGACTACATGTTGCAAGTCCATTGTAATTAATTTTATGATAATGCAAAGGATAGTCTTATTTGTATCTCAAATTATTCTTATTATTTCTAATGTGTAAGTCTTTTTGCATAGATTAGAAAGATATCTTTGAGGCCCCTTTATCTATGACTGCAATAAGATGTATTATTTTGTTATTGTAGTGACTGATTACTATCTCATGAGGTTGTGAAGCCCTAGATTCAATTATTGTGGGGTGGTAGAGTAAGGATTTGACCCATAATTTTAAAGGAATTGTGTGAGAGACTTCAAAGAATAAATTACCATTATGGAGGTAGGAGAGATGTAGATTTATCTAAATTAGACATGTTAAGAAAAATAGCATCTAGATTAGAATCTGATGAAACAACCCATAGAGGAGGTAGAAATATTGAATATGTGAGTGATAATGAAAATTAAGAAGAAATAATAAAGGAAGGACCTGAACTTGATCAGGGAGAAGACAGATTTTTGAAAGCCCTAACTAGGGCTAATACAAGACCACATTTTAATCCACTTGATTATGATGGAAAATTGGATTTATATGAGTTACTTGATTAGATCAAAAAGATGGAAAACAAATTTTATTTTGAAGGCATGAGTGAAGATAAGAAGGTGAACTATTGTTTCACTAAGTTGAGACGTCAAGCATCCTTGTGGTAGGATCAATTGTAGATTGATAGACAAAGAGGGGAAAACAGAAAATCAAGTAATCAGATATGACACAAGGTGGGATGGAGGATCTAGTAATGGATGGTCCAAACCTATGCCAACAACTATAAAAACAACAATCATAGCGGAATACAAAAATATAATGTTTCAAATAGAATTTCATTCAACATGCCTGATTGTGAGGCCTTCCGGGCTTTGGCCTTATACAATGAAATTAAAAATGTATTTCTACAATGTCCTAGCTAGTGCAGCTCTGAAACACATCAACAATTGATGGAAATACTAAAGTAGATCTAGACTTGAGCTCGCAAGCCTCCAAGGAATCTCCTTATCTCCAAGCATGCAAACCACTAGCTCTGCTATTACAATATGAGATAAATCATCTAATCTTCAAGATCTTGTAGGATCCAATTATGATTCTTGTCAATCTACCATGACTCCTCCTCTTCTATTCTTCCTCTACTCTACTCCTACATCAACCCAAGCTCCCAATATATAACCAGCTAGGCCACAAGTTGGCCAGTCGGGTATTAATTTCATTGTAGGTCCAACCTAGTGAGAGAAACCAAAACTAAAGAAAAAAATAACAAAATATGATGTGAATATATATTTAGGTCCACACATGATCCAAGAACAAATTCCAACTTTCACAAGATCGAATTCCCTCATAAGGAACTATGCGAGGCAAAAAACTCCACATTTCATGTGAAACTGGCAGAAAATTGATACCCGAAGAAAATGAAGATAAATCCCAGATCCAAATGAATTAGGATGTGTGCTCTTAGGAGGAGATGGTATTTTAGGTCCTCAATACTACATTAAATTTTCAAAGCAAGAAGCCAATAGCAGCAATGGCTACAAAACAAACAATAGATAGGTACAGAAAATAAGAAATGTTTTTGGTGATGCAAGATTGCTGAAGAGCCAAGATTATCCTGCATCATACACCCCAGGTAAATAAAAATTTCTCATGAAGGTCTTAAGGGAATTAAGATAGGTATACCATATCTATGCTTAACCCATATCTCATCTTGTCCTTCATTCTATGTTGCCTTCACTTTATCCATTGTCACACTCAACAAATTATCTGACCTCACACTTTTCTCATCTTTCCTTTCTGTAACTAAAAGAAATTGATTATGACCATCTTTTCCATTGTTAATTACACTAGCACTTCAGTGAATCATATCTTCTCTAGAAATACTAATCAACTTGGCACCATCTACATCTCTTTGTGTCACTAGTTCCATCATTAACTGCACTCTCTTTGTTAAGAAGACCATCTTCCTCTTAATCTCTATAAATTCCTCAGTTGTATCATCCTCTTTTCCTTTCAAACTCGGCTCCCTTTTATCCATAGAGATAAGTTCATCAACTCTCTACTCCTAATGTTTGTCACTGTCACAAGGACAACACCTGAAAACTCTACAGCCCCTGGCCCCTACTTCCTACAAAGGTAATGACTTATGCCTCGATTGACCATGCATTACCACATATGTATTTTCATGACCATCAAACATAAAATGCCTATCAAATTGCCAACATCTCCCAAGAAATAGATGACAAGCATCCATAGGAAATACATCACATAATATTTCATCATGATAAGATCCAATTTGAAAATTAACCAAGTACTGCTCTTCAATCCTAACCTTAGACACATCTTGTATCTAACTAATTTGATAAGGGTTAGGGTTTTTCTTTCTTTCCAAATTCAACTTACTAACCATCTGTTCTGAAATAAAGTTTTTAGAACTACCACCATCAACTATAACATTACATACCTTATTCTTGCACTTACATCTAGTTCTGAACAAATTTCTTCTTTGCATTGGTTCCTTAACACATTTAGCCAACTTCCTAGTGATAAGAAATTCACCCTTTTCTATAACATTCTCTATGTTTTCTTTGGAATTTCATGCAACTCTTTTTATAAGACATTGAAAACTTCTATGACCCTTCTCACCAAACTAAAAACAAGTACCAATGAACTCATTTCTCCATCTGTCTCTTTGTCCATTATTGTAGTTCTTAGCGACTTGACCACTGCCAGATCCTTCATTAGTTTTCTTAGGATTCTCTACCACATTACCTCCAACAATTTCTTCACCAGTCTTACCACCTCAGTTCCTAATGCAGTGGCATCCAAGCTTCTTGTCTAGTTCCTTGTGAGTTTCTGGCACTCAGCAAAGGAGGTGGATAAGCTTGGTAAAGACCTACTTTTACTTGGTTATTTGGGTAATAGTTCTTGGTTGAAGTTTGTGTTGCTTCACCGATGGAGCTCAATGGTCTTGGTAGTGATTCTTAGTTGGAAGTTTTGGAGGATCTTGATGGATGATGGTCACTCGGTGACTTTGTGGTTTGTTGCTTGGTTCTCAGTTACCAATGAGGTCTTGGTGTTTATGCCTATTTCTTAGTTTTTGAAGTGGCTCAATCCATGGAGGACTCAGTCACTGAAGGAAGCTCAGTCATGGAAGGAGACTTGGAATTCCTGGTGCTTAGTAATGCTTGAGGAGCTCGATTGGTATGTTTTCTCAGTATATTTCCTAACACTTGGTAGTTTGGCTTACCAATGGTTGTTCTTAGAGATTTGGGAGGCCGACTTGGTGCATTTATTATTGGTAGCTAATGTCACATTCTCCTATGTGGATCTAGAGGCCGTCATGGATAATTTAATTATTGTAAGGCTTTTTGAGGGCTGACTTGTATTGCATTTAATTATTTTTTTATAGGAGTTAATGGTTTCTTCCAGCTGACTTGTGGCTAAAGATTAGTATTTAAGAGGGTGTTTGGATAGTTTTTTGAGGAGTCAGTCAGGGGTAGAAATCTAGAGAGATCAGATCTAGATAGATTAGGAGATCTATGGTAGAGTTAGTAGCTTGTAAGCTTAGGAACAAGAGGATTGCTTGGTGGCTTGCTAGCATAAGTTTAGATCTTTCTTGAAGTGCCTACCTATGTCCTATTATGTTGCAAATCTAGACTAGTTGAGAAGTGTGTTGGATCCTATGTGATCTTGTAGAATTGTTTCTTTCTTTGTAATTGGTCATAACTAGGGAGGCTTGATAGCCTGACACATTGCATGTAATCAGTTGTTGATGAATAAAGATATCAGTTTTCTTTCAAATCTAGTTTTTTGTTGTGTTATTTCATTGTGTTGGTGTTTGGTTGGAAGTTTGGACAGTCCTTAATTGGATCCTCCATACTTTACTACATTAGGTGGTATTAGAGTAGAGTTGATCTTGTTTGGATAAAAGTTGGTGAAGAGATTGTGTGCGGTCCGAGTTGCAGATCCATGTTACTAAACTTGTGAAATTGTGGCCTAGTTGTTCATACAAGGTGGTAGGTTGCGATTTGACTTGCATACAACTCAGAGGTTGTCACAAGGTGGTTGGTTTAGGATTTGTTGTAGAGGGTTTCCAAAAATATTTGGAGATGTCTTTGAGAGGATTGAACCCTATTTCGATTGTAGATCTCCATGATGTAGTGGAGATGAAGATTTCTAAGAGGTTTGTTCGATTGGAAGTCGATTTATTGAACTGAATTAAGAACCTGGTGAAGGAAAGTGTTGTTGATCTTTGTAGAGCTTAGCAAAGTTGGGACATGCTAATTTGGAAGAAAGTTGTCTGGCCGGTTGGTAGATTGGTCCAAGAGAGAAGACATCTTGACAATGTTTCTTATAACAGTTCAAAGGTTGAAGAGGTGTGTAAAATTGGTTTTGATGTCTAGTTGATGGAGTCTGACATGGAACCTGTAGAGAAACTTGTGCCTATTGCTAAGATACCTATGATTATCAAAAATGTTTTTAACCTTGTTGAGGTTGGAGAGGAGATTAGTTTTCAAGTTCATTCGGTTGTGCCTGACATGGAAATTGCAAAGCATCTGGTTGTGCTGGATCAGGTTGCTATTGGTGAAGAGTTGCCTATTGCTGAACACCTTCCTGATGTTGGTGTTACCAAATTTTTTATGTTCAGTGTTGAGGTGCACAGATTGTTTTCTGGTTGTGGATTTGAGTTGCTAGTTGACAATGATAAGTCTAGTGATGAGATTCTGAGATGGGATGTAGACTTGATAATCAGTGGTGGGTGGAGAGTTCAATTTGTTCTTGATGTTGGACATGCTGATTGGTTGAGTTACAGATTGGTTCTCTTTCCTATGATGGAGTTGAAACCTTTTGTGAAGATGAAGTCGAGTTGGTGTTGTTCAGATGTTCCCTTTGGTGAGAAAGTGTGGGAGACACTTTTCTTTGTACCCCAGGAGTCTGATGTAGTGGCATCTGGGCTTCTTATCCAATTCCTTGTGAGTTTTTGGCACTTGGAAAAGGAGGTGGATAAGCTCGGTAAAGACCTTCTTTTACTCATTTATTTGGGTAATAGTTCTTGATCGAAGTTTGTGTTGCTTCATCGATGGAGCTTAATTGTCTTGGTAGTGATTCTCAATTGGAAGTTTTGGTGGATCTCGATGGATGATGGTCACTTAGTGACTTGGTGGTTTGTTGCTCAGTGCTCGGTTACCAATGAGGTCTCAGTGTTTATGCCTCTTACTCAGTTACTAAAGTGGGTCAGTCACTAGAGGACTTAGTCATTGAAGAAAGATTGGTCATAGAAGGAGACTTGGCATTCCTGGTGCTTGGTAATGCTTGAGGAGCTCATTTGGTATGTTTTCTTAGTATATTTCCTAACACTCAGCAGTTTGGTTTACCGATGGTTGTTCTTGGAGATTTGGGAGGCCAACTTGGTGTATTTATTATTGGTAGCTAATGTCAAATTTTCCTATGTGGATCTGGAGGTCGACATGGATAAATTAATTATTGTAACATTGTTTGAGGGCTGAGTTGTATTGCATTTAATATTTGTTTATAGGAGTTAATGGTTTCTTCCAGATGACTTGTGGCTAAAGATTAGTATTTAAGAGTGTGTTTGGGTAGTTGTTTGAGGAGTTAGTCAAGGGTAGAGATCTAGAGAGATTAGATCTGGATAGATTAGGAGATCTATAGAAAAGTTAGTAGCTTGTGAGCTTAGGAACAAGAGGATTGCTTGCTGGCTTGCGAGCACAAGTTTAAATCTTTCTTGGAGTGCTTACTAGTGTCATGTTGTGTTGTAGACCTAGACTAGCTGAGAAGTGTGTTGGATCCTGCATGATCTTGTAGAACTATTTATTGATTTGTAATTGGTGTATTCAGTTTCTAGATTTGATTGTGTAGGTTTTTTTACCATCAATGTTTCAGATCATACTACATGATCCATCATCAGGATGTCAAAGAGCAAGAGAAAGAGGAACATGAAATGGTAGAATGCAGATCTAACATACAATAAAAGGAGGGAGAAGGGAAGAAGAGATAGAGAGAGAGAAGAGAGGTACACAAGGATAGAAAATAAATAAATAAAAAATGAAAAATAGGTCTGTCCTATACCTCCACATTAATAAAAACAACACTCCAAAAAATAAAGAGCCAAAAAATGATGGGACAAGGTAGTGAGAAGAAACATGAATGAAAATAAAAAGATATGAAGAGGAGGATTACATGAAAAGAACAAGGTTTTAAAAAGATATTAAAAAGTTAAAGTGTGAAATAGCTAAAAATTATCTAAATAAGAAAAAAGAGAGAAATGATGATTAAGTGTATGAGTGAGAAAAAAAGGAAAAGAGAAAATGAAAGCCAAAAATGAAGAAAAAAAGAATAATTATGGATCATGTAGTATGATCCGAAATGTTGATGGTAAAAAAACCTACACAATCGAATCCAGAAACTAAATACACCATACGTATGGATTGTGGAAATCTAATAGATTTGATTTGTAATTGGCCATAACTGGGAAGGCCTTATAGCCTAACACATTGCATGTAATCAGTTATTGATGAATAAAGATATCAGTTTTATTTTAGATCTAGTTTTGTGTTGTGTTATTCTGCTATGTTGGGTATTTGGCCGCAAGTTTGGACAGTCCTTAATTGGATCCTCCATACTTGACTGCATCTATTCCTATTATTTTGTCTTCCTTCAAACCTCTTGTTCAACTTCTCCTCAATCTTCCATTCCATTTGATAAGAATCTCCTATAGTTTTCATCTGAACAATAAGTAACTCTTCTTGAATAATAGGTCTCAAGCCATAAACATACCTAGCAACCTTCTCTTTATCAGCTTCAGAATGACCAGTCCTAATCAGGATTCTATAAAACTCCTTGATATACTCCTACACTTATTTGTTAATCTGCTTCAAGGATTGCATCTTCTTAAACATATCTAACTCATAATCCACCAGGATGAATTTCTTTTTCAACTTATCAACCATTCAGTTCCATCTAGTGATCTTTTCTTTTCCTCTCCTACTTCTTTCCACTTGAACATCTCTCCACCAAATATTTGCATGACCCTTCAACTTAGTCTTTGTAAATCAAACTCTATCAAGATCTTATATTTCTTCATACTCAAAGTATTCATCTATCTCACCAATCCAATCAATCAACTCTTCTAGCCTAAGGCTTCTAGCAAATGTAAAAACTTCAATCTTAGGTCTTTTCCCACTTTTAGACATATCCTTTAGGATTCTAGTCTCTTCTAGATCCCTGGCTTCTTCTATAGCTTCTTAAAAATGATCTTCTTCCTCTGACTCATCTTCACTATCTTCTTTTGATGTATTCTTCTTTCTCAATTCCTCTTGTAGATCTTGTACTTGTTTCTGCAAATCCCTAAAATCATCAAGATTGAATCCCCAATAGGTTCTTCCTCTAAGATCTCTCAAGATCTCCTCAGAGGCATCTTCAATCCAAGGTCTTGGTGTAAACTACCTCACCTTCGGTGATCTATCCACACACTTGGGATCTTCAAGCTCTGATACCACCTGATGTTGACTAGGATGGAGGATCCAGTAATGGATGGTCCAAACCTACACCAGCAACTATAACAACAACAATCATAGTGGAATACAACAATATAATACTTTGAATAGAATTTTATTCAACATGCCTGGCTCTAAGGTCTTCTGGGTTTTGGCCTTATACAATGAAATTTAAAAATTATTTTTGCAATCTCCTAGCTAGTCCATCTTTGAAACACATCATCAACTAATGGAAATACTAAGGTAGATATAAACTTGAGCTCGCAAGCCTCCAAGAAATCTCCTTGTCTCCAAGCATGCAAACCAATAGCTCTGCTATTACAATATCAGATAAACCATCTAATCTTCAAGATCTCGCATGATCCAATTATGATTCTTGTCAATCTACCTTGACTCCTCCTCTTCTATTCTTCCTCTACTCTACTCCTACATAAACCCAAGCTCCTAATATATAACTAGCTAAGCCAGAAGTTGGCCGGTCAGATATTAATTTCATTATAGGTCCAACCTAGGGAGAGAAACCAAAACTAAAGAAAGAAATAACAAAACATGATGTGAAGCTATATTTAGGTCCACACATGATCCAAGAATATATTCTAAACTTTGCAAGATCCAATTCCCTCATAAGGAACTGGGCAAGGTGAAACACTCCATGTTTCATGCAAAATTGGCAAAAAATTGATACATGAGGAAAATGAAGATAACTCCCAAATGCAAATGAATTAGGATGTGTGCTCTTAGGAGAAGATAGTATTTTAGGTCCTCAATACTATATTAAGTTCACAAAGCAAGAAACCAATAGTAGCAATGGCTACAAAAAAAACAATAGGTAGGTACATAAAATAGGAAATATTTTTGGTGATGCAAGATTTCTCAAGACCCAAGATGCTCCTTCATCAGGATAGGATGGTAAAAAAATTGAAGGGAAAATTTTTACCTAATGATTATCAAGTAATTTTTTTTAGGAAATGAAAAAACCTAAAGAAGGACCTTAGTGTGAAGGAATACACCAAAAGTTTTACAAATTTGAAATAAGAACTAGTCATGTAGATGATGATGTAGAAAGTGTTGCAATATATTTGAATGGTTTGAGGACATCTATCCAAGATGAGTTCAGTTTGGCCAATTGCAGAGTGTAGAGGAAGCTTATCAATATTCCCTTTAAATATGAGGATATTTCGAGCAAGAGACAAGAATAAAGACAAAGAGAAAGAGGTAGAATATTTTAGAGAGGTAGATCCTTTGGAGGAGGAATATCTTATGTAGATTAGAATAATAGAAAAGTAGAACTCAAGGAGGAGAGTTCATACTAAAGGGATGAAAAAAATTTCTATAGAGGTGGTGGATAAAGAAGTTCTAGAAGATATGATAGGAGATTATTTAGAGGAACTTATTTAAAATATAGAGGACACTGATATTTTGAGTTTCAAGGGAACTAAAATAAGAGGAATAAGAAAAAGGGTAGATCTACATATGTGGAGGAAAAACCTATTTAATCTTTGAATCAACCAAAGGATGGAGAATCCATAATAGAAAGGCAGGTCCTACGTCATGAAGAGTTGTATCAACATCCATTACAGAGGAAAACTTTGTTCAAGACAAGATGCAAAGTTGGAGGAAAATGTTGCAATGTGATTATTGATAGTGGTAGTTTAGATAACCTAGCCTCCAAAGAGATAGTAAAAAAGTTGAATATGAAGAGGTTGAAGAACCCCAAACCCTATCATATCATAAGAATAAAGGATAGTAATAGGTTACAAGTAAGTGAATAATGTTTGTTGAAATTAAAAATAGGATCTTATCATGATGTAGTTCTTTGCACCATTATATTATTCCTATGTATGTGGATCATATCTTATTTGGTAGACCATGGAAGTATGAAAGCCAATATTTTCATGATGGAAGGAAGAATGGGTATACCATCTTTTAAAATGGGATGAAAAAAGTGTTGTTACCTTTAGTAGAGACTCGTAAGAGTGAAATTTGTATCAGCATTAGGGTTTTTTTGGTTGAAGGGAGAAAGTTCTTGGATGGTTTGAAAAGTGATAGTATGTGTTATGAATTGATTCCTAATAAGTTTGATTTATGATTATTAGAGGAAAAACAACCTAAGGAGATACACGAGTTACTAATATAATATGAAGACATAATCTCAAATAATGTACCTAATGGATTGCCACCTATGAGGAGTATTAGTCATTATATGGATCTAATTCTTGGAGCTAGTTTTCCAAATAAAGTAGCACACTAGGTGACACCTACAAAGAATGAAGAGTTGGATAGGAAAGTGTAGGAATTTTTGAAAAAGGGTTTGATCAGAGAGATTTTGAGTCCTTTTACAATGTCATCTATGTTAGCACCTAAGAATAGTGGACAATGGAAGATATATACCGATTCAAGGTCCATAAATAGGATCATAGTGAAGTATACATTTTATTTTCCTAGGATGGATAATATAATAGATTTTTTGAGTGGAGAAAATTATTTCACAAATATTTATTTGAAGATTGGTTATCATCATATAAAAATTAGAGAAGAATATGAGTGGAAGACTGCATTCAAGACAAATCAAGGGTTATACAAATTTTTAGTGATGCCCTTTGGACTAATCAATGCACCTAGTACTTTCATGAGATTGATAAATTAGGTATTGGAGAAATTATTGGGTAAGTTTGTGATTTTTTATCTATATGACATTATGATTTTCAGTAAGACAAGAGAAGATCATTTTTTGAATTTTAGATAAGTGCTATAGAGATTGAGGGAAGAGAAGCTATTGATAAATATCAAGAAGTGTTCTTTGATGAAAGAGGAGATTTTGTATTTGGGTTTTATAATATCTACAGATGGATTGAAAATGGATCCTTAGAAAGATAAAGTGATTTTTGAGTGGTCTACACTTGAGAGTGTTGGGGAAGTCAGATAATTTTATGGATTGTCTAGTTTTACCAAAAGTTCATCAGGAATTTCAGTTCAGTTTGTAGTCCTATGAACAAGACAATGAGATGGGATAGAAAGGATTTCAAGTGGACACAGAGAAAAAAAAAATGAATTTTTGAAGAAAAATGTAAGTAAAAAATGTATGTTAGATTTATCTTATTTCAATAAGGTATTTCAAGTGGATTATGATGTAAGTGAGAATACAATTAGAGCACTGTTAACTCAAGAAGGTAGACCAATTTCTTATTTCAGTGAGAAATTGAATGACGATAAGAGAAGGAATTTATATTATGATCAGGAATTATATTCCATAGTTCAAGCCTTGAATAAGTGGATACATTATTTTTTACCTAAGGATCTTGTGTTGTACATGGATCATCAAGAATTATAGTATTTGAATATTCAAGGTAATTTGAATCAGAGACACATGAGATGGGTTGAGTTCTTGTAGAGTTATATGTTTGTGTTGAAATAGAGGAGTGGTAAATAAAATAGATTTGTTTATACTTTGAGTAGAAGGAAATTTTTGACAAAGATGAGAGTTGAAGTGTTAGGATTTAATGAGTTGAGGAACATATATTAAGAAGACCCTAATTTTTTTTAAAGCTTGTAGAGAACCTCTTATAGCTTATAAAAGAAAATGGTTGGATTATTTCATTCAGGAAGGTATGTTATTTAGAGGACTTTAGTTGTGTATACCTAGAAGTTTAATGAGGAATAACTTGATTAAGGAAACTCATTGTGGAGGATTAGGTAGACAATTTGGCATATACAAGATAGTGACTTTGGTAAGTGAGAATTATTTTTGGCCTTGGATTCATAAGGATGTTAGAAAATTTGTTCAAATTTGTAGATTTTGTCAAGTTGATAAGGGAAGTAATTAGAATGGGGGATTGTATACACCTTTGACAATACCAATTAGACCTTGGGAGGACATTAGTATGGATTTCGTATTTGCATTACCTAAAACATAGAGAGGTAATGATTATATATTTGTGGTAGTAGATACATTTTCTAAGATGTCAAATTTCATACCTTTTAAGAAGAATAAAGATGTAGTACATGTAGCTAACTTATTTTTAAGAGAGGTTGTGAGATTGCATGGGTTTCTTGAGAGCATAGTTTCAGATAGGGATGGTAAGTATTTTGGTTACTTTTCAGAGGATGCTTTGGAAGAAGATGAATACAGATTTAATTTTAGATCTACTTTTCATCCACAAATAGATGGGAAAAAATAGGTAGTAAATAGAATCTTGGGAAACTTGTTAAGGTGTTTGATTGGATAGATGACTAGGAATTGGGATTTAGTCCTAAATCAAGAAGATTTTTCATATAACAATTCAATGAATAAGAGTATAGGGAAGATGCCATTTGAGATTGTGACAAAGATGAATCCTAAAGGAGTTTTATAATTGAGGGATATCAGTCTTGACATTAAGAAGAGTGAAGAAGAAGAGGAATTTGTAGAGGTTATGAAGTCATTTCATGATGAAGTCGGAGAAAATTTGGAGAAAATGAATTAGAACTATAAGGAGAGAGCATATGAAAAGAGAAGACATAAGAAATTTTAGATAGGAGATGAAGAAATGGTATACTTTAAGAAGGGTAGATCTCCTATTGGAACATATAAAAAGATAAAGATGAGCAATTTTTGACCATGTAAGAGCTTGAGAAGATTTATTTTAGGGAATGATTATGAAGTGGAGTTACCAAATGACATGGACATATCACCTATATTCAATGTTAAAGATTTTTATGAGTATTATGAGGCATATTTTAGTGAAGTTGGTGGTTTAGATGTGGAGAAAAAATATCCTAAGAAGAAGATGGATGAGATAGAAGAGATTTTGGATAGTAAAATTGGTAGAAGTACTAGATGTAAGTAGTATAAGCAATATCTTGTCAAATGAAAGGATAGGCCAGTGGAAGATTCTTCATGGATTTATCAAGATGAGATTAATCATCTTAGTTCTCCTTTAGCCCAAGTGAAGTGAGAGGCTCACTTTTTAATAAACCTAGGTGTCTAATGTGGGACCATCTTGGGTTTCTTTGAAAATTTTACATCAACCAAAAACTATTTTCTTTTTTGTTTTATAGTTTGTACAGTCTCTAATTTTCTTGTTGTGCTTCTTCAATTTAGATCTTTAGTAGTTTAAAACCTTATGGTGTGTTCCTAGCATCATGTTAAACCTTCACCTAGGTTCACATCTCAATTGATTACTTTTCATATGAGATCATGCAGATTCTTGGTAGGAGTTCACTATTCTTCATGTTTCACAGCCAGTTTTTGTTTCTTGATCTTGCAAAGAATTTTCCCAATTAGCGAAGCTTCATGTATCATTTTGAAATTTTTCTACACTTATGGCTGACCCTCTTGTAGGATCACAATTATTGTTTTATCTATTTGAGGGTGATCCTTATTATTTGGGTTGTGACCTATATTTGGTAATATATTTTCTCCTCATCAGTAAATGTAATCTTTCTAGTCCAACTTGAGGCTTTTGAATCTTACTCATCTCTCAATTGATTATTGTTTTTTCCATTGTGTAAATCTTATCACATGTATTGGATAGATCTCTTTGAGGTCCCTCTATCCATTACTTCATCAATGTGGGTTTAATTTTGGGGTGAAATGTCTAACATAATTAATTCCCTATGTAAAATCACCACACATGAGACACTTTTCTATTAACTCATGCACTAGCTAGTTAAATGAATGTTAAATGAATTAGATTATATTTTTTGATTGACCATCTCTTCCCATAATAGGTTATCACCTTATTTGTTTTAATTCATGTCCATTATTGACCTGTTTGACATGGTACCTATTTGAGTGATATCTATAAGGTGTGATTGCTAATAGATACATTGTAGGGATACAATCTCATGTACATGACATGAAATCATTGAGATTAGATATCAAAACTTGTAGAGTGTTCCAATAAGTCTGTTGCAACCAAGAAATGTAGATAAATATCTCATAGTTTTTGATTCATTGTCTCAATTGACATGATAATATGATGCCCCCCTTTTGAGTCTTGAGAAACGTGAACCCTAGCTTGAGTCAAGGAAATTAATAAATTCATCTCTAGTATTCAAATTCTATGTCAAGAACTATTTTCCCGATTTAAGGATTACAAATGAATCTTGTAGAAGAATCAAATGAGCTCTATTGCAAGAAAAACTATGGTTGAGGAACATCATGGTGTAAGAAATATATAAGGAATAGATAGGTGTGAGCCAATTTATACTTGTACATAAATAGGTATTAAAATTTCCTTTCATAGATAGAGAGGTAATGAAATTATTTATTTCCCCTAAAGACCTCCTTTGTGTCATCCAAATTAATTCCCATCTCTTTAGATACCACTAAAATCCTTCTCAGCAAGTGGGATGTATATGGATATATGGATGCAAGGGGACCACATGGGGCATGGATACCATTAATTTCCTCTTGATTAAGTTTTTTGAATTTCTTGTCCAAGAGGGTAGATGGTGATAAAATTTCATTCTAGAAATCTCTATAGCAACAACTACTTGTTTGTGATAATGACAAGGCTCACAAGCCTGGTTGGTTCCCAAGGTGACTCTCTGACTTCTTTGTAGCACTCTAACTTTGGACTTTTTCCTACAACTAGATGATCAATTTCACTGCAAGATGAAAATAGGAGGCAACAAATTCAATTTAGAAAATATCTTTGTAACCAAGTAGTGGCAGTCAAAAGTGAAATATCTATATAGGCCTATAGCTCATTGCATTCCTTGTGACTATAAAAGGAATACCTAGGCCATTTATAAAGATTTTGAAATTTCCACTCTAAGGCACGTAATAAGTTATGTCTTAGTATTGTCAAACAAGTGCAAGTGACATGTATTCATATTTCATTTTTGAATGGTTTTTCATTTGTAATGAGAAGAATTATAGAAATGTATCTTTGTTGTATCCAATTTTCATATGAATCAATAATATCAAAGGTATTTTTTTTCTCACAATTTACTTGTATTGTGTGGTTGTTGAATAAGTCATATTAGAGGAAGAAGTTAAATATTGTATACAAACCATTATGATATTGGATATAATACAAAGATTAATAAGAATGAAGTTGCAATCATGTAGGCAACTTTCATTTATGTAAAGCATAAATGTTGTATCTTAACTAATTAGAGTTTATTTGTTACATGAATTGATAGACTACAACTGATTAACTACTTGGAGAATAGAATGTTGAATGTGAAAATGATCACCGAGCTACAAAGGTATATGTGAGACATTAGATTAGTTATTATATTGTCATTGATGTCAACTAGTTTTGACTATACTTATCATGATAGTTGCAAACATCTGTAGAAGGTAATAATGGTAAAGGAATGACATATTAACATGAAGATGAGATGTATGAGCAAGATATGAGTATGGTATTCATTGGGTAACTTATTGATGATTCTACAACATTATGATAGTGATTTGATTATATTACATGATTATGTTAATAATTGAAGATCAAGAATGTACAAGTTTATGTGGTTGGTAAATGAATAAGTTAGTATGCAGCGATAGATATAGTGTACACTAAGAAAGTGTAGTGTATATGTAGTAGGAAGTCACATATACATCATGGTATTGACCAAGTGAAAGAAGTAATATGGAACATGTGATTTCTGACTAAAGATGATGATCTAGATGAATATGGAAGATTTTGAGGTTAAAAATAATTTTTTTTATGAAGAATCTATGGCTGACAAAATTCAAGGAAGATTGGATGATGAAAATTGAAACATTTTTAAGGAACAAGTTCCTAGGAAGGTTAAAGAGGTAAAATCAATGATGGAGATTAAGAGGAAAAATCTATGGCTGAGAAGAAAATAGTTTATCATGTTTATTTAAGGAGACAAGAAACTCAAAATGAAAAAATGCATGTGAGAAGAAGATTTCATTCATGCGAAGATGGTCAAATAGCTTGAAGTAAGAACCATGCAATTATGTAAACTACACCTAGCATCAGAGAAAGGAGATAATTGAGCATAATAGAGTTGGAAGATAAAAGGAAATTAAAGATATTCTTATGGCTAGAGGTATTATGAGCTTAGCATAGATCTAAATATCTACAAAGGAGGTTGTATTTGAATCAAATCATTTACTATGGCATTCTAACCATTGCTATAGACAAATATTTTAACTGATCAGGACTTAAAATGAATGTTGATTATTTTCTTATTGACCCCAAGTGAATTTATGGTCACATAGAACTGTTAGTGATAAATCCTCTAACAAGGTCACAAATTTTTGTGTGTTTTGTAACCTTTAATAGGGTTGGATCTTAACTGAGCTCACTTCAGAAGAGTGAAATTATTTCAAGTACTGGTTATAGGTGGTTTTTTCCCTAACAGGGTTCACATGTTAAAAATAAAGTGTTATATGTGTATACATGTGATGATTTGTTATTTTACTTTACACATTACAATTACTGGTTTGATCGGTATATTTACTAGTTAATTTTATTGGCAATTGGTTAATGAACAAAAAGGAACATACAAGTTTTTACCACGTTGTTTAGTTCAATTTTTGAAATTGGTTTTATACATCTGAGATTATGTGGGACTATAGGATAATTGGACTTAATGGATTCACCCTTCTCTCAGTTATCTAGCAATTGGTATCAGAGTGAGAGTAATTGATGGAAGAATTTTGAACGACTTAAGTTAAAGATCACAATATGTATAAGAGAGAGGTGTTGAAGCTAAACAAATATATTTTCTCAACATGGAAAAGCAGGATGAATTTGTATCTATCAGACATTGGAGATTATGCACTTTATTACTTGGAAAATGAGTTCATAACACTCATTGGTCTCTTGACTATTGTAATCACCTAAAATTGGACAAGATCAATCAATTGAATAACTAAGGCAAAAATCAAAGCAATTAAATCAAATCAAGCTAGAATTGAAGTAAAATTACAATCTAGCCATAAATTTAATTTGAATCAAATAAATCATGATAAATCTATCAATTGTGTAATTAATCTAATTAATTACATAGTACATTTAAATCAAATGAACCCATTCAAGGGGTACACATGGCTGATTATATTAATTAAATTCAATTATTTAAATCCTATTTTCCCTCAACCACCAAATGGGAGGAAAAATCATCAACCAAAAGGATTTAAGGATGGAGCTCACATGGATCAAGCCTAAATTGAATCTCAAACACTCACTTGGAGAATGCATCTTGTCCACTCATTTTGTCCTTTGGTCCCAAGCTTTGAGGACAAAATATTTAAATGGTCTCCAAAGGTGGAACCATGGACTTAACCCTCACCTAATCATGATCAAATCAAATACACCCCTTACCCTTGCTAAAATGTAAAAAAGAAAGGCATAATTGAAGCAATATTCATCCAAAAAAATTATGAAGCATCAAACCTCTTGCAAATTTGAGTTAGAAAGGAAAAATCTAGAGCTAATTAGTATTTGAATTTGGAATTAACTAGTATTAGCTTGTTATCATTTGATTTCTCATATTAGGACAGTCACTAGTGAGAGATTGATGAGAGCTCATCATTAGCATCCCTAATTAGAGAGTCATAGAGTGCTCACTCTTCTTTTAATTTACTTAGTTAATTTGCTTCTTGTGGTTATTTACTTGTTATTGTGATTTATTGAAGATACTAACCTTATGAAGGTGCTTTCCTTAGCACACAAAATGGTGCCCAAATTTCTAAATTTGGAGAAGTAATTTTTTTCTTCCAAATCCTTTTATTGCTCTCTATTTTATAGGTTTTTCAATGCATTTGATAGATTCTCTAGTGCGTACAATAGTTTCTCCAGCGTGTACAAGGCCTAAAAAAACACATCTACAACAAAGTATTGTGCATTTACATAGAATTTTGGCACATTTAAATCCTTCTACTTATTGTCTTCATTCTTTCAGTGCGTATACCCTAACTCTCTAGCATGTACAATGCATTCTCTAGTGCATTCAAGGCTTTCTTTTAACGCCTTTTTCCCATTTTAGTAGCACATTTAAATTATGCTCCTACGCATTTAACATTTTTATGCAACATGTTTGATATTTTAAATAGCACTTGCAATCATTTTAACAGTGCATTCAATAGATTTTGTTGCAAATTTAATTAAATTGAAAATTTATAGAGTCTAATATATGGAAAATGATTTCTCTATGTCTGCAGGATGACTGGTCATAAAAAATAAAAAAACCAGAAACCAGATTTAACAGTGGGGGGAAGGCTTTGACCAAAAAGATTAAGGAGAACATTGCACATATCAAGCTGATTTTGGAGGATTCACAACAAGAAAATGAGGTATATGAATAGTACTTAAGAGTTTTATAAGTGTATAAATCAAATTTCATCTCATTAAATTGGATTCACTTTCCTTAATCAATTTTTGTCAAATTTGAGAAATAAGGCTTAGATTCAAATTTATTGTTGATTTTCTTCACTTTGTTTGGTTGTGTTGACTAAATTTTTGGAGGAGAGGTGAATGGGAAGGAACGATCACCACTAGGTGATCATAAATAATGAAAGATTCATAAAAAATGCCCCTAGCCTTAGCTAGCTTCAAAACAAGGTAAGCCTAAAACTTGGTCAAATTTTTCATAAATTGTGGCCTTGTCAATTTCAAAATCTAGTAATTAAAGAAGCCTATTATTGTGTAAGGGATTTGATACTAGGCCTATTCTCTTCACTTTCTAAGTGAATCAAAATTCCAAAAATATCAAATTCCTTAATTAAAAGAAAGGCTGAGTAAATCAAACACTAAATTCAAACAACCCCTTGTTTGTGGAAAAGAGTAGAAATACTCAATTCTCATTAGTTAGTGGGTTTGGTAATTGAACCTTGTTAAAAGTGTTTGGGAATTTAGAAATAGATAGGGATATTATTTTCACCTTTTGGTGAATCAAACTCCCAAAACCCATCTCTTCATTCCAATTTATTTCTTTCAATATGAACATGCTAGATCCATAGTGGGCTCGCCTCTCGAGATTTGCCTTAACAAGGCCGGTGAGAGAGACAACCCAAAGTGGGATACATTTTATTTTTCCACAAATATCCAACCCACACTAAAATAAAATGCATGCATCCTTAATGGGCTATGTGACAAAAGGATATTAAGCTTTCAAACTTCCTCGAGTAGTCCTACGGGATTGCGCAAAACTCTGACATACCAGTGGTGGGAAGCCTCCTAATTTTGGAGGATGAAAGTTTAATGTCCATTTTGAATGAAATATTAATTAAATAATTTGTTACATTAGAAAATCCTACCTTATAGAGCCATGTTTACGAACAAACTTGTGAACTAGGTAGATTTCTTGAAGTGTCTTTTTGTGCAAAAACCTGTGATAACTTCCTTACAAAGTCAAACACTTTTTGTGTAGAGGATTAAAAAGAATAAGTGTATTTGTGATTTATTTGTTTGAAAAATACATATAACAAGTAAGAGATATTAATTTGAAATTTTATCTTATATTTTTAAATCTCTTCATAAAAGAAAACAATTACCAAGTTTGGGGAAAACAATTCGAAATTAAACCTTGTTGAATGCTGGTTTCTACACAATTGCATAAACTAAAATTATCCTTACAAGAGTACATCACTTGCATTGAGAAAGAGGTCCCCAAATTTGAGTCCCAAATTTCTTTTATAAATCACAACCAAGGGGATAGTCTCCCATATATTTTGAAAAGAGAACTGATCCAATGGATAGAAATTCCACGTTTTATGATTACATCCATGGAGGTAACAATGATCACATTAATAATTCCAATCAAGGACCTAAAGAAAAAATTGAATATAAAGCTAATAGGGTGGCTCAAGACATGGAATTTCTTGAAGTCATGGACAAATTAATATAAAGAGATAGGGAAAGATATTTCCTAAATTTATCCCAAGTAGGGGTAAAATTTCCACATGATTGCGACATGGACCAACTTAAGAAAGACAAAGAAGATGATAATCTGATGGGTGCAATGATTAAATAATTGAAAGTGTTCCAAGCACAAATTGAACTAATCAAAAAGGTATCTAAACCTAAGCCATTCTCTATCAAGGCCTTGTGCCCATTTCCTTTTGATAAGACCTTGGTTATGGTGCCTTTTTTTATAAATGCAGTCCTTCCTAAGTATGAAAAATACACAGGTAAATTGGACCCACAAGATCACCTTAGATATTTTTGTGCTCTAAGTATAGAATTTATGCATGATACAACTTATCTAATGAGAATTTTTCCAAGAAGTTTAGGAGGTCAAGCCATGGAATGGTTCTCCAAACTTCCACAAGGGATAAAGACATTCAAGGAATTAGCCTCCAAATTTGTAACCCATTATTCTTACAACATTGAACATGAGATTACCATGCTCAACCTATGTGATACTTAGAAATGAGATGGTGAATATTTCCTAGGGTTTCTTCAAAGGTGGAGAAGAGTTTTTGCAAGATATCCATGAAGTATCCCCGAGAAGGAGAAAATAGAAATATTTATGAATAACTTAAATGTGGAGATGAACTATAGACTCCAACTTCAATGTCCCCCTACCTTTGAAAAACTTATTCAGAATGGGATCAAAATTAAAGATGTGTTGGTTAAGAGAGGAGAGATAAAAAATTTAAAAGATAATAAACCATATACCAACACTAATAAAAATCACAATATATCTAATTATAACCATAATAGAGGGGCTAACAATCACAATGATAAACCTAGACTATGGTTGAAAAAGAATAATAAAAATCTTGTGAATGATGGAGTTGTGGAAGAACAAAACTTAAAGGCTACTCCCTTTAATTTATCAAGTGGGGAAAATTCAACATATAACATAAATCAAACAAACAAATCCGATTTCAATAATAACAATCCTAACAACAACAAGAAAAATGCTAACAATAATCCCTTTAATAATTCCAATGTCAACAAGCCTAAGCCTTTCTTTTCCACATATCAAAAGAGAAAATTCACCTTTTTAGGTGAACCATTGGAAAATGCGTTAAGGACTTTTGTGGCTAACAAAATCATTACCTTACCCGAATCGAGGCCATATGAACCCCAAGTTAAGCCAAATTGGTGGACTGATTCTCACCATTGTGAATACCATCGTAATAAGGGACATAAAATTAATGAGTGCATGAAATTGAAACATCTTGTCCAAGACCTAATTGATGATGGAATAATAAAAGTGGAAGGGCCTCAAAACAATGATGATCATACGACTTTCAAAAACCCTTTCCTAAACCATGAAAAGGGTGAATCGTCAAATATCAATTCTAACAACAAAAGAGGTAATGAGAAGGTTAATTTTTCTCATACTTATGATAACATCATTAATACTTTAGGTGGTGATGAAAATACAATAAATGTTATTGTGGTAAAAGAGAAGTCAAGGGAAGCAACATCTAATGTGGTAACTAGGGGGCAAGCATAAAAAATTACTCTACTAGGAAATGCCCCGAGGATTGTCCTACCAAATAAAAATTCATCTTCATCTTCAAAAAAATATCATTTGGTAGACCAATTGTAAATAACCCCTTCTCATATCTCTATTCTAGAATTACTCAAGCTTTCACCAACTCATAAGGAGATTCTAGAAAAAGCCTTAGTAGAGACTAATGTGCCTCTAAATTTAGATGCAGATAAATTTCAAAACATGGTAGGACATCTTGTTGCACCCCATTGTCTATCCTTTTCAGAACAAGATGATATGTCTCTAAACCACCCACAAAATCTACCCTTGCATATAGAGGTCCTAATCCATAAGCTTAGAGTAAAAAGAGTCCTCATTGATGGATGAGCCAGCTTGAATATTTTTACCCTAAACTTGGTAAAAGCCTTAGGATTTTTTGAGGAGGCTATTGACCCAAAGGAAAATATAACCATAAAAGCCTATGATGATGAAGAAATAGCTTCCAAAGGGGTCATAGTACTTCCTATCAGAGTTGGTCCAATGCAGAAAGAGACCATTTTCCAAGTCCTTGACCTAAATTTGACTTACAATATTTTATTAGGGAGGTCATGGATCCATGAAATGTAGGCCATACCCTCAACCTACCATCAATGTCTCAAATTCCCCTATCTAGGGAAAGAAGTTATAGTAAACAAGGACTCAAACCCCTTTCACTATTGTAATAACATGAAGCCTATTAATGACTCCTTAGTCCCACATAATGTAGAAGGGTCTATTTCCCAAAGGATAGAGCAAGGAAAAAGTTCAAAAGATCTTCCATCTTTGAAGGGAACAGAAAAATAAGAAAAATAAATTTTTTGTTGAAAATAACCAAAGTCCTACTAACCTAACTACATTGACAAAAGGAAAAGAGAAGGTTAGTGAGGAAAGTGCTCTTGAGAAATAGAAAGAAGACCAAGCTAGATCCATTCAAATCTACACCAAAGATGCTCATTATCAAAAAATGGATCATATGATGAAAAACTTTGAAAAATAATGTCAAATCAAATAAAAGGGTGTAGGTGAATACTCCTTATCTGTGATGGATCCACCCCTATCTCCAAAATCATATGGAAGACCATCCAATTTACCTCATAAATATAATGATCACTTTTTGAGGGAAAGTACATCTTCATCCATGGATGAAGAAAATACTAAAATCCTAAATTGGTTATTTAAGGATGAAGAATCAAGTGCACATGAAAATCTCATCCAAAATATAAGAATTCCCACACATCAATATAGGAAAGGATTTAAAATAGTGTAGAAAATAGGATACAAGGGACAAGGGCCTTTAGGAATAAGAAATGAAGGACTTGGTGAACCCATTGAAATGACATGGAGAGATAGTAAGGAGAAAACTAGGTTAGGGTGTTAGGAATGAATGCTAAATATATCCTATGGGGGAGTATTCACAACCATTCTATAGTAGTATTTGTTGCATTCATGACTATGATTGTCATTGATGTCAACACAGTGATCTTCTAGAGATTAGAAAAGAAGTAGATAGTGTTTGAGTTAGCGCAATTGGGATATTGAAGATGAAGCTATGAAAAGTTGAGGACTTACTCTATAATTTTCTATAAGATCATGGTTAAGAGCACAAATAGAAATTCATTTATTCATGATAGTTATGAGGAAATCAGTGGAAGCAGTATTCAGGCAGTGTTCCTGAGTAGCAGTTTGTGGAAATCGGATGATATCTCCTAATTAGGATGGAATATGATCATGTGTAGTTATGAGGTAGTTGAAGACATTATTTTAGTGACATGGACATGAGTGCAAGATCCGAGGTCACACGAGTGTAGAATTATCTTAATTGGAAGTAGACAGTTTTGTGTAATTTTTATGTAACGTGTGGAAACTTTTATTTTGTAATTTGTATGCCAACTCATTTGTAATTAATTGAGTGTAGTATAAAGGAAGGAATGTTTTCATTTTTGTAATTTTTAATATGTAATGATAAACTAAATGAAGGAATTGTGAAAGCAAAATTCTTGAAAGAGTATATGTGAAGTACAGAGATCTAGTCTTGAGATCTGAAGAAGCAATTGGTGCGGTTTGGCACAGTCAGAGGAGTATTGAATTGATGAGATCAGTGATATTTTGGTATTATTCTATTGAGTAATACAAAGATCAATTGGACAATGAGTTCAGTGATCTTACCCTAAAGCTATTTGGGCAATGGGTCCTTCTGTCTTCCATAACTCCTAACAGACTTAGAATCTTTTAACAGGGATTAAAAGTCTCCTAATAGGGACTCATATGTACTGAATGTATTTGATAAGACTCCTAATAGAATCCATCCTCTCATACGGAACTTTCATATTAGTGCATCTTTTTTGTGCATCATTCCCACCGGGGTTTACTCTTTGATCAAGAGGTTCCCTAGTCAACATATCTTGTGTCATTGTGTTATTGTGCATGTATATCTTTTTATGGTTGTTGATTACATTTCTTACATGGTTAAAATATATTAAGGTTGATAAAATTTGCATTTATCTGATAACTAATTCAACCCCCCCCCCCCCTCTCAGTTATCCTGGTGGACTTTACTTTCTAACATAGGGTACCTAGAACAAGGGTACACTCAAAAGAAGTATCCCTTGGTTTATGACCAAATATTACAATTAGGTTCCCAAAGTGATCAAGATTTGAATAATTGGGAATGGGACTCATTGTCAAGTGAGTCATGCCAAGATAAGGAAGTGGATGTCATCCACGCCTACACTCCTAGCAAGGGAAAAGAAGAAGTCTTAGAATCAAATCAGAATCAAGCTTCAAGTTCTAGCTAAGTTGTCTTAGATAAGGTACCAATTCAATAAATTGAGAGAAATCAAAGGGTAGGAGAACCTTACGTACCCTCGTGGAGACCTACTATGGAAGAAACTAGCCCTAGGTTTAATCTGTGAGATTTTTATCCTACTAAAACCTTAGAGGATTCTAGTCAGGAATATTTTAACCCTATTTCTTTAGAACATCTTGAAGAAGCACATATTATAGACTTAAGCAATACAATGTTTGAACCTTCAAGTGAAGTCATGCCCCTAAATCCTATTGGACTAAACCAAAGCATTGATCCTTTGACCCTTATCTATCCTGAACTAATTGAATGAGATTTAATTGAACCTACCATCCTCCCTACATTTTTGAATGATAACTTGGTGTCTCAATACCTTAATGTGGTTGAGCCTTCTTCTACCATGGAATATCAGGAAAAAGTGACAAAGAGGAGTATTCAACCTTTCAGTTCGAAAAAATTTGAAAAATAAAAATAAAATAAAATGGAAAGAGTCTAATGTTGAAATCCACATTGTGGAAACATTAAATCAAAAAGAAAAAGAAATAAAAAATGTTTTCGAAGGTGAAAAACCAATAGATGCACCTAAGGAAGAAGGGTTCGATACTTTTCTCAAGCACTGTGAAGAAAGATCACCTATCTTAATTGTGTTATCTCTATTTGAGAATTAATCATTGTCATTAGTATCAAAGATGATCAATAGGTTACCTATGCTATCTAGTTGGTAAAAGGAAGTACTACAAGCTATTCATGCTAGTCGATTAACTACATAAAGGCAGTATCAAGAAAAAAAGATATCAGTTTTGGCACATCTATCTATGCAGACAGTTACAACATAATCATTAAACATTTTACCAAGATTGAGGATCATTTATTATGGATGTAATCATTAATTTTGATGATGATCTCTATGTAATTGCTAGATCTAGGTTATTTTTGTACACCGTAGATCTTATGGTTTTTCTTAAGATATTGTAACCTAATTTTGTTAAGTGGCAATAGTAGTATGCTATATATTTATATTTCATGTCATTTTTTCATAAGCATGATAAGGATGATATGTTTGCTATGAACAAGTGAAGGAGATCTTGAAGAAAGAAGCCAAATTCAAGACATCAGTTATCAAACAGAGAAGAGAAGAATATAGAGACAATCAGATTAGACAGAATCAAACAAGGCTACCGAGCAGTTCAAAGATAATATTTTTGACATATCAAGGTGATATTTATTCAATACTACATAGATCTGTTTCAGACAAGGTTAAGTTGTCATTTGCAGATACATCCTGTTATTCTCTAACCATTGTAATAGAGTTAGCAAAAATATCTTAACAGAGTAGACCTAACAGTCTTTATTGAAAAGCTTTTAACCGAGTATACAATCAAGTAGTGATGTTAAAATCCTTTAACTAGGTATATTTAGCTAATCTAATTGTTACTCTTAATAAGGTAAGATCACCAAAAGTGATCACAACTTGTAGCCCTAATAGGAAAAATTTATTATCTGCAGTAGTGAAGTATTTGTGGGTGTCATCCCCACCATAGTTTTTACCTTATAACAAGGGTTTTTGCACAACCAAAATACTTATGTTATGTGATTGATTTATTGTTGATTTCATGAAATTTAAATTTACAAGTTAATTGATTGAATGATGCATACAATGGATTCAGTTAAAAGATGAGTTTACTACTAGTTTCTGATTGAGTTTTTGGAGTTAAAAGTTTTTTAGGGCACTGACTCACCCCTCCCCTCTCAGTACCCTATCTCTCCATTCCAAAAATTGTTATCAAAGCTCAAATATCTTATTGGATGGTTTAACCACTAAAGAGTAAAGATATAACCATGGAGAGATATAAATTGGATAAGACAATAGAGAATCAAAAGATTCAGATGTAGATGTTCATAGAGCCATATAAACAAGCTAAGGATGCATTTAAGAAGTTACTAGTTTAGAGAAAGAATGATGTAGGAGCATCTCAGATCCTTGGCAATCTTGTGTCACCAAAAACATATTTGATTTTTTTTGTGTTGCTCGGTTCCTACTTTGACTGAGTTGGTTCAGTGTTGCTTGGTTTCCTTTATTTATCGGTGTTGGCCGGTTATCTCTGGCACTTGGTTTTTTCCCTAGCACTCGATGATGCTTGTATAGTGCTTAGTTGGCTTTTCTTACTGACGAGTGTCTTTTGATTTTGTTTTGAGGCCAACTTGTGCATTTAATTTGGATCACAGATTTAACACTGGTATCCATCTTTGGGAAGTGTGTGGACATAGATCTGGTCATTCCTTCTGTTGATTATGGATCTGAAGGCTGACTTGATTCAATAGCCTCTTGTATAAATGTAGTTGTTTGGTTAGAGTTTAGAGAGTCAGTTTTAGAGATAGAAGATAGGAGATTAGAGATTATTGGAAGATCCTCGCATGTTGGAGGACTTATGTACTTGATTGTAATATCTGGCCGAAACTAGGAAGGCCTTACAACCCGGTATGTATGAATCAAATTGGAGATAATATATCAATTAAATCTACATTCTCTCTCTCACTTTTGAGTGTTGTTTCTTTCGCATGTTGTTCTACAAGGTGGACCTAGTTAGGGTGTGACTTTGGCCCCTCATCCTGTCCTCTCTTACGTTAAAGAACCTGACTATTATAGAAAATGAGACCATTTATCATGAAGAAGAGATTGATGACTTATTTGATAACATTGGATCTAGTTTAGGAAGTATTTCTGATGGTTCTGAAAGTGCAATCTTTGATTTGTTTGAAAAGAATCTTCACTTGACTAAATAAGTGAAATCCCTATAGATCGATCAAGAATCATAGATGGTGAGAATGATTGATGTAATGAACAATGCTAGACAAGATGAACAAGAAATGACTCTAGTTGTTGAAGACCGACGACAAATGACTGAACAACTTCAAGAAATATAAACTAAGATACAAAGACTTATCGAGCATCAATTTGAAATATCCAACCAAATGGTGATTGTAAACTAGGAGATCAACCGAGTAAATGGTGAGTTGTCAAGAAAACTTAAAGATATTGGAGTACTTAGGGAAGAAAATGAAAAACTAAGAAATGAAGTAAAGATGCAGCTACAACACAATGAAATGATGAAGAAAGTTGAAGACAGTTTTAAGAAGATTGATGATTTTCTAATTAATCAAAGAAGGTTTGGAAGCAAAGATAGATTAGGCTACACCAGACAAGGAGAATCATCCAAACAAGTTGAACAAGTGAAAAAAAATCAAAATCAAGGACCTAAGACACTAACATTCTATCACTATGGCAAACTAGGATATACTTCAAATGTTTACAGTAGTAAAGCTCAAGGTAAACCCAAAATCACTCCTAAGTTTAATTTTTATTGTTATTATTGTTGTAAATTTGGACATCAATCATATGAGTGTAGAGCTAAGATGAATGAGACTTCTAAAAATCCTACCATGGAGAAACTATGTTACACTTGCAAAAAACATGGGCACACTTCACAATAGTGTAAGGTGAAGATGAAGCAAGTCTAGACACAAAAATAGAGAAACAAACCTTATCAACATAAGAGACAAAATAGTGCTTACACTTGGGATTACAACACATGGGTTAACTGCATAGTATGTGGAAGGTATGGAAATATTGCAATGAATTGTATGAGGAAGAGATGGGCTGGAAAATCTCAAAGCTGGACAAGAACTGGTATGGCATGCTTACATTGTCATAAAGTTGATCACCTAAGAAAGGATTGCAGAGACCGAGCACCAGAAGAAGGACATGTATTTCAGAGTGGAAACACTATTGCATATATCATGGGAATTAGAAACACTGTGTGGAGAAAGGAATCAAATGAAAATGTTGAGGCAAGCAATGCAGTGGGTGAAACCTCATCCATTGGATTGGGTTACATTGGTACCTCCACCTAAGGTGAAATAGGTATGTATGGAATTGATATTCAAAATTAATTTATCTTACATACAGTTCCTTATATTTGATGTACATGTACCAAATCTGCATGAATTAAGATGCATTACGGTTTATAAATTTTGAGCTAACAAAGTCATACAGTTAGTATAAGCAAGATTGAGTAGAGAGTTACCCATCAGTGACTATTATGTAAGGTTAACCGAGTATCAGTATCAACCCAGTCGAAAGTGATACGTTAACCAAGTTGTTGATGTTTTGTGGTAATCACTGTGTTGATAGCTGTCGCCAACCTGGAAGTAGGTCAAGCATTAATGACAAGTATTTTTAGTGGGAATTCAAAAAATTCTATAAATATATAGAAGATTTAGTTCATTCTTCACAAAGAAATTTTGAAGAGCAATAATATTCATAGAGAAAATTTGAGCTGAGAGTTTTTAGAAGCATTCAAGTCAGTTTTAGATCTAACCGAGTGCATTCTTCATCATTTCCTAGTAAGTACAACTTCTACCGAGAACATTCAATGTATTTTTTGAAACCCTAAATTGATTATAATGGCATCCACATCCAAGGAAAATGAATCTAAGATAGTAGAAGAGGAAGTGAACCTAATTGTTTCAGCTACCTATGATGAACCCAAGTTAAAAATTCATCCAGAAGTTGTATCTAAGATTGATTCAGTGGGACTTTTCACAAGCATCCCACCTAGGGTTTTGTTAGTTGAAGACATCAGATCTTACATCCATTGCAAAATAAGAGAAATCAAAGACTTTGAGACAGTTGTAGCTTATCAGAAGCTTTGTAGTGATGATGGAAAAATGAAACTGAAATTCAAACAGGTTGAGAAGATTGGTCTTAAAAATGCCCTAAAATTCCCAAAAACTTTTAAAACTAAATGGATTAGGGTTTTACTCAGTTGGTATCATGATGAGATATTTTGGTTGGATGAACCAGTCAAAGTAACAAAGAATATGATTCATAGGGTTACCAGATACCCAACAACCAACAAGACCAAGGCTTTTCATAGTGCTTCAAGGGTCGACATTGAAAATAATAATGGCATAGCATGGGATGATTGAGCACTACAAATTACTACAATTAAAGACCTAAAGGTTAAGTTTGCAGCACATGTCATCGGCTATAAGATCTATCAGTCAGGAAGACTAAATAGTGTACCGTGTAGAGCTATTAACATCGCATATAAAATGGTAAAGAAGAGTTTTTAGTTAGACCTTGCCAATCTTCTTCTAGGGTAGATTGAAGAAAATATGAAGACTATTCAGTCAGCAAAGTCGAATACTTGTAAGTTTAGATCACTTCTAGTATGCATATTTTTCTATATACAATGATTTTTCCCTTCTATTGATAATGTAGATTGGTCTACCAACAAACTAGTTACTGTGCAAATTTTTGATATGATTAATCACTTGGGAAATAATCTAAACAAAGTTCGTGATGATTATTTTGAGAAATTTAAGATTAGAATGAATTCTTAGAGTAGAATTCCTATTAAATTGGTCAAAGAATATGAGATGGATATTTTTTTTATTGTGGACACTGACCACACACTGATAAAGGTTGTGGAGCCTAGGATTAAATGGCTAGCCCCCATGGGTTATGAAATGGATATTGATTTTTCTTTGAAATCAATTAAGGCTCTGCTAACTACACCAAAGGATAAGAATGAAAAGAGATTTAGAACATTTGAGGAGGCCAAGACAAGAATAAAAATAGGCTTGGTCATTGGTAAGATAACTAATAAATCAAAGAAAATGATGAAGAAACTTGTGGAGAAGTTTGGAGATGATTCTAGATCATCTAATAGTTCATCGATTGAAGTTGCAACTGAAGGTCAATTAATGTTAACTGATAAACCACATGACAGTGAAGAAACTGAGTCAGATAAAGTGATAGATTTTACACCAGTTTCCCCTTCATCAACTATAAAGAAGAGGTAGTTAGAGGTGAAATCAAGGGCATAAACAAGGTAAAAAATTGTAGCTTCACCACTATTGAAAAAGGGAGTTGTGAAGATTTCAAAACCTAGAGCAGCATCACCTACAAAAACATATACAAAGAGAGGAACAAAAGCTACTACAGAGGCACCGAGGAAAAGAATAAAATTGATAAGAGGTAAGGAAGATTTAGAAGATGAGGAAAATGATAAAAATCAATTCAAAGTGGTCAACAATAAAGATAGAACAATTGATGAAGTTGTTGAGGATATCATTGAGCATGGTGAACTCACTAATCCTAAACTCATTTGGTTTGAGCACATGTCAACCAAGGATTAGAAAAAAAATAGAAGAGGCAATCATCTAGATGATGATTTTATTTAAGAGAGTTCCACTTGAATTTGTCAAGCAATTACCTAGGGCATTAGAGTAAAGGATAAATAAAAAATGGTCCTATGCCTTAGACACTGAGAATAAAATGAGGGAAAAATCCCTAGTTTTGGTAGTTCCTAATTTATCTATTACTGAGATTGAGGACTACATGACAACATACTCTAGGAGATTCAGAGTAAAAAGCCAGGCAATGCTGATACTAGATGAGAATCTAGCAGACATTGATGAGTCTAGTCAACTCATCTAGACCTCCATAGTTGCAGCCCGAGAGAAAGTTGAAAAGATGGCATTTATCAACATGTATGAGAAGAGACAGAAATCAAAAGGTAAAGGCATGAGTGAAAGTTAGAAGGTTTGTTTTTCATGTGTATAGCTTCCTATCTGTGTCTTTTCTCTAAGCTTTCCATCTATCATACCCCATTTACTAGGGGATTTTTGCATTAGGGTTAGCTTTTAGTATGGCTCTGGCCAACTTTGGCCCAACAGTTGATGTTGGTGATTGAGTTGAAGCTTTGGAAAGCTATGGTGCCTCCTCTAAACAAACTTCCTCACAAGTTCATCCTAAAGGACTTTCACGAGGTAACCCTGACATTGTTCTTAATCTGCAAGAGTTTGATTCTACATGTGAATGGTTAGAAAAGAATACTTTGATTAGATATTTTGTGGGTCACACTCCTAAAATTATCCTCAAAGATTGGGTAAATAAGATTTGGACCCCTCATGGGGTCCACCTTGACGGTGTGAAAAACCTCACCAATGGTTTTTTCCTATTCCATTTTGCTAACCCTTCCTAGGAGGAAGCTATTTTTAGCCATGGGCCCTAGACAGTTAGGTCCTCCCTACTTGTTTTTCAGAGGTGGTCTCAAGACTTCACTATCTTGGATGACAAAAAACTTAGGGTTCCCATTTCGGTTGAGTTTCCTAGTCTCCCTTTGTCATGTTTCCCTTTTATTTAGTCCATTACCAAAACCCTTGGCAAGGTCATTGTCATGGAGCATGACAAGTTTTTTAATACCCACCCTTATAAGCGTATTTGTGGTGAGATCGACCTTTCTAGGGAACTCAAAGATACTGTTGACTAGATCCAGGTTGGTTCCCTCACCATCTCTCAAAAAGTGCTTTATTTAAACCTATTAAACACCTATTATAGGTTCCAATCAGTGAAACACAAGATTAAGGACTTCCCTCTGGTCACCTCTCAAGTGAAGCCATCACTAAAGGAAGTGCCTATCAAAAAGTTGGAAGTTGGGAAAAAAGAAGAATGGACTACAGTCACGTGAAAAGGAAAGAATGTCTCAGGCTCTAAGATGGCACACACTACTTCTATAGTCATGTCACCTCTGAAGCCTCCAGTTGGAGAGTACCCTCTCTCTACTAAAGCATCATCAGTTGCTCCACCTACTTCACACCCTATTATTCAGGGGAAAGCTCTAGCTGTGAGGCCTACTACTTTAGAGGTGGTGCTCCTTCTACAAGCTATTCCAGTGGTTTCTTCTCAGTCTCCACATTGGTCTCACAGCCCTAATGGATGTAAAAACAACCCATAAAAATGATAGTTTATCTCTTTCAAAGATTTACTTCCCAGCTTTGGTTCAGTACCAATTTTCTTGTAGAATAGTTTCTCCTCTCTTGGGGACGAGGAAAACATGCAAGATTTTTAATGAATTTTTTGTCCTAGAATGTGTGAGGTCTAACTGACCTCTCTAGAAAGTACTATATTTGTGATACCTACTGTAGACTTCACAGTCTGGATGTTTTATGCTTATAAGAAGTAAAAATTTATGGTTTTTTGCTTAATTCTACCTATCGCATCATTTGGCCGGATGACATTGTTTTTTCTTCTCAGCATGAAGCTAGCAAAGGTGGTGTCATTACTATTCTATCACTTGGCCTTCATTATTTTATTATTGTGCATGGATCTGATCTGATGTAGTGTGTCACTTGGATCTTATTGTCTTTTCACAACCATTCTTTTAGCATCATTAATGTTTATGCTCCCAATGACATTGTGGAAAGATCTCAACTTTGGTGTTGGTTGGCAGAAAAATTGCCTCCTGCTACTTGGGTGATGTGTGGGGACTTTAATATGGTTTAGCTAGCCTCTAACAAGGAAGGGATTTTTCCTTTTTGATGGATAGCTTGGGAGAGAGAAGCATGGTACCATATGCACAATAAATTGGGTCCTTTTGATCCCAATGCTAACTACCACCAATAGGGTGGGGTCTAGCATACTTGGTCTAATTTTAGAGCTAGTTTTGATCATATATTTAAGAGACTAGATCATGCTATGATAATTTCTCAATCCTTTTTCTCTTTCTCTGAAGATCGGGGCCTACCTGTCACTCCTTTGATAGATATGACCTTGTTAGACTACTTCCCCATTTCCTTTTCCATCACTTGGCATTCCTCTGCCAAGTGGGCTACTTGTACTCAATTTTTTCTCAACACATTTGTGCTGATGCATGGTTCCACTATTTCCCACATTCTTTAGGTTTGGAATTTAGAGCCTCGGCCCCACAATCACCTTGGTTGGATATAGTGGTGGAGTGATGCCATCAACTGTACTATGAGATGTCTCCACATTTACAAACGTCAGTTGGCATGTTATAGGAAACGTGCCTATGAAGCTAATACTAAGGCTCTTCGTAATGCTTCTAATGCACTTGCATTGAACCCCTTTGATACTGAGCTTCAACTTAATCTTTCCCAACTTTGACATGAAAAGAAGATTGTAGATGCCTATGCTTCTCATGGAGCTCAAATCAAATCTCACCTCCACTGTTGGAGGTGGGTGATAAAGTCTCTAAGGATTTTTTTCATGCTCTCCAAGCCTGGCATACCAATGTTGGTATTCAAAAGATGAAACAAGGACCTAAAATCCTTACTGATCTTCTTGCCATTCTGCAAGCTTTTGTTCAACACTATGAAAAAGTGTTTTCTTCATAGGGAAATTTTATTACTCGGGAGGAGGATATTAAGGTTTGTATTGTTGTTACTCCAAACCACATAGCAGTTAAGCATTGGGCCTTTTATGAGAAAATTATTACCATTAGTGATCTTAATGAAGCTATCTTTTCTATGGCTGATGAAAAATCCCTAGGATGTGATGGCTTCCCCTGTGAGTTCTACAAACACTTATGGGATGCTATAGGACTTGACCTACATAAAGTTTATCTTGAGGCCTTCCATAATAAAAGTTTAGGTGCTATCATAAATAAATGGAACATAAAATTCATACCTAAAGCTGGCGATCCTAACGATATCTGAAATTGGAGGCCCATCACCTTGCTGAATGTCTCCTACAAGATAATTACTAAGGCTTTAGCTCTCAAAATTAGACATCTCATTCTACTTATTGTTCACCGTGAGGAAACTGGCTTTATTAAGTCTAGGTATATTCTTGACAACATTATTGTTATCTGGGAAGGGATGGAATGGGCTCGTTAGTCTAAGTAACCCACTTTATTTCTAAAGATTGATTTTTCTAAAGCATATGACCACATTGAATGGCCATTCATTCTTGCCATGCTGCAAGCTCTTGGCTTTGGTCCTAATTTCTTGCAATCTATGGAGATACTTTTTGGTGATGCCTCTATGTGCATCACTATCAATGGGTCTCAATATGATACCTTTGGGCTTTTTAGATCCATCTGACAAGGTTGTCCACTAGCTCCTGTATTATATGTGCTTGCTGCTGAAGGCTTTGGTTATTTTCTTGCCAATTTTATTTCTACTAGCTTGGCTTGGTGCATTTCTCTACCTGATTCTTCTTCTCATCTTGTCAATGGTCACTTTTTTGATGACTCCTTTCTCAATCTTATTAAGGATGAGGAAAATATATCTAATTCTTTACAGTGCCTGGACACCTTTTGTCAAGCCTTTGGATCTTCTATTCAATGGAATAAGACCCTTTGCTTCAAATAGTCTTTCCTTCTAGCCCCTCCCTAGCTTGCTAAGTTTGACTAGAAATGTGTCCAACATGGGGAATTCTTTCAATTCCTAGGCATTCCCTTTGTCTTCTGTGGATCTGCTATGGACTTATGGAATGTTGTGATTACCAAGATTGAGAAAAAGTTGCAATATTGGATCTGCAAGCCCCTATCCCTTACAGGAAAATTCTAGATTTACTCCAAAGTTCTAGCTGCTACTCATGTTTACTACTCCTCATGCTAGGCTCCTTCTAAACCCTTGTATCTCAAGCTAGAATGCCTTCTCAAGACTTTCTTTGGGCTTCTAGAGGTGATAGCCATGGGTTCCATAGAGTTACTTGGGAATATTGATGTCTCCCTAGATACTTAGGCGACCTTGGCCTTCTCTCCACTCAAAAGAAAGGTCTTGCTCTATGTGCCAAGTGGATTATTCATGATTTTACTAGTGATGAGGCTAGGAAGATCCTTGGTAGGCACTGCATCTCTTTAGGATTGCCTATTCATAGGCCAACTTGGAAGGGCATTAATCTATGGACCTTTCTCATTATGAAGGAGCCTCTTTAGATTCAGGGCACTTTCACCAGTAGGAGCATTTGGAAAGCCTAGGGAGCTATTAAGCCCTAGATTTGATGGGATGGTGATGGCTTTCACAATGAGCTTTCTTTCAATCAACAAAACCTCTGGTGGTCCCCATTGTTTTCTATTTAAGGCATCCCTCTGGCTAAGACTCAAGGGGCTAGTGCTCTATGTTTTTTCAAATGATGCATTCAAACTCCCAAAGACCTCTTCTCTAGGGCCACTATGAGTCTCTTCTCTTGGGAGGATACACAGGTGCAATTCTATTTGGCTCATACAGATCATCAAACTTTTGATCTGTTGGTTTCTGCACTTCCTGATAATTTTCTTCATAAGCTTGGTATATAGACTATTCATCCATGGTGGAAGGATTAGAAATGGTATCCTATCACTCCTTTCAACAATTACAAGCCGAGGTTGGGCTACAGATGGTTTTCTACCCATCTTCCCATGGTGGACATTCTTAACCAAAGATGGCATCTTCAATCTTCCACTAATCATTGGAGCTCTCACTTTCAAACCATCTGGGCTGCCATTATGGAGCCCAAGGTGGCTCTCTTTTCTTGGTGTCTATTTTTCCAAGGGCTTCTTGTGGGACCTAGGTTCAAACATCTAGGTATTTATGACCCTCGATGTCCATTATGTGGTCACCATGAGACTTTCTTTCACATCTTTTGGTTTTTTAGGAGAGCTCAATAGTATTGGTAGTGGATTCATGATTTTTTCAAACCCTTTAGGCCCGAGCCTTTCTCCTGGCATATGATTGTCTTGGGGGATTCTCCTCAACTTCCTTCCAAGTTTACTCAAATTTGGCATACTTTTAGGATGGAGAGTTTTTTCACTAGGAATGCTATTATTTTTTCTCACAGCTTTCTTGATACGAATGTTTCTTTGTATAATAAGGCTTGCATATGTAATAATGTTATCATGCAAATTTAGGTTCAAGAAAATAAAGTGGCTCTAGAGGTGGTTCACCTTCAAGAGCTACTTAATCACTAGGGCAACGCTCCCTACACTATTGCCCAGGTTCCTCCTAATGCCATTTCTACTGAAGGTTCCCCTCCTAGAGGCCACCGTCATGGGCGAAGCTCCTCAACTCGCTACTCTTGTACCCCATGGTCGCAAGATCCTTTCCACCACTCTCCTAGAGGTGATGATGATGGTTGGTGGTGCCACTTGGATTCTCCACCTCTTTGTACTTTTGGGTGGTCTCCAGCTTTGGCTTAGTCTACCCCTCTTGATGCTCCTGGTACACATCATGGCTCTAATTGGCCTCCTACCACCTGCTCCAAGTTTCCCCACCTGGGTTTGGCCATTTCCCTACCCCAGGTAGAAGAGAAAGAGAAAGAAGTAGAAGATGATGGTTGGTTGATTCCTGACCCTCCTATCAACCCCAATGATGTTTGGGGTTCTAATGATAAAGATCATCCTCCTTCTGGCACTGCTCTTACAGCTTAATGGCTTTATGCCTTTTTTTTAATGAATAGTTGTTGTTATTTCCATCTTTTCCATGTGAACTCTACGGGGTGATTTTTATGTCCCTTGACCCCTTTTTTGTGAATATGTAACTTTTATATTTAATTAATGGAGAAGGAACTATTCATAAAAATCAAGGTAAAGGCATTCATATTGAAGATGTAAACTTGGCACTGAATCAAGAAAAAGTAGATATATCAGATACCAAGGTACTTGATACCATAGATGCCACTGAAGACTTAAGTATTTCATAGGATGCACTAGATCAGGTTGAGATCCAAATTCTAGATAACAATGCATTAGATGTACTCATTAAGGACATCACAAATGGTGATCCTGATGACTGAGATGATGATGAGGATGTAAACATTGCTGAAGGCACTACATAAGAAGAAGGTAATTTTACCAAGCATGCAATCACATCATTACTAGGTGAACTTCCTATCTTGATGGAAGTTGTTGAAATTGTAACCAAGGAACAACCTGACAACTCAAACCTTGAGAAACCAATGGATACATCAAGGGAACAAGGAGATGGAACACCAAAAAAATTAAATAAGCCTAAAGAAAAAGAGGTAAAAGAGACAAATTCAAAGGGCCAAGATGACCCCAAAGAAACCAAGACTACCCCACCTGACACAATATCATAGGCTCCATCTCAAAAAACTGACACATAGATTACTGAGGAGTAGAAAAAGGAGGAAAATATGTCAACCGAGCAAGACACACAAAATATTGAGGAGAAAGCAATAGTACAGTTTGTGAAGAGCTCGCTTGAAGAGATAGAGAAGAAGAAGAAGAAGAAGAGGAAGAAGAAAGGAAAAAGACTAGTCACACTAGATGAAATCATAGTTATACCTAATTGTGAGTTGAGGACCCTAATCCCTGAAGAACTAAGAAAATATGGGGAGTTATGTACAAGGAAAGTAGCACAAGAAAAGCTAAGGATGGAATGCAAGAGCAGGAAGATATTGGAAAATGTAAGAGACATCTTACAATAGGTTGTACTAGAAGTATAGATTAATGAGGACACACCTATAATGGACCAACTTGATACCCTTGCAGAAGAAATCAATGCCCCTAACATTGAAGCTGAGAAAAGGATTGAAGAAAGAGCAGAATCAAACATTCAAGATAAAATTATAGAGAAAATAAGCCAGGAAGTGGAAATAAAGAAGGTGAAATTATCTGAGGTGATAACCAACATACAATCTATTACTCAGTTAATTAGTCAGATATTGATTAAGATTTTCACTATGGAGACCTTCACTGTTGAGATCTGTAAGAAAATTAAACAACTAGATACCAAAATCCAAGCCAGTGCACAAGCAACCTTAACCAAGCTAGATGCTTTTTCTAAGAATATCCTAAAGGTTCAAGAACTTAGGTGGTTAAGAGCATATATGAGGAAGCATGAAGAAATGATAAGTGATCAGGTCACCGAGCTACAAACCGAGTTGCTTCCTTATTTGAAATTTTTTGAGAAACACATTGTCAAAGCACAAACACTTGTTGCAACACCAGAGATTTATGTGTTGCAAAAAATCTTTGACATGCATGCACAAGTCGGTCTTGAGCACATTTATCTAACCAACTTGAAAGAGGAATGGGAAAACCTCTTGTATTCTTTGAAGCAAACCCATCAACACATTTTTGATAAATTGTAAGTATACACTTTTGTATTTGGCTTTACTATCAAAAAGAGGGAAAGCTAATGTATGTGCTAAATTATATAAATATATGATAAGTGTACTACATACTACCAGGAGCATGTACGAAGGGGGAGTAATTTTGAAATTTTGTTAAGTTATGGTATCTATGTATATATGGCTAAGTAAGAACAATTTTTGAGACATCAGGTCTATATACATTGAAGGTTTTGATACTAATGCCAAAGGGGGAGATTGTTATCTCTATTTGAGCATTAAGGATTTTCATTAGTATCAAATATTATCAGTTAGTTAGCTATGCTACCTAGTTAGTAAAAGGAAGTACTACAAGCTATTCATGCTAGTCAGTTAGCTACATAAAGGTAGTACCAAGAACAAAAAGATATTAGTTCTAATTGAGTACCAGAGAAGCTTTACTAAGAATTAGTGTATACAGATACTAAGCGTTAGTAAACACCGAGTAGATTGGACACCAAGCACTAGTGTAACTATTGAGCAGTATCGATAGTGTTTACCGAGCAATTTAGGAAATGACATAGTAATTAGTTTTGACACATCTATCTATGCAGATGGTTACAATAGAATCATAAAACATTTTACCAAGATCAAGGATCATTTATTATGGATGGAATAATTAATTTTGATGATGATCTCTATGAAATTTCTAGATCTAGGTTATTTTTGTACACCATAGATCTTAGGGTTTTTCCTAAGATATTGTAACCTAATTTTGTTAAGTGATAATAGTAGTATGCTATATATTTGTATTTCATTTCATTTTTACATGAGCATGATAAGGATGATATGTTTGGTATGAACAAGCAAAGGAGATCTTGAAGCAAGAGGCCAACCTCAAGACATCAGTTATCAGACAGAGAAGAGAAGAATATAGAGACATTCAAATTAGATAGAATCAGACAAGGCTACCGAGCAGTTCAAAGATAATATTTTTCACATATCAAGGTGATATGTATTCAATACTACATAGATCTATTTAAGACAAGGTTAAGTTTTCATTTGTAGATACATCCTGTTATTCTCTAATCATTGTAACAGAGTTAGCCAAAATCTCTTAACAGAGTAGACCTAACAATCTTTATTGAAATCTCTTAACTGAGTACACACTCAAGTAGTACTATTAAAATCCTTTAACTAGGTAGATCTAGTTGATCTAATTGTTAATCCTAATAGGGTAAGATCACCAGAAGTGATTACAACTTGTAGCCCTAACAAGAAAAATTTATTATCTGTAGCAGTGAAGTATTCATGGGTGTCATCCCCACTGTAGTTTTTACCTTCTAACAAGGGTTTCTATGTAACCAAAATACTTGTGTTATGTGATTGATTTATTGTTTATTTCATGTAATTTACATTTACAAGTTAATTGATTGAATGATGCATACAATGGATTCAGTTAAAAGATGAGTTTACTACTATTTGTTGATTGAGTTTTTGGAGTTAAAGTGTTTGAGGGCACTGATTCACCCCTCCCCTCTCAGTACCCTATCTATCCATTCCAACAAATTGAACAAATAGAGAAGGTGAATATTGGGTTAGAATCAGAGCCAAGAATCATATACTTATAAATATCTCTATCTAGTGAAGAAAGAAAGGATTTCATCAATTTTTTCAAAGAAAAACAAATAAATTTTGCATGGTATTATAATGATATGCTTGGATTAGATCCGAATTTGATCATGCATCATTTGAATATAAAAGGAGTAAAACTAGTGAAGTGGAAACTAAGAAAGATGCATCCACACATAGCTTTTCTTGTCAAGGTAGAGTTGGAAAAATTGCTAAAAGTAGGGTTTATAAGAGACATTTATTATGCTGAGTGGATTTCATATATTGTGCTTGATTCCAAAGTAGGTAAATCTATTAGAATTTGCATAGACTTTAGGGATCTTAATCTTCATGTCCTAAAGATGACTTTTTGTTACCAAGCATAGATGCCATTATCGACTTAACAACAAGACATTCAATGTTCTCACTTATGGATGGGTTTAGTGGTTATAATAAAATAAAGATAGAACCCAAAGATCAAGACAAGATAGCATTCGCATGTGCATGGGGGACGTTCTATTGGAATGTTATGCCTTTTGGTCTAAATAATGTTAGAGCAACCTATAAAAGGGCCATGATGGCCATATTTCATGACATGATGCACAAGTTCATAGAAGATTATGTAGATGATATACTTGCTAAATCCAACTCATGAGAAGAACATCTACCCATCTTAGAGAAAATATTTATAAGATTAGAGAAATTTATAGTAAGGTTAAATCCAAAGAAGTGCGCATTCGGTTTTCAATTAGGAGAGCTACTACAGTACATTGTCTCAGAAAAAGGAATAGAGGTAGACCCAGCCAAAGTCAAAGCCATCATGGAAATGGGGGAACCTAGAAATATAAGTTAGATGAGATCTCTTCAAGGAAGGATTCAATCCATTAGAAGGTTCATCTCTCATTTAGTAGAAAAGTGCCACAATTTCACTAAACTCCTTCACAAGGACACAATTTTCAAATGAGATGAGAAATGTGAAGAATCCTTCACTTTGTTGAAGAAATATCTAATGGAAAGAAAAAAAGCTACAAATTTATGGAGATTCCCAACTAGTTATTAATCAGATTAATGATGAAAATCAAACTAAAGAGGACAAGTTGATACCATACAAGAATATGATTGAGGATCTTAAGAAATACTTTAATTACATTTGAGAAAGTGCTAAGGGATAAGAGTAAAGAAATGAACGTAATGGCTACTTTGGAATCACTTCTCCAAATACCAGATCAAAGTGCTAGATATGAATTCCTGGTAGAAGAAGTTGAGCAAACTGCATTTGACCCTTCCCATCCTCATACCATTTGTTTATTAAAAGTACATGAATCACCTTAGTATGGATCCATTTACACCTACTTGAAAGACCAAATCTTACCCTTAGACCAAACTAGAAGTCAAAAGAAAAGTTTTATATGCCAAGCTTCTTGCTATACCTTGATATCTGCTATATTGTATTGTAAGAATCTAGATGGAATGCTTCTAAGATGTCTAGAGAAGGATGAATAAAACATATCCTTGTAAGAAATTCACAAGGGGATTTATGGGTGACATTTGAATGGTTTAACCCTAGCTAAGAAAATTATTAGGATAGGATATTTTTGGCCGTCGATGGAAAAGGATGCTTGTCATTTTGCAAAAACTTGTCATAAGTGTCAATATCATGGGAACTTGATCCATGTAATAGTACAAGAGCTTCATCCTATGATTACACCTTGGCCCTTTTATCAATGGGGTTTGGAATTAATAGGGATGATTTATCCACCATCTTCAAATGGTCGTAAATTCATCATTACTGCAACGTAATATTTTTACCAAATGGGTGGAAGTTGTACTCTTATCTACTACCATAAGAAAGAAGATATCCTTGTTTATATTAAATCACATAATCTATAGATATGGTATTCCTCATGCCATCATAACAGACAATGCAAAACATTTCAAAAACAAGGATTTGAAAGAGCTATGTACAAAATTTCATATGATACATCACTCATCTTCAATATATTACCCACAAGGTAATGGGAAAGTAGAAGCTATAAATAAGAACATATTAAAGATATTGAAGAGAAACATGGATAATTTAGGTAGATATTGTCACATTCAAATAAACCCTACTCTATGGGCTTATAGAACAAGCATTAGAACGCCAACATGAGCTACCCCATTTTCCCTAGTCTATGGAGTAGAAGTAGTTTTACCTTTGGAGGTAGAAATTCCATCCTTAAGGGTCTCCTTACATAGTTTATTAAGTTAAGAAGACTATAGAGTTGCTAGGTTACATGAACTAGAATTTCTAGATGAAAGAAAACAATAGGATTTTGATCAGTTAAAAGTGTATCATAATCGAATGACTAGAAACTATAACAAACATATCAAACCAAGGGCATTCCAAATAGGTGACTTAGTGTTGTAAGAAAATCCCAAGAATCAAGTAGAAAGGGAGAAGAAAGGAAAGTAGGAAGAAAACTAGTTAGGACCCTTTGTGATCACATCATCTTTTAGCACTATAACTTACAAACTAGCTGATTGTGAAGGAGAGGAGTTGCAAGAGCCAATAAATAGTATACATTTGAAAAGGTTCTACACCTGAAGCAATTGAAGAGGGATAGAGAAAAAGAGTATCAAAAATATTAGATGAGAAAACATCCTATTTATTTTATATAGTCAAAAGAGATCTTAAAAATACCAAAAACATTGAAAAACAGAAAAGAGCCAACAAATCATAAATGTAGAAAAGATAAAAAACAATGGAAAATTGAGCATAAAGAAAGCCAAAAACATTTAGAAAGGATCCTTAAAAAGATTTTGTCTTGGTGAAAACCTAGAAAATAGGCACCTTGATAATATAGAAACCAAAAGAAAGAGAGAAAATACAAAAAAATTAGAAAAGAGAAAAGAGTACCCTGGTGAAAACCTAGCAAATAGGCACCTTGGTAGAGTAAAAAGGAAAAGGCTTTAAAAATAGAAAAAGAAAGAAAATCCATTCAATCAGTGAAAACTTGGTAAATACACACCATTGGAAGTCCAAGTCAGTCATATACCTAGTGGTCATCCTTATGAATATTGCATGCACTAGCATTTGTATATATTACATAATAAAACCCCATAGTTGTATTTGTGAGTACCTATAGATTTTGGTCACCTAATCTACAAATTGTCCCAAGTCCCACAAACATAATCACATCAAAATGGGGGAAATATACCCTAAAGGAGGAACGATTCATCAAAAAAAAACTTCAATCAGACACCAAATCAATTCATCAGAGCACAAGTGAGATGCTCAATCAAATCCTAATCTTAATTCAATTTCTAATCAAACACAAAATTCAATCTAAAATCTCACAAAGACCTTATCTTTATCAGGATTAAAAGTATGAGATGGATAGAGCTATACTTGAAATATGGATTTGAAAAGTGCAATTTTTTTCTAAAGTGTTGACTTGATTGATTAAATCATGTCTTTCTAGCAAATCAATGAAACTTTTTAAACTAGACAAGCTATGATGAAAGCATGATATTTTATTGATTTCTGAATGACTATCTTAAGATCAAAGTTTTGAAGTATGTATTTTTCTAAGGATGTGATCATCAAAGAATCATCAAGGACTTGTACATATGATGAAACTAAGATCTTTATTTGTTTACACAAAAGGATACCTTGGATATTTTGATGTTAAATATCATAATAATTGTATATGCTAAATGTGGGCCTCTAACTTAGCCATACACTTCAACATAGTCATTGCTCATCAGTCACATATGAGAATGAATATGAAGTCATTCATTTTGCATGCCTACATGATTTGACTTGTTTCCTCCTATCTAGGTAGGGTTATGAATAGATCTCAAAATTGAGAGTCCAACAACCATAGACTAGCACTAGAATGGAGGATTTAAGATAACATGCAAGTGTAATTAAGCTAGAATGAGAATATGCAATTAATCTAGAGATAATAAAAGATGAATTAATCTAAGAACAATGGAAGTAGACTAGTTGAGAATGAAATGCATGTCTAATCTAGGCATGTTATTAATCTAGAAATGATATTAAAATAACAATTAATCAAAGCTTGAATGCAAATAATCTAAGATGATATTTCGACATAGTTTCAATACTCAAAAGTTGCATCCTTATGAATGAGAAACAAGAGTTCTTTTATAGAATCTCGGGCTCAATTGACGGTCAAGATTGAACGAGATGAATGATGGAGATTGAAAGGAAGCTCAGTTCGGAATGGAAAGTTTCCTATAAAGAGACAGTCAACTATTTGCCTTTTGAGTGAGTGGAGTAGTTAACTGATTTATTGCACTTTTGAATTTCCAGTTAACTCAAAGTTTCCTTTTTTGAACTGAAGAGAGGATTTTGTAGAGAATATTTGATTAAATAAATACAATATGACATCATAAATGAACTTTCTCAATTATTTGAACAATTAAATTCAATTATTGAAATGAGGATATTTATTTAAAAACAAAATATTAATTAATTCCTTTTTATGTAATTTAGCTAAAAGAGGTAGATTTGATTTAATTAATGTGCTAGGACTTTATAATTAAATTAATTGATCATGGGGTTTATTTAGCTAGTTATAGTCGATACTTAGGAATTAAATATAGCATGTGATTAATGCAGATTTAGGGTTTTTTGCATTTGACACTAAGTCAAGTAGAATCAATTAGGAAGATAGAATTGCCTGGTACAATAGGACTTTGATGATTCCAAAATTTGATAGAATGAGACTAAATGCAACAAAATTGGTTAGGGTTGCAAGATGGCAATTTTGGGATATTACATTTTGCCCCTCTTTGAATTGATGTGTGAGTAGCACATTGATTCAAAGAATAGTTTGATGTGATAATTGATGAGAGTTTCAAGATTATCTTCAGAAAAAAGCTTAACCCTTGGAAGTCCAGATTAGATTGCCAAGACATCGGTCAGATTACCATTTTTTGTAAGACTGTCCCCAAAATAAGGCTCAATATTTAGGAGTCAGGGTTAGATTTCCCCAATACCTATCTATTGAATGATAACTGATGTAGATTTTTAGGACTATCTCTAGAATGAAGATTAGTCTTCCGAAATCTAGGTTAGATTGCTTTGATACTAGTTAGAAAGAGCCTTTTGAGAGGCATCTTTGGAAAAAAGCTTGACTTTCAGGGATTGAGGTTAGATTTACTTGATACCTAGTAGTGAGATTTTGAGAACCATCTCTAGAAAAAATCTTGATTCCCAGGGATCTAAGTTAGATTGCTCAGATACCTAATGAGATTTCGAGAACCATCTCTAGAATGAAGCTTGATCATCAATGATTTGAGTTAGATTGCTTAGATACCTAATAGTACGATGACAAGATGTAAGGCAAAAGATACCCCTAGTGATTCAAGATCATGGAACATGAAATTTTGACCATGAGGTACAAAAAAATGAACATGCCTCAAGTGATGAAATGCTCCTAGCAATGAGGACTTTGGATTCAAATCAAATTGATTTGAGAATTGATTCATTGATTCAATGATGCAATCATCCTGCCTCCTCGGGAGAGAAATGGAAAGATGACACATCATAAATGTATATTGATAGCAATAGGTTGTATATATAGATTGATTAAGAGATCTAGAATAACTTAGAATAGATTATGGAAGATTCAAGAAGCTTTAGAAGTGATTTGGAGTGATTTCAAGGTTTGGTTTACAAAGTTTGACCACAGTTGAGAAGAGTTGACTTTTAATGAAAAAATTTGAAGATGTCAAGAAAATATTGATGTGAGATGAGTCTGACAAGAAAGCAATGTTAGAAGGTCAATTGCACAAGCGTCCGATCACATCAGTCCCAAAAACTTTAAAATGCGATTTTGAGCTATGTAGAAGTGTCAAATTTCAATTTTGATCCTAAAACTTGCACAGTCATGAGGAAATCAGGATGTGAAGTGAGAATCCATAATCATACAAATCTAGGAGAATACAATAAAATGATCATCGAACACTGTCACAATGCAAGTCTAGAATGAAAATGTAATCCTAAGCTAGATGCAATCCCTAGGACTTGGTTGCTGGACCCATTAGATAGTTTTCATCACAGAGATGTTTTTATAGGATGGTCAAAAGATATCATAAAACCCTCACTGATATGGAAATCATGAGAATATGAATATGACATTAGTCTTAGGTTTTTTAGAATGAGGTGTAAGCATTAAGGCACAAGAAGCCAGAATGACTAGAACACCTATTCCTTTTGATTTAGTAAGTAAACATAAGAACCAAAGCACAGTTGCTAGGATGACCAGAATATTTCTTGCAAAAAAGCACACCAAACATGTGAGAGTTTCTTCTTTTTCTAAGTGACTAAGAAATATTTTAAGGGTTCTCATAGTGACTCTTATGTTCACTTCATAGGACGAGCATTGAAATTTCACTTTTAGCAGAAAGAAGTCACACAAACAGACAAGGAGAAGAACCAACCTCACCAAAGTTTCCATATAAAAGGAGTCAGTGTACACATAGAACTCTAACAAAAGATAGTGGTTCTTATAGTGGACACCCTTTTTATATGGATCCTTTGGATCATTGGAACTAAACTGACAAACAAAAAGCAAATAAAAGATCACACCCCTAGTATTTTCATCTCTCCATCAAGATTGATGTCTTTAAGTTTCTCGAGAAGGGATGATAAAGATAAAAGACAAGCACACGAAATAAAAGCTCAACATGTCTTAGAGAGTTTTAAATACAGTTTCAAATTCAGTAGATTTATGTCGAATTAGAAGTATACGTCATAGGGGAGAAGTCTCACTAGGATGATGATAGTAGACAAACATAGTGAGAACCACTGGTGACTGACACAAGAGAGATTCTCAAGGAGAGAGATCGTAGTGCTAGCTAGGCATTAGTAGGAAGATGTAGTGAGAATCACTAGTGACTAATGTGAGATAGATATCCCCAAAAGTGATAGGATGATACCCTCTAGACTAGGAAGGTTTCCCCTAGTGTATGACCAATTTCAATCCATGTAGAGTCGAGTAGAGTCTCAAAGCTATCTGAGAATGAGTGCATGAGAGAGAAAACTAAAGCAAGAAAGAAATTGTATAGAGCCAAGCATTGTTTCAATAGGTATATCATTGTAGAACAAGAGGCACATATTTCCTAGGTTTTCACCTTCTTGGCAAAAATTTATTGTTTTTGCTACCATGATGCCTGTTTACTAGGTTTTCATCAATGGAAAAAAAAATTCTTTTTCAATTTTTTTCAATTTTTTGATTTTTCTCATTTTTTTTGTATTATCAAGGCACCTGTTTACCAAGTTTTCCCCAGGATAATAGATTTTTTAGGACATTTTACAATTTTTAGGATTTTTTCAAAGTTTATGTATGTACATAGAGCATTCTAAAGATGTCTCAGCTGTAGAATTGTTTCAGATGCAAGGCGTTGATTGGCTCTTCGAGATGTTCCCCTTCAATGGTGGAGAGTTGATAGGCACCAGACCCAAAAATTGTAGTGAAAATATATGGACCAAGCCAATTGGGTTCAATTTTTTCCTTTTGGATCTGTTGTTGTTGATTCTTGGGGTTCTCTCTTAGGATGATATCACCCACTTGGAATTCCCTTGGTCTAACTTTCTTGTTGTAGCTCTTGGACATCCTCTTCTAATATACTCAAAGTTGATTAACTACCACTTTTCAACATTCATATTGTAGTTCTAGCTCTTGTAGATGAGATATTTTGTTATCATCATCAGTGATGAGGCCTTTCAGAGAGACTCACAAAGTAGGAATCTTGACCTCAATTGGTAGTACAACATCCACTTTGTAAACTAATGTTGTAGGAGCGATAAGGAGATCCAACCAATAGTGTCCAACTATTGAGAGGTCCATAGTCAAGGAAAGATCATTTAAGTGAGACCCATAAATATCCTCATGTATGCATCTTAACTCTTTCTCAGATTTCCTGTACTCTAAACACTTAGGGAGAGTACGTTCTATATTTATCTTAGTCATGTCATTAGAGATGAGGAGATATCGATATGCACCTTTAGGAAAAGTAAGATGGGGTGAGGAGTGTAAAGTATGAGAGACAAGGATAGTGAAATGGAGTGAAGTATGAGAATTTGGAATCTTGAATAGAAACTTTAATTTTCCTTTGATATCCAAGTTTTTTTAGCTTGGGAATCTACATAGCTTTTGACTTTTTTTCTTCCTTTTTAGGTGCTTTTGATTGTAATTCTTGTAAGATGGATTTTGAGATCCATTTTTTCTTTGATTGTCTTTTGTTCTCTTTGAAGACCTTTGTGGCCTTTAGGATACTGCCTTTTTTCTTTTTAGTCACATGTCGATTAGATGGGACATGGTGACCTTGAGATATGAGTGGATTTTGAATTTTATGTTACAAATCCAAGTTACTTCCAAAAAAATTAGGAATTAGGGGTGAATGAGGCTGATATGACTAGTTTAGGTGGACAGGTGGAATGGGAAGTGGACTAGCCACTTATCTCAGGGAGGAAGGGGGGAGAGGGTTCAATGGGATCGGCTCAAGTGAAAAGATATCAACATCATCCTCATCATTCATGAATGAATCAGATAGATCAAGAATGTTGTCTTCCATAAAATGTTGTTGATTGCGATTTGTCCTAGAAGAATCAAATAGGTTTAGAGGCATATCATGTGAGTCCAACCAAAATGGTTGATTTCGAGAGCTAGGCCCCTCTTCAAGTGGTAAGAGTGCATGAATAGGAACCATTTCAATTTTGGATCATCCTATGTTCCATGAAGCTGTGATAGGATGGGGTCTTATATACCCATGATTTTCTAGAGTAGCTGAAGTGTAGATTGAAGTAGATGGTCTAGGAGCCTTAGGAATGATTTCCACATAAGGGTGGAAAGGATCGTCATCAGTTTCTTGATCTTGAGATTTATAACTTTCTCCTCTTTCAAAGATGGTAGGAGGAGCATATCTATGTATAACATCAACTTGTATTGTTGTAGTAGCATCAGATGAGGAATCCCACTCATATTCCTTTGAATTTGCCTTGCTATTGTGATACTGTCTAATGTAGTTAGATAGAGACATTGTAGGAGGGAGATTTTCTTCATCACAGTCATCTTTTATAGAAGGGATATTCTTAGTAGCAGAAACTTGTTCAATAGTAGAAGTAGTGGAGTAATTTAGAATAGGCATACCCCAAGGCATATTGAATATGTGGGAGATATCAGCTAACGGCCCCCAATTAGGATCAATAGTATGTTCAGTAGTTTGGATAGAACATTTATAATATGTCATATTTCCATTTCACTCCTGAGGGGGCAGGTTGATTACATCATTGAATCACTGAATCAATTCAATGTTAATAAAAAGTCCTCATTGCTAGGGGCATTTCATCAGTTGGGGCATGTTCAATTTTTTATACCTCATAGTCAAAATTAGATGTTCCATGATCTTGAATCACTAGGGGCATCTTTTGCCTTACATCTTGTCATTGTACTACTAGGTATCTATGCAATCTAACTCAAATCCCTGAGGATCAAGCTTCATTTTGGAGATTCTTCTCAAAATCTCATTAGGTATCTAAGTAATCTAACTTAGATCCCTGGGAATCCCCCATGGTCGGTGCCAAAAATGTATATGCTAAATGTGGTCCTCTAACTTAGCCATACAATTCAACATAATCATTCCTCATCAGTCACATACAAGAATGAATATGAAGTCATTCATCTCGCATGCCTAGATGATTTGACCTATTACGTCCTATCTACGTAGGGATATGAATAGCTCTCAAAATTGAGAGTCCAAAAACCATAGACTAGCACTAGAATGGAGGATTTGAGCTAACATGCAAGTGCAATTAAGCTAGAATGAGAATATGCAATTAATCTAGAGATAATAAAATATGAATTAATCTAAGAACAATGGAAGTAAACTAGTTGAGAATGAAATACATGTCTAATCTAAGCATGTTATTAACCTAGAAATGATATTAAAATAATAATTAATCAAAGCTCAAATGTAAATAATCTAAGATGATATTTTGACAGAGTTTTAATACTCAAAAGTTGCATCCTTATGAATGAGAAACAAGAGTTCTTTTATAGAATCCCAGGCTCAATCGATGGTCAAGATTGAACGAGATGAAAGGTGGAGATTGAAAGGAAGCTCGCTTCAGAATGGAAAGTTTCTTGTAGAGAGATAGTCAACTATTTTCCTTTTGAGTGAGTGGAGTATTTAACTTATTTGTTGCACTTTTGAATTTCTAGTTAACTCAAAGTTTCCTTTTCTGAACTGAAGAGAGGATTTTGTAGAGAATATTTGATTAAATAAATACAATACAACCTCATAAATGAACTTTTTCAATTATTTGAACTATTAAATTCAATTATTGAAATGAGGATATTTGTTTAAAAACCAAATATCATTTAATTCCTTTTTATGTAATTTAGCTAAAAGGGGTAGACTTAATTAAAGTGCTAGGACTTTATAATTAAATTAATCAATCATAGGGTTTATTTAGCTAGTTATAGTCGATACTTAGGAATTAAATATAGCATGTGATTAATGCAGATTTAGGGTTTTCTACATTTGACACTAAGTCAAGTAGATTCAATTGGGAAGATAGAATTTCCTAGTACAATAGGACTTTGATGATTTATAAATTTGATAGAATGAGACTAAATGCAACAAAATTGGTTAGGGTTGCAAGATGCCAATTTTGGGGTATTACAATACCAAAATCCACTTGGAACATAGAATATAACAAAATTAGTATTCGTACTCTCATGATTGACTTCAATCAGTGATAGTCATACCAATGGATGAGAAAGCAATGTAAGAGGTGAAAAGGGTATCCATATCATCATGGTTGAACTAGTGATGGTTGTACTAATTTTGGATTTCAAAAACTGCTTGATGATGATATAAGCTATAAATTTTTGAATAGTGACAGTTAGTTGTGTACATCCTAGACTAAATGCATTTAAAATTATTTTCCTTTCTTAGCTCAAAAAATGAATTTGTAAGAGAAAAATAGAAAAGGGGTGGAGTTAAATCAAAAATCAAGAAAACATCAAAAACTATACGTGATCGAGTGCGTTGGAAATAAAAAATCAAAACAAATTTGCATTGCTTTAGTTCACTTGCATTTTTTAAAATCATCTTATCTTGCAAGACTCTTTTTTCCTAAGTTCATTTAAGTTCATTAAGTTAGTTTGCATTAACTTTAATCTAAGTTCATCACATTAGTTTTCATCATTTTCATTAAAGTTCATTTAATGTTACATTGCATTAGTTTGCATTCATTTTAAAATCCATCTCATTAGATGCATTCATTTTAAAATGATTCACTATCATTCATTGTTAAACCATTAAGTTCATTTAAAAATATTGCATTTCATATCACTTTGTATTATCCATTTAGGTACATTCATTAAAGATTCCTTGCATTTGCACATTGAATTATATTCAAGTATACGTGTATTAGGTAGTTATATATGCATATCCATCACATCCATATATTATATATAATTGCATTTACATCATTGACATCATTTATACATCATAACATTCATCCATATAAATATCATTTATCATTAATCATTAAACATCAATATTAATTGATTTCATCATATAGGTGCATCACATTTTACATCACATTTGAGTACAATAATTCCATTACATTTTAATATCCATTGCATTCAATATCATCAAATAGATGCATCCATAAATACCATTGTATTAATCATTACATCATCATACAACATTAAAACATGTATTTGATAGAGGAGCATCTTGGGTCTTGAGCAATCTTGCATCACCAAAAATATTTCATGTTTCTTGTACCAGTCTGATGTTTCTATTGGTTTCTTGCCTTGAAAAGTTAATTCAGTGATGTAGACCTAATCTAGAGAATTATCCTAAGAGTTCACATCCTAATTCACTTGGATTTGGAAGTTATCACAATTTTCCTTGGGCATCAATTTTCTACCAGTTTTGATCATGAAACGTGTGGTATTTCAGCTTGTGTGGTTCCGTGAAGGGAAATTGGATCTTGCATAATTGGGAAACTATCCTTGGGTCATGTGTGGACCTAAATCCTACTTCACATCATGTTTTGTTATTTATATTTTTAATTTTGGTTTCTCCTCCTAAGTGGACCTATATTGTAATTAAATGCCTAACTGGCTGACTTGTGGCTTTGTTGGCTATATATTTGGAGCTTAGGTTGTTTAGTAGGGTAGTTCTAGATGGTAGATGGTAGACTGATAGTAGTAGAAGTAATTGAGAAGATAATATGTGAGCTCAGATTCTAAATTCATAATTCTCATTGTATAAGGCCGAAACCCAAAAGGCCTCACAGTCGGGCATGTTGAAAGATTAATATAATTATACCAGTGTTGTGGCCAGTTTCTTTTCTCATATCCATTATTTTTTTCACTGATTTCATGTGGTTTTCATATTGCTTCCATGTGTAACTCTTTGTAAGGCATGTTTGTAGGTTTAAGTAGTCTCAAGTAACATTGATTCTGCCTTCACCTACCCTTCCCTTGCATCAAGTGGTAATAGAGAAAAGTTCTTTCTTGTGGATTGGATCATGGAGAACCTTATTGGATTGGTTTTAGGGTGGAAAATCTGAGATCTAACCTATAACTTGTAGAAGGTTATGATCTTGCTAGAACCTGATTGTCAAGATGGTTCGAGGTAGAGGAAATGATAATGCTATCTTAGATATGTTGAGGCAGATTGCAACTAGGCTTGAAGTTGTAGAGACAGCCCAAAGAAGAGGTGCACATCTTGAAGATGTTAGTGATGAAGAAGAGGTGGCACCTAATCCTCAACCTAAAGTTGAATAGGATGAGGAAAGACTCTTGAGAGTTTTTCTAAGGATAACCAAACTTGTAGTTGAAGTTTCTTGCTATGATGGAAGGCTTGAGATAGATAGACTTTTGGATTGGATCTCTAAGATGGATAAATACTTTGAGTATGAAGGTACTCCTAATAAAAAGATGGTTAAGATAATAGTCACAAATTTGAAAGGTCATGCATCTCTTTGGTGGGATCATTTGCAAACTAAGAGATAGAAGAGAGGAAAAGAAAAGATCAAAACATGGATGAAGAAGAAGTTCCTTCTAGCTGACTATCAAGTTAGTTTGATGAGAAAAATGCAAAATCTGAGACAAAAGGACATGAGTGTGAAATAATATACTAAGGAATTTTACAAATTGGATATCAGATCTGGACATATGGATGATGATGTTGAGAAAGTGGCTAGATACCTGAATAGTTTGAGGACATCTATTCAAGATGAAATCACCTATGTGAAAATAGATAGTGTAGAAGAAGCATACCAATTTTCTTTGAAGGTAGAAGAGAGATTGATAAAGAGACATGAACAAAGACAAAGAGGAAGAGGTGGCAGATTTTAGAGAAGTAGAGGTAAATCTTATGGAGAAAGTAGCATATCTAACAATGTAGTACAAGATAAAGGATGGAAAGATGAACTTGCTAAAAGAGGTAACTACTCTAGAGGTAGCTATACTAGTTTCTCTAGGAATAACAATAATGGAAGAAGAGAAGAGAAATCTTGGTTTAAAGGTACTTTTTACAAATGTGGTGAAGAGGGACATAGATCTTTTGAATGTACTAACTCTAGAAAGAGGACTAGACATAATGGAAAAAATAATATGGCTTGTGAAGAAGTTGAGGAAATGTCTAATGAACCTGAACATGGTGAGAACTTGATGCTAACAAGGATCTTGTGGAATGAAGAAGTTGATGAGGAACCTATTTTGAGGAAAATTTTGTTTAGAACTAGATGTAAGATTACTGACAAATGTTGCAAGGTAATCATTGTAGTGGAAATTATGATAATTTGGCATCTGAAGAGCTGGTTAACAAATTTAAGTTGCAGAGATTGAAACGTTCCAAACCTTACCATATTGCTTGGATCTAGAAAGAGCATAAACTACTTGTAAGTGAGCAATGCCTTGTTAAATTCAAAAATGGGAATTATCATGATGAAGTCTTGTGTGATATCATGCCTATGGATTGTTATCATATTCTTTTGGGTAGACCTTGGTAGTATGATAGGAAATCTTTGCATGATGGTAGATTGAATCAATATACTATTTGGATGGATGGAAAGAAAAAATTATTATTGCCTTTGATAGAGAAGTTTGATGAAGGTCAATGTACTACAGTTAGAGTATGTTTGGTTGATGGTAAAAAGTTTGTAAGAGAAATGAAAGAGCAAAATGTTTTTTTTTCTTTGATTCTAAGGAAAACTGCGAAACAAGATGAGTTAGAACATGAACCTGAGGTTAAGCCTTTTTTGACTGAATTTAATGACATCATTTATGATAATGTACCTGATGGTTTACGGCCTATGGGAATTATAAGTCATTTTATGGATTTGATACCCGGAGCTAGTTTTCCTAAAAAGAAACCACATAGGTTGACACCTAATGAAAAGATTGAGTTGAATAGACAAGTGCAAGAATTGGTTGAAAGAGGTTTGATTAGGGAAAGTTTGAGTCATTGTGTAGTACCTGTTGTGTTAGCACCTAAAAAGAATGGAAAATGGAGAATGTGCACTGATTCTAGAGCTATAAACAAGATAATAGTAAAGTACAGATTTCCTTTGCCTAGGATGGATGACATAATGGATAGTTTGAGTGGAGCAAAGTATTTCACAAAGATTGATTTGAAAAGTGGATATCATTAGAAAGGGGATGAATGGAAAACTACTTTTAAGACTAATGAAGGTTTATATGAAATGGAGACATTATTTGATTCCTAAAGATTTTGTGTTGTATACTAACCATAAAGCTTTGTAGTATTTGAGAAGTTAGAATTAATCTAATCAAAGACATATGAAGTGGGTTGAGTTCTTGCAGAATTTTTCCTTTTCATTGAAGCATAAGAGTGGACAGTCAAATAAGGTTGCTGATGCCTTGAGCCAAAGAAGAAGTTTGTTGGTAGAAATGAAAGTTGAGGTACTTGGTTTTGATGATTTAAAGTGTTTGTATGAGACTGACATTAATTTTTCAGAATGTTGGAAATCTTGGAAGGAATAGATAGTGAGTGATAAGTGGATTGATTATTTCATTCAAGAAGACATGTTGTTTAAAAGAGTTCAGTTGTGCATACCTAGAGGATCTATGAGAGAGAACATAATAAAGGAGAAGCATCGTGGTGGACTTGCTAGACATTTTGGGATTGATAAGACTGTGAAATTGATTTTGGAGAGATACTTTTGGCCATAGATTTATAGAGATGTAAAAAGAATGGTTAGAGGTTGTAGAGTTTGTCAAGTAGAAAAAGGAACTAGTTAGAATATGGTATTGTATACACCTTTTCCTATACCTAATAAACCTTGGGAAGATGTGAGTATGGACTTTGTTCTTGGATTGCCTAGAACTCAGAGAGGTAATGATTCTATTTTGGTAGTGGTTGACAGATTTTCTAAGATGGTACATTTTATACCTTGTAAGAATACATCTGATGCATTGCATGTATCTGAATTATTTTTCAAGGAAGTGGTAAGATTGCATGGGTTGCCTAAATCTATTGTTTAAGATAGAGATACTAAGTTTACTAGTTATTTTTGGAGAAAAAATTAGAAAAAGATGAATACTGAGTTGAATTTTAGTTCTACATTTCATCCTCAAACAGATGGATAGACTAAAGTTGTGAACAGAAGTTTGGGAAACTTATTGAGATGTTTAGTTAGAGATAAGCCTGCTAATTCGGATTTAGTTTTGGCACAAGAAGAGTTTTCATATAATAATTATGTGAATAGAACTACTAAGAGGAAACCATTTGAGATTGTTACTAGATTTCATCCTAAGGGAATCATAGAGTTGAGAGATTTACCTACTGAGACCAGAAGAAGCATTTTCATATAATAATTATGTGAATAGAATTACTAAGAGGAAACCATTTGAGATTGTTACTAGATTTCATCCTAAGGGAATCATAGAGTTGAGAGATTTACCTACTGAGACCAGAAGAAGCATTGAAGCTGAGGATTTTGTAGTATACATGAGAACTTTTCATGATGAAGTTAAAAGGAATTTGGAGGACAATAATTTGAAATATAAATAGAGAGTAGATAAGAGGAGGCATAAATATTTTGAAGTTGGAGATGAGGTTATGATTTACTTGATGAAAAATAGATTTCCAAGCTAAAAATGAAGAAATTTGGACCTTGTAAGATTTTGAAGAAGTTTGACAGTGGAAATACTTATGAAGTGGAATTACCAAAGGACATGGATATATAACCTATATTCAACATTGTTGATATCTTTGAGTACTTTTAATTAAATGATGAGACTGAAGATGATCTGGATTATCCTAAGAAGGACATAGACAACATTGAGAAGATCTTGAATAGAAGAGTAAGCAAGAGTACAAGAGGAAAATACTACATGGAATATCTAGTTCAGTGGAAAGATAAGCCAGTTGAAGATAGTTCATGGATTACATAGGCTGAGTTGGATCTTTATTATTTAGGTTAGAATTTGATTTGTGCTTGATGTGGACATTAGTTCTTTTGTTACCCTAGGTGTTTGATGTAGGAGCATCTTGGGTCTTGAGTAATCTTGCATCACTAAAAATATTTCATGTTTCCTGTACTATTCTGATGTTTGTTTTTACGCCGATGTTTCTATTTGTTTCTTTCCTTGAGAAGTTAATTTAGTGATATAGACCTAATATAGAGAATTATCCTAAGATCACATGTCCTAATTCACTTTGATCTAGAAGTTATCACAAATTTCCTCGGGTATCAATTTTTCGCTAGTTTCACTCATGAAACGTGTGGTATTTTGGCTTGTGCATTCCATGTGGGGAAATTGGATCTTGTGTGGTTAGGGATTTGTTCTAGGGTCATGTTTGAACCTAAATCCTACTTTGTATTGTGTTTTGTTATTTCTACCTTTATTTTTGGTTTCTCCTCCTAAGTGGACCTATATTGTAATTAAATGCCTGCCTGGCCGACTTGTGGGTTTGTTGGCTATATATTTGGAGCTTAGGTTGTTTACTAGGGTAGTTCTAAATGGTAGATGGTTGAAGGATAGTAGTATAAGTAATTGAGAAGATAATATATGATCTGAGATTCTAAATTCATAATTCTCATTGTATAAGGTCAAAACTCAGAAGGCCTCACACCTGGGCATGTTGAAAGATTAATATAATTGTACCAATGTTGTGGCCAATTGCTTGTCTCATATCCATTGTGTTTTTCACCTATTTCATGTGGTTTTCATATTTCTTCCATGTGTAACTCTTCATAGGGAATGTTTGTGGGTTTAAGTAGTCTCAAGTAACCCTGATTCTGCCTTCACCTACCCTACCCTTATGTCAGTGTCATATGCATCCAAAAAGCATCATATATCATAGCATTAATCATTAGGAAAAATCTTTAAATTCATATCACCTACGTTCATCTATTCTATGTCATACATAAGACAATCATTTAAGCATAAATAGAGCATGTTTATTTATATCGTCAACTACATTCAGAAAAATCATAAAAAGAAAGCATGTATGAGATAGCATCATATAGATCTGCATATCATAGAAAAACACCTCAAAAATGAAGTCCAACACATGATGACATCATATAAAGTAAATCTGTCAGCAAAGAATCAAAGTCCATGGTATCATCATCAAAGCAATAAACATCAAGAAATCAAAATCCATTAAAGTATCAACAAGTATCAAAGCATGAAGAATATCAACTGATCAAAGAAGAAACTGAGTCCAGTGTCTCGAAATAAAAAATGGATCATCATATACATCAATAAATAAAAGAATATATCATCTCAAAGAAAGTTAACTAGCAAAACCACTGACACCATCAAGACCACAACTAGTATCTCGAGGTCTACTAGAACTAGCATGTAACCCGTGCTGACTCATGGCAACCATTATTGCCTACATCATGCTACCTAGCTGAATAACCTATTGCTTGATCTCTAACACATCTGATTGGAGAGCCTGAATATCTGATGCGGATGTTGAAGCCTCTATAGTAGGAGCCTATGGAGGATGAGCCTATAGTGGAGCCATGGAAGAAGATGGAATGGAAGATGATGGAATGGAAGAAGATGGAATGGACAAAAATGGAATGAAAGAAGAAGAAGATGGAAGAACTAAAGATGATAGCATAGAAGAAGAAGTAGGAGCCTATGGAATAACATGTAGAATGACCTATGGAGATGCTGGTATACCCTATGCCTGATCTAATAAAATATAGGTAGCTTGAGCATCCACATCAGCCACTACTTGAGTACCAACCTGCCTATGGTATCTGACCCTATGCTGGACCCATCTGGCCACTCTATCCACAACAACCCAATGTAGAGCTCTGTCCACACCACCACCACAGATTCAGACCCAATCACCCCTCATTTGAACACCACCCCTAGGAGGAATGAGTACAACATCAATCACTGGGATCATAACTCTACCTCCTCTAACTGCTCATCTACCCCGTCATCCCTGACAACCTCCTCTTCATCCCCCACCTCCATCCCCATCCCCACCATAATCATCAGACTCTTCCTCTATACCAGGCACTCACTCTATAGGATCTATAAATCTTGGAAATGGGTTCCAAGAAAACTAATCAACATAATCATCTATCATGTCGGCATCTGTAACATGATCCCTCATATCCCAAGGAAGGTGGCCCAGCTGTAATACCTCCTACCAAGCCATCTTGTAATCAATCGGTGGCCCCCAAAGTGACCTCTCTACCTATACTCAAGCATACAATGCCAATCCCTATGGCATGTCATGTGTTCAACCATACTACCGTAACACTCTCAGGAAGTAAAATCTCTCAATAACCAAGGGAGTAAGCCCTATTATCCACTGAAGAGTACACATAAATGGTAGCTCTACCACATCCTTAGGCCATGCCTCAACCTATATATGGCTACCATATGACCTGATCTATATCATCAATCACTCAATAATCAAGCTTACCCAAGTGGGCCTGAATAACCATCCCCTCATATATCAAAATGAAGGGCCAACCTAGATCATGATGTTGAATAGAAATAGGTCTAATGACAGGGATGTGCTCCCATGTCCACAGCTATAAAAAATTAACCACAGTAGACAGAGTCACTCCATGACGATATACAACTGAATGTAGCTCGTGATATAGTTGTTCTAGTACAAAGGTCCCCCAATCAAAGCATCATGGCTGAGTGATCATATCCTCAAGGATACGATCCCAACTAACTACAAAACCATGTCCTCAATGATCAGGTTTGAGGAAGCCACCAATTAACGCACCTAAAATAGCATGAAGAACTGAGAACAAAGAGAACTAGGCCCATTGAATACTATAATCTCTAATAGTATCATCTCTAAAGACTCACCTATAGGCGGCCCCATCATACACCTGGTCATAATAAATAAACTCTCCATGAGTAGGGATACAGAGGATGTGATACACATCCTTGGGATTGATCATCGTCTCCCCCATAGGAAAATGAAAGGTATTATGGTCAGAGTGCCACCACTCTACCATAGTTGTAATAAGACCTTGATTCACATGAAATTGAGGAAGGATGATGAGAAATGATAACCTACATCTACCAATAAGCCAGTGATCTACACCACTCAGATCATCAATCATCTTGAATGGAAATGGATACAAGCCCTAACACTGAATGATTTAAGCTCAGCCTGCAAAAAGAAAGTTAAACACATCAATTTTTGAAAACATTACATTTTGAATCATCCTAAGTCAATCGAACATTTAAAAATTATCAAACCATAATCAATTTTCCTAATTCTACTTAGAGAGGACAGAAAATTTATCATCACCCACAATCTAAATTAAGATTGACAATCAAAAATTCAAAATAATTTGACTCAAACTGACATCCTACAACTTGCTACCAAATCAAGCTTATTACCTAAGCCAATCAATTGATTGACAACACCAGATGGTTCAGAAAATTGACTTAGCAGTTTGCATTTTCAACCAAACAGAGTAAAAGTGCCATTTAAATGATTAAACACGCTAAGAGGAAAAAGTGCAACTAAAATTTGTAAACGCGTAAGTAAAATTGTTGAAAGTGCAACTTTAAAGTGTACGCTCTAGAGAAACTAGTACGCGCTACATGAATTACCTGTATGCGCTACTAAATTGCTAATGTGCACAAACTAGTTTGTACACGCAAAAAGAAAGGGCAAATGCGAAGTGTGCCCTAATTCAAATATTTGTACGCATAACTAAAAGTTGTGGATACACTATGGAAAACTGCAGAAGCACTAAAACAAGTTTGTACGTGCTACAAAAAGTCATAAATGCACTATTTTAAAAAGAAAAAGAAAAAAATAGGGTTTTTGCCATAAAAATGCATTTTTTCAATTGAAATGCATTAAATCGACAAAGAGATTTGTGTGGGTATATACCAGAGGTTCATATCCTGGTGGATGTAAGTATCAGTGCCCTCTCTTGAATTAGTGGTCTTGAATCGGGATAACCATGGTCAAATAGCTCAAAAGGGGTCAGAGAAAAAAGTCAAACAAGTGGGTAAAAATGAATAGTAAAAATGACTTTTACCCCTATAGATAGGCCATTTTGACATAAAAAGGGCATCTTTGACCAGAAAATGACCAGTGACCCAACTTTTTCACTAATTCTGTCAAATGAGGGGTATTTTTCATCAAACAAATGTGAAGACATTATCAGAAATGAAATCAAAATTCATTTCTAATTGACCTAAATCACGCTATATTGACTTAAAACATCATAAATTTCAACAATGATCAAATTTAATTTCATTTCAGAGGGGGCATACACTCGAATAATCAGGATTGGCATTTTAATTAGTGAAGTAGGGGCATGACCATCAAATCAAAGTGAAATCTTTTAACAGAAAATTTTGCATTTATTAATCGAGAGGGACATCAAACATCGAATCATATATAATCATGAACCATATCAAACAACCTATCATTGAATCGACCATCAGGACATCAAATCCAATCAAACTACACCAAATCTACATCTTTTATTCAAACATCACAATTGACCAAAAACCTAATAAGGACTTCATAGAAAGAATGATCAGGATATTCTTTGAATCAACATGCTTTGCATATCGACTCAAAGAGGGGCATTTGCAATCAGCTAAAATTGGACAAGATCAATCAATTGAATAACTAAGGAAAAATTTAAAGAAATTAAATGAAATCAAGCTAGAATTGAAGTAAAATTGCAACCAAGCCATGAATCAATTTTAATTAAAAATTAAAAGCCATAAATTCAATTTAAATCAAATAAATCATGATAAATCAATCGTGTAATTAATCTAATTAATTACATAGTGCATTTAAATCAAATGAACCCATTCAAGGGGTACACATGGCTAAAGATATTAATTAAATTTAATTATTTAAATCATATTTTCCCTCAACCACCAAATGGGAGGAAAAATCATCAACCAATAGGATTTAAGGATGGAGCTCACATGGATCAATCCTAAATTGAATCTCAATCACTCACTTGGATAATTCATCTTGTCCACTCATTTTGTCCTTTGGTCCCAAGCTTTGAGGACAAAATATTTAAATGGTCTCCAAAGGTCAAACCATGGACTTAACCCTCACCTAATCATGATCAAATCAACTACACCCCCCACCCTTTCAAAAATCTATAAAAGAAAGGCATAATTGAAGAATATTCATCAACAAATTTTATGAAGCATCAAACCTATTGCAAATTTGAGTTAGAAATGAAAAATCTAGAGCTAATTAGTATTTGAATTTGGAATTAACTAGTATTAGCTTGTTATGATTTGATTTCTCATCTTAGGATAGTCACTAGTGAGAGCTCATCATTAGCATCCCTAATTAGAGAGCCATATAGTGCTCAATCTTCTTTGAATTTACTTAGTTAAATTTCTTCTTGTGGTTATTTACTTGTCATTGTGATGTATTGAAGATACTAACCCTATCAAGGTGCTTTCCTTAGCACACAACTATCACACAAATGAAAGAAAGACAAGAACATAATGCTATGATGATTGAGATTGCTTCTTCTTTATCAACTGCTGAATTTAAAGACATTAAAACCTATGTAACTACAAAATAGATGTGGGACAAGGTGACACTAGTTCATGGAGGAGATGTGAATGTGCTCAGGGAAGAATAAGAAAGCTTAAGAGGAAATTTTGATGATATGAAGATGAAAGAAGGTGAAAACATCACTCAGTATGACAACTGAATCAAGGAAGTGGTGAATGCTATCCTAGGAAAAGGTGGAATTATTGAAAAAGACATTGTGGTAAGTAAAATTCTAAGAACACTATTGCATGCCTATGCTACTAGAGTATCATCAGTACATGAAATGAGAGAAGTTGATGGTAATGATATTAACTGCATTTGAGCTTAACATCTAACATAATAGTAATTTACCTATAGTGGAATCTACATTTATGCCATCTTTAAATATTGGAAGATCAAGTAGAAGACATAAGATAAGAAATGAAAGTGATAGTGAAGTTAAGGAAGATGATCTTGATGAACTTGAAGAATTAATGGCTAGAAGGTTACCGAAAGGAAAAAGGAAGATATAAAGGTAAGCTACCCTTGGTATGTTTTAAATTTAAAGAGATCAATCATATTATTGAGCTTACAAATGAAAGGAAGAATGACAAAAGAGATTATTGAGCTTACAAAAGTAACCAATAGAGAGGTAACAAAGACAATCAAGATTGCAAGGATACAAGTAAGAAAGAATGCTACCTAGTTAAAGATGAAGATGACGACACTGAGACTAGAACTGATGAAGACATAGAAGTGGTATATGTTGCATTGAAGGAAGATTCTAAAGAAGAAGAAAGGTATGTTGAAAAGTACTTATTTCTAAAGTTAGTAAAAGTGATACTTGGATTATTGACAATGGATGGACACATTATATGACTAATGATGAAGAAAAATTTGAATGTCTTGAACATTATAATGGTAGATCTATGAAAAAGGGAAATGATACACCTTGTCAAGTAAAAGGTAAAGGAACTATACTACTGAACAATAAGATCGGATGTGAAAATGATTATTGGGTGAAAGGGCTTAATTATATTCTATAGAGTGTAGCATAGTTGAATAATATAGGTCATTGAGTTGCATTTGAGAAAAGAAAGGTGAAAATATATGATGAGGCTAGAAAACTGATCAGTACTAGTGAACAATCAAAAGGTAACTTATTCTACTTGGACAATGATGAAACTTCTTGTTTGTTGGCTAAAAATGATGATGTCTAGTTATGGAACAAGAGGTTATGTCATGTGAACTTTGACAACATGGTTAAGATTAGTAAGAAAATTAAAGTTAGAGGATTACCAAGCATATCCAAACCCATGTAATGTGCAAACAATGTCAATTGGGTAAAATCTCAAAATCTAGTTTCAAGAGGAAACATTACTCATCTAATGTTATTCTTGAGTTAGTTCACACTGACTTATGTAGTCCAATGAGAACTCAAAGTTATTATGGAGATAGATATTTTATCTCATTTGTTGATGAGCTCTCTAGGATGATGACTATCATGTTCTTAAAAGAAAAATTAGAAGCTTTAAAAATGTTTAAGTGGTACAAAGAAAAAGTGGAAAAAATAATGTGGTAAGAAAGGTCAGATAGAGGTGGTGAATTCATTTTTGATGAGTTTAATAATTTTTGTAATGATCATGGAATAAAGAGATAGGTATCTGCATCAAGGACACCTAGTAGAATGGGATTACTAAAAAGAGGAATAGATCAATTGTTGATTGTGCTAGAATACTGATAATTGAAAAAAATGTTGGACAAATTTACTAGAGAGAAGGTGTTAGTACTGTTGTTTACACACTAAACCAAGTACAACTAAAGAAAGAAAGATACAAGACACCTTATGAGCTATGGTATGGTTATACACCTAATGTGAGTTATTTTAAAATATTTTAAAGTAGATGTTACATTTTGAAAGATGATAGAAATGTGAAATTTGATTAAAATGGTGATGAGTGCATATTTCTAGGTTACTCTACTAAAATTAAGGCCTATAAATATTTGAACAAGAATACTAACAAGATGATTGAAAGTGAAAATGTAAGAGTTGTCAAGTTTGTAGAAAAGAATGATGAAGAAAGTAAGAAAGAACTAGAAGACTATGGTAGATTTTTTATATTGAAAATCTTGAAACTCTACTCGAGTAACATAAAATAGTTACTAAAGAGAATGATGATCATGCACTAAGTGGAGAACACATTGAAAAATAGAGATATGAATGTTAATATGATTTAGAATAATAGAGAGGGGGGGTGAATCAGTTGTTCTTAGGTCTAGATGTATAAAACAAACTTTAAAACTCTTCAACAAATCAGATCCAACAACCAACGCTACTCGGTCATTACTAATTACATAATAGAAACATATAACAATACAGTCCACTATCTAATAGTATCTAACTTGTAAAACACAAAACTGTTCAAACCAAAACATTCACACAAGTATTAACACCGGGATTTATAGTGGAAACCCAATTTGGGAAAAACCACTTTGTAACATGTTACTATTATTTTCACTCTTCTAAAATGAGCTCTGTGAAAAGCCAACCCTATCAAAGGTTACAAACACACTGTTAGGTGTGACCCGGTTAAAAGATTTAAACCACTCTGTTAAAAGTGCGCCTTGTTATAGGACTTACATACATCCTATTAGAATGCAACCTTGTTCAAAGGATTTATACAAATGAATGTTAGGTCAACCTCTGTTAAAAGGATTTTGACTGATACAATGGTTAGAAAGTAACAGTAGTACTGATTTGAAAAACATACAACTCACTTTGAAAATATCAGATCCAATTCTGTAGACATATGCTGGCTTACTAACTATGAACCTTTCCCATCTCCATCATTAATCTGCTCATAAATCTCTTCAAGTAATCACAACACTTCTCCTTCAGCCTTTTCTGCTTATACAGTCAATAACAACAAAAATACTTCCAGCATCCTCTTCTCTGTAACCTCATCCTTAGGTTCCCTTAATACTTCATCAATTAGGTCAATACATATTTTGCTGCTTAATCTCCTTCATAGATCTTAGGGTTAGTTTAGATTCATTGAATCCTTCCAACTTTATGTTCTTCATCTATCCTTCTAGAAATATCTCAAATCTCTTAATAGATTTACAATAAAATGTTTTACAGTGCATTAAATGCTTTCATACAATCAATAAATAAAGTCAACACATTCTAAATAATTCAAGAATTCAACTATGTCGGCTGGGAATCTGAATTCTTCCTCAAATGTAAATTATTGACGCTCGGTCAATACAGTGTTCAACTCCTCGGTCTTCATAGAAAGCTCGGTTACCTCAAAAACTATTCCCTTAGCTAATTGATGAAGGGTGCTCCCCTTAATACCACAAACACATAACAGAAATAGAGAGACAACAATAATTTGCAAGAACAACAAATGGGCTTCTTATTATCTCCACAAATGTGGAATTACAAACTCTCAGAATTACAATATGCAAAGCCACATGGCCATTCCCTTACAATATTCTGTAGGACAAAGCCTCAAATTAATACCCAGATCTACTACCCAGAACTATCCTGAACTGCCTAAGACAACACTACAGACCCTTCTTATATAGGCAATTTCCACCACCCGAGAAGGTTCCAAAAATTTAGCCTTTTAGGCCGACTAAACATAGAATTATTTATTTTTCACAATTATTACAATAGGGTCGGCTCAAAAGAAATACAAAATATGATTTTAGGTAACCCAACTTCCAGAGGCCATAACTTTTTAACCGTAACTCCATGTTTCTATTGTAACCACTTTTCATAAATGCCATGATGAGATCTACAGTGCCTAACATGTGCTAGCACTAGTCAGTCAGGGGTCAATCGCGATCTAAAGCCTCTAAGGCCTTCAAAATTGACCTGAAAGATTTCATACCCAAAAACATCAATAACTTCACCAATACTGATGATGTGGCAATGAAACTCAACTGGTAGGCTGAAATGACTGAGATGAACCTCCAACTGTGAAATTAGAACATTCTGAGATCATATGACCAACTTACTAAAAATAGTAAGTTTCCATAAATAGCAGCTTTGCACAAGATAGGCCTTATTGAAAACAAAACCAAAACTATTTTTGGGTGATGCAAGATTGCTCTTACACCCAGGATGCTCCTGCATCACTAATACTATCTTCCTCGATAATTAACTGATGTTCAGTCAACACTAAATTTACTCAGCATATACTAGCTCAGTCGACACTAATATCACTTGGCTTAAACTAGATTTCTTCACTTTTGCTCGGTTAAGCCTACCAATTTAGTCTCCATCCTTACTTAGATAAAAAAATACATTGTCTTATCATTGTGCCACATAATCAAGTACTCATTGAAGTATCAAGATAACTCAACCTTTCCTTAGGTGCTATTGTTACCAACCTTGCCTATCCCCTTCACAACAATCAAATAGATATAGTACTTTCTTAAATAGCAATAGTCTTACCAATTAAGGTTTGACATCAATGACAATACAACAATTTCTTCAATTGCAGTTTTCAACAATCTCCCTCTTTGGCATTGATGGCAACACCATATGAATAACACATGAATCACCAACCAATCCAAAACTTATATGTCCATCAGAAATATTTATAATATCCTTAGCTTCATTCTAATACAGAATCAATTAGCTTTTCTTGTATGACTGTCCATTGAATCTCTCCCTCTTACTTGATCTTCCATGAAATCTCACCATGTGTATTCATCTGTGATCATCTCCCTCTTTGACAAAAATGCCAAAGCAACAACTAAAACATACATCCTGCAGATGTAGATATCATCCTTTCAGTTTAGTAACAATATTTCTCCCTCTGTCATCTTGCTTATGATTGATTCTTGGCTTTGTTGTACTTTTCACAACTCTAGGTTGCTCCTAAAGTGTGATATGTTTCTGCATCAATTTGTCAGATATACTTTGTAGCACATTTGATGCAGTGCTCCTAGCTTGACTAGGAAGCCTCAGTTAGAGGAAGAACCCCTAGTTGTCCTCTTAGATATTCATAAGATTCTTTAGGTAAAGCTTTAGTGAATATGTCTGCTAGTTATTCCTTTATATTCACATATTCCATTTGAACATCTTTGTCTTGTACCAGTTCCCTCAAGTAATGATACTTGATGGCGATGTGTTTGGTCTTTGTGTGCATCACTGGATTCTTAGAGATGTTGATAGCACTTTTGTTGTCATAGTAGATGACAAATAATTCAATGATCTCTTCTTTCATGCCTACCAACAATTGCTTTATCCATACCAAGTTTGAATAGTTCACCGCTGTAGCCACATACTCAGCTTCAATAGTAGATTGGGAAATGCAATTTTGTTTCTTTCTTGTCTAGGAAACTAATCTTTGTCCAAGAAAGAAAGCTCCACCACAATACTCTTTCTGTCATCCACATTTTCTTCCCAATTAACATCAATATACACTCTCAATTTAGACTTTTCAATCTTCTTGTAGTACAATCCATAGTCAACAATCCCTTTCAAATATATCATTATCCTTTTAACAACCATCATGTGAGTTTCCTTAGGATTGGCAGAGAATCTTGCCACAATCCTAATAGCTAAAGCAATATCTGGTCTGCTGTGTACAACATACTACAATTTTCCAATAATGGATCTATACAAAGTTTGGTTTACCTTTGTAGCATCATCATTCTTAGACAACTTTTGTCCAGTAGCCATGGGAGTACTTACTAGCCTTGAATCTTCTATACCAAAGGTTTTCAGTATCTCATGAACATATTTAAACTAGGTGATGAAAATTCCTTTCTCCATCTGATATACTTGTAAACCAACAAAAAATTTGATCTCCCCAAATAGACTCATTTCAAATTTAGCTTGCATTTCATTTGAAAATTTCTTATACAAGGCATCTTGTCCTCCAAATATAATATCATCTACAAAAATTTTAGCCAACAAGATTCCTTTACCTCCATCTTTCATGTACAAATTGCTTGTGTCATTTGTCCTTGAGAATCCAATCTGTATCAGGTAGTTGTGCAGTCTCTCATACCATGCTCTGGGAGTTTTCTTTAGTCCATACAGTGCTTTATTCAGTTTGCAAACCATGTGTCTTTTGTTTGGATCAAAAAATCCTTCTGGTTGTTCAATGTACACTTCTACTTCTAATATACCGTTTAAAAATGCAGACTTAACATCCATTTGGTATACCTTGAAATCTTTGTAGGCAGCATATGAAAGTAAGATTCTTACTCCTTCCAATCTAGCTACAGGGTCAAATCTCTCCCCATAATCTATTCCTTCTTCTTGTGCATAGCCTTTTCATACCAGCCTAGCTTTGTATCTTGGGTTTTGACCATGCTCATTCAACTTATTTTAGAACACCCACTTTGTTCCAATGACATTTTTATTTTCTAGTCTTGGTACCAGAGTTCAAGTATCATTTTTCTCTATCTGGTCTATCTCCTCATTCATTTCTTGTATCTAGTCTTCATTTTCTATTCCCTCCCTTTTTTTCTTAGGCTCAAATTCACATAGTAAACATGTAGGATCTCTTGTCTTGCTTCTGGTAAAAAATCTAGTATCTTTGTCTCCAATGATCTATCCAGGCTTGTGATGTCTCCTTACATATTGTGCCAAAATAGGTTCTTCTCTCCTTTCATCTTTCTCTTTAGGTTCACCAACAAGATTGTCAGATTCAATTTCTAAATGCTCAACAACCTCTTCCTGATACTCGGTAGCTTCCTTCTGTCACTTGGCATGTTCTTCCTCTCTTGCCATTGTTTTCCTGATGCTTGGCATTTTTTACCTGAGACTTGGCATTAGGTGCAAGTTTTTCACTTGCCTCTCCTTGCTCTATATACAAAAAAGATATGTAATCTTCTGGTTCTCTTTTGTTGTAGCTTCATTTTTCTCTACATACTCATCAACTTTGACATTCACACTTTCTACAATTTTGTTAGTATTAGAGTTCAAACACTTATAAGATTTACTTTTATGGAATAGCCTAGGAATATTCCCTCATCACTTTTAGCATCAAATTTTCCATTCCTATTGTCTTTTAGTATGTAGCATTTGCTTCCAAAAATTCTAAAATACTTTACATTAGGAGCATACCCATGCCATAACTCATAAGGTGTCAGATTTGTACCTTTTTTTATTTGTACTCAGTTAAGAGTATAAACAGTTGTACTTACAACTTCTCTCTAGTACTTTTGTGCAACATTCTTTTCAATCATTAATGTCCTTGCACAATCCATGATATATCTATTACTTCTCTCTTCTATACCATTCCATGGAGGAGTTCTAGGTGCAGACATCTATCTTTTGATCCCTCTATCATTGTAAAATAGATTGAATCCATTGGATATGAATTCTTCACCTTGGTCAAACCATAGACACTTCAGGTTCCTACCTGTCTCCTTTTCAACCTTAGCCAAATACCACTTAAAAAATTGAAAAGCATTAGATTTATCTTTTAAGAACATTCCTGTCATCATTCTGGTATAATCATCAACAAACATGATAAAATATCTATCACCACAATAGCTTTGTACACCCATAGGTCCACAAAGGTCAATATGAACCAAATCTAAAACATTCTTAGAAGTAAAAGTCTTTCTCTTAAAACTATACTTTGTCATCTTACCCAACTGACATTGTTTTCACATTACATTCTTAGGTTTCTTCAATCTAGGCAGACCTCTCACTTTCTTCTTCTTACTAATTTCTATTAAAAATAGGAAATACTGAGGGGGGGGTGAATCAGTATTTCACAAACTTTTACTTTTGCCCACTTATGTATATAACAAATTACTTTAGTGCATACAAAGATTATCAAGCTAATTAACAAACATAGTAGTAAATAGAAAGAACTCATAACACATGATATGTTCTCAAGGAAACCCTGGCCAAGGGAAAACCCTAGTGGGGATGGTACCCACAAAGATCACTAATCAAAAGTATCTTGTTAGGGATATTAGACCCTGTTAAGAATCAATTTACAATGTATAGTAGATCTATCCTGGTTAAAGGACTTTAGGCCTTGTTAGAAGCCTTAACCCTATTAGGAGTTAGATTACAAAACCTGATCACCAACTGAGCTCACTACCCAAATAGGTAATAAAAAATGTTTCTAACTATAGTATGGTACTGCTTACAACTTCACATCAATAGCCTTTGATGCTATCACAATATACAACTATTGCAAGTTATCCTTTTCTTTCTTTTCACACATCACATCATTATCATTACATTTCAAGTATGCCTAATATATGAGTTATTAAAGCTAATAAATTTATATGGTCAGCTTCCAAAATCTTTATCCAAGAGTAAAAATCTAGGATGTCATCCCTTCATAATGTTAAGTCATTATTTTGACAGGAAAAAATAATCCCTTAACTCTTTCGCTAATACTGTCTCCAAAACTATTTTGTCTGCAAAAACTATCTTCGGTAAACTTCAAATAACTTCGTCCATAATCCTCCAAAATTTATGCGCACTGAGATAAGGTATCCTCATAATCTGTAGAAGCTTTAGTTAACTGCACAAACAAAAATATTTCTCCAGTGGACGTCGCCAACTAAATCTTCATCAGGTGCTTTGTCAGGATCACTGTATCCATACTTAGACAATTTCTTCCTTCAAGTTGCCATACTTGCATTCCAGATTTTGCGCTCTTAGTAGAGATCATATGTCACCATAATGACAACATCTATGCATCCACATTAGCCAAATTTCCAACAATCTCCCCCTTTGTCATTGGTGGCAACATATGGGAAAATTGGCTAAGTATGCAAACAAAACTTCAAAGCATTTACACAAAATTGTGGCCAAATGTTATACAACACATATACAATATTGTACTCCATAGAATAGCTCCCCCTATGAGTATCCTTCCTCAACATATTATCAATTCTCTTCTATCTCTCCCCCTTTGAAAACAATGATAAAGATAGGGTGTACAAAAATTTTAATAAAAAACTTGATACCTTGTTATCAGCTATTGCAAAGCCGGTAGGCTAGCAACACAGTCGCCAAACTTTGACTTCCATGATTCAAAATATTTCTCCCATATCTTCCTAATGGATTCAGCAACATTGAGTAGAGTACTCAATCCGTATGCTACTGTCTGACAAGCTTGTAGGGAATTAAAGCTAAACTTATAAAAAGATGTCTCTGCTGAAAGACACTGCTCAATTTGGTCTTCAACAATTGAGGTCTTGATTGAGATATGCTCTCTCAAGATGTTAATCCTGATCATCTTTCTATTCTTCTCCTCTGCTAACATTCTGATTTCATCATTTAAATTCCTTATGTTCTTCTCCATAGAACTTATCTTTACATTTGGGCTTGTCAAGGTGTTTGTTTCAGCTGTAATTGCATCTATCTTCTCTCTGATCTTCTTATCTTCTTCAGCTGTTAGGATTTCTAATTTTGTGCATTGTATATAAAAACTCTTTCCAGTCTCAAAATGTTTCATCAAATTCTTTATGCATACATCCAAATTACCAATATCATTTTGAATATTTACACTTAAATTTTGTTGCATTTCTACTTCAAAGGCTTCCTGAACTTTTACTCTAGCAATATCCTTTAAGTTAAAAAATTTAGAGTCAAAAGAGTTTATTACCATTTTAGCTTTCTCAAGTGGATCCGATTCAAATACCTTAGTGTTGATCACACTCTCAAGTTTCTCTGTCAAAACTCTAACTTTTCCTTCAAGGTCCTTCACCTTCTTATTCTTTCCAATAATTTTATTAAGAGATGTGATGAACTCAAGCTGATCATCATCTTTGTTAGATTAGGTGAAAAACTAATCTCCCAAGAACACCTACATGCATAACCCTGTCACATGGAAGAAGCAAAGCACAAAAGGCAAGAAAAATCTATGGAGGCCAAAAGGCCAGAGATGTCATATGCACAATCAAAAAACAATCTATTATGAATAATGCATTGAGTTGCTGAAAAATACAAAGAGGGAATCCTTATAAAAGGATACCGAAACTCTAAAGGAGAAAACTCTAAAGAATAATGAGATGCCTAAGTCTAACTTAAGTGTAGAGAATAATAGACTAATAATTAAATAAATTAATTATTAGCTATAATATGACTACTCTAACACCCCCCCTTAAGTGTAACTTAGGGAGAAGCTAAACAACTAAGGACTAAAAGATGCATGCAAACAAAAATGCATGAAAGAGCTATGGGTCCTAGCAACAAGGCCTGATCAGGTACCCAAGTACAAGAAATAAACTAGATGAAGGAAACAAAGCCTCCAATCTAGGGAATGTCCCAAAGAAAGGAACAAGAAAGAGCATGAAGCATCTCCGAAGCATGAAGCTGCAAACACTGTCAGAAGAAACTACTGGAACCCCCACTGAAATAGTGCATGACCAGGTAGAGAAGACAAAGCCTGAAGAGCTAATCAATCGAAGAGGTGGCCTCCAAAAGTAGGAATGAATGAGTGTCTATATAGTAGATGATCCATCTCACCGAAATGCATAGGTGCCTAGCCACTGCATCCGCCTAGTACATAGGAACAAAAACTGTATACGTAGATCACTCAATCAAACTAAGGAAGCAATAGAACCAATAGGTGAACCCCCCAATAATGCAGAATAGGGAGAGGGGTGACATGAACACTAAAATGCAATGCCAGAAACATCTGCAAGAAGAAGAATCAGGAACACCAATAGTGCAACAAAAGTACAAGCACAGGATAAATGGCAGTGTCATAGACACACAACATGGGCTAATGTCATGGAAGGTACACTCATTTGACAAAGGTGGATGAGCACAAAAGGCAAAACATCATAACCCCCCATGGCACTTTATAACTGAGTGTGAGTACAAACAAACACAAGGAGTACAAGATCCTAGATATGCAAAAGCAGGCACTTTATCTCAGTGCATTTACATAAAAGAAATGCTACAGAAGAGAAGCATACAATGCTCAGAAGTCAGAAAGAAGAGTGAGCTAGAAGAACAAAAGAAGAGATCCCAGGACCTATAGAACCCAAGTAATCTGCCAGAGTGTGAAAGTACAAAACTCAGAGGAGAGAAAACTTGGAGTAGAATCTGGATAAAAGACCCCTCCAACTAAATAACTCATAGAACCAGCTTTCCAACGATATATGGTGAGCCCAAAAAAGAGTCCGGATGAGCGAGATATGGCTCCCAGAAGGAAAAAAATAAACATCACCTTTGACAGCAAAAAAACATTATCAAAATACTAGAACCAAGAACTCTAACCTCCATAATCAGAAAGAGCTCGGAAAGAGCTTTCTGAAAATATAAAGAAGTCCAAAAAAGACCTCCGTATGCTCAAGATATTGCAAAAAAGGCCCAGTTACCCCTAAAAATAGAGCCCTAAAAAAAACATGCAAGTTTTTTTTTTAAAAAAATTTAAAAAGCATGTCTGCTGACATCATGTTGACATTAGCAGAGGGCCTAGGGGCTGAATCAGTAAGCCCCTGGTCATGTGGGTGACCAGGGGTTCAGAGATGGGCACTGGGGCCAAGGGCCTGGTCCCCCATAGGACCGCAGCTTAGCAGAAGGGGGCCGGTGGAGCTGGGCGGTGGCAGGCGGTGGAGCAGGGCTGGCAGGCTATGGAGAGCGGTGGGGCCGCGGGCGGGCGGAGCTAGGCCAGAGACAGCGGAGGAGTGGAGGCCACAGCGGCTCTGTAGAGGGCAGCGGCTCTGTGGAGGCCGCGGGGTGGCGCCCGGGTGGCCGCCCCTCAAAAAGAATTTTTTAATTTTTATTTTTATTAAATTGCCATTTGTACTTGCCTCAAAGTGTGTGCCAGGGCTGTACGGCCCTGGTACACAAAATTTTTTGCCTCAGAGGTCAAGTTGTCCAAAATGGATAAATTTTATATGGATTATGGGGTTTTTGCACCTTCTGGACGTAATGGTGGTGTCCATTTTTGCTCAAAATATCCCTCAAATTATGTCCTACTTCTGAATCACTTCAACAAAATACGAACAGTGAGCAGCAAGATGGCTCTGATACCATGTTAGATTATGTGAAAAACTAATCTCCCAAGAACACCCACATGCATAACCCTGTCACATGGAAGAAGCAAAGCACAGAAGGAAAGAAAAATCTATGGAGGCCAAAAGGCCAGAGACATCATATGCACAATCAAAAAACAATCTATTATGAATAATGCATTGAGTTGCTGAAAAATACAAAGAGGGAATCCTTATAAAAGGATACCGAAACCCTAAAGGAGAAAACCCTAAAGAATAATAAGATGCCTAAGTCTAACTTAAGTGTAGAGAATAATAGACTAATAATTAAATAAATTAATTATTAGCTATAATATGACTACTGTAACAATCTTCAACTTCTTTTCCAAGGACTTCAAAAATTGAACCAATTTGTCTCTTCTTACTGTCAGGTGCACTAGGGGTAGTGACCTCTGTCAAAATTTGTTTACCTTTAACTGTCTGCTTTGCTGGAACTGATTCTGATACAGCTGGTGCTTCCACTGCCTCTGTATCCTTTTCTGATTCTGTAACCTTCTCTTGCTCTTCTAAAGCCAAATTGTTAGCAATGTTTCCTTGATCATGAAATACTGCATCATCTGACTCTAGTGTCACTTTGGTTCCTTCAATGTCCATTCATTCTTTGCCAATATTGATATGTGAAGAAGATGGGACTTCTTCAATACCAACTTCCTCTACATGCAGTTCCTCTGATTGCTTCTGCTGAGGATCTGATTCAACATGCTTTCCTACAACTATATCTACAAGAACTTGCATTACTGCTTGCTCAGTCTCTTTCTGTACTTCCTCCTTTTTGCCTCCCATTATAAGAATTGTTCTTCTCTTAGTTCTCAATAAAGTTCACAGAGGCTTCAAGATTCTCTTCAAATGATCTTCATCCTCACCTTCATAGAACTGTTTGATTACATGTTCTCTCATCTTTATGTCCTCTTCTTGTGCTCTCTATTTTCTATTCACAAGTCTATTATACAAATCTTCTGGGACCTTACCATGAATAGTACTAAGTTTCTTTTCTGTCAAAATCATATGTGTAATCATTGCATTTTCAAAATTCAATCTGTCAAATGATCCATATAGATCATAGAATTTATTTATCTTAGTGAAGTCTCCATGCTGCAATATATCTTAATTAACTCTTTCAATTCTTGGTTTCCAAGTTTTCTTCTTGATTGAAACTTCATCATCATCTTTAATTACTAGTACTTTTCTAGGTACAGGTGGTACAAACACTTTCTGTCTCTTGCTGGGTCCTGTTGCACTCACTTTTACTCTTTTTCTAGAAATAGGAGAAAAAGATTTTTCTCCTTCATCTTTTTCAGGTACTTCAACTTTTATCTTTACTGCAATAGGATCAACAGGGTCTGCACTAGATGCCACAGGTGGAACTACAAGATTTTCACTTTGCTTCAAGCCTTCTGCAGTCTTCTTAGCTATGTCAAACTCATGACTTGACATACCTGATTCTTTTAGTATTTTCTTCATAGTAGATTCAACTCTCCTACTAGATTGCTTCTTTTCTTTCAAACTTATTGCAAAGTTGAAATTCTCTTCATAGGTTCCAAACCTATTTGCATGACCATCCAACTCCCACTTTAACAGTCTATTCACATATCCTACTATTTTTGCTTTAGATATTTCATAGCCAAGAGGGTCTATGAATTCCATTCTAGGCTCAACTACTTCAATGTAGGTAAAATCAGTGTCTACCATAAAAGAAATGTCATCTTTATGCTTTTCAACTAAGGATTGAGGAATCCTTGATCTGTTCTTAACAATATTCTAAAAAGTCTTCAATACAAGCTTCACACTGTCATTGACTTTATTAATTAGGTGCTTCATGTAGACTGAGTTAATTCTTTCCATTGTGTTCACATTGTCACTCCAGTCAACTTTGTAAGGAAATCTTCACAAAATATGGAAAAACATATAGGTTATCAGAGATGAAAACCTAAACTATGTACCTAGCCTTCTTAATCTTTTCTAAATTCTCAAATAACTAAATTTTTAGAATTTCACATAGGTCTACTTGTTTCTTCTCAATACACATAAGATAAGCTACATGAACCATTCCTGCAACCATGTCATCTTCCCTTGAACTACCATAGAATTTAGTTGTTAGGATCTTGCAAAGGTACCTAACATCATCTTGCTTAATCTTACTTATGGCAATTCCTCTACCATTATAACTAGATCCAGTGTTGTCTAAGGCAATCTTTCTCATGTTCTTTTCAGTCAGTGGAATCTCTCCAACTTTTGATAATCTAGTAACATCATGAATTAGGTTGGCAGTTATATCAATAACTCTATCCTCCATCCAGAATTTCCCATTGTGGATTCTACTTAAAATGATCTTGGTACATTCCTCATCATTAAATTCATACTTCATGGAATAATTGATAATTTCATTGTTCTCTAGGTGCTCATAAGCTATTTTAACTGACATGTCTTGATTATACAATTTCTTGTAATCATCACTAAAATTTGCATCTCCCAAAGTTTCAAACTTGCAACCTAAATATCCTTTAACATTCTCAATGTGTAATACTCCGTCTGGTATGGATGATAGTGCTAGTCTATCATCAATTTCAGCTAGTTCTACTAGTTCTTTCTTAATCTTAGGTCTATTCTTATCCTTAACATTATGAACCATATAAATATCCATCTTATGAACTAATTAAAGATCAAAAAATATCTCAACTTTGCAAATCTTGGGTTTCAGTATGATCGGCGCTACAAACTGCTTCCAAACTTCTTCAAATCATCCTCAACTTGCTTTTTCTTCTTCCTAATCTTTTTTCAATTTATTTTTAATCATGATAACTTCGATTTTGACCTTATAACACTTCACATTAACTTGATTTGACATCGCATTCATTCATTTTGCTGCTAAAACCTCAAAAAGCTGATTCTACAAATCTGCAACCATAAAACTTTTTGTGACCTCGCAAAACACAATGTTTTCTTTTGCACACTTAACCATAGCATTAGTACAACATAAAAAACCTATATCTAACTGTGAAAAACTTAACTCATTCAAATTCGTAATCTACACTAATCCTAAGTCCTAAACTACAGAAACTTACATAATTTAAGTACTTAAAGAAGGGTCAGGTAAAGATTCATCCTTACCATTAGTTACCTTACCTTCCTAACTACTTTCAATGCTAAATATACCTCCATGATCTATGCCTTTATCAAATTTTACTTCATCTTTATTGCTACAACCTTTCTCTTTGTTTCCTGCATTTTCATTCCTTCTTGCATTGTTCCTAGGGTTAGGGTTATGGTGATAACCTCCATTGTTAATTTTGCAAACTCTTGCTGAGTGTCCAAACTTGTTGCATATCTGACAAATGATTCCATTGTTTCCAAATCTCTATCCTTGCTTGTTAATTTGTGACCTACAATTTCTAGCAATATGTCCTACTTTGTTGCATCTAAAACATACTACCACTTTTCTTTTATTCATTTCTTCAATAGATCTCTTATCTGCATTGTTAGTATTCCTAATCATTCTATTATCATAATTATTCAAAATTACTTTAGGTCTTCTACATTTGTTAGCTCTATGTCCAAAACCATGACAATTATAACAATGTCCATTAAGAGGTTTAAATTGCTTACCTGTGCAATCTCTCTTCATGTGCCCAATAGTATTACAAGCAAAACATCTACCTTTGAATTCTCTTTGCATACCTTTAGATGATTCTTCCTATTTTGATTCTTCTTGCTCTGATTCTTCTTTCTCTCTAGGTGGTTCTTCTTTAGGTGGATCTTCCAATGTGTTCTCATCTAGCTTCATTTCCTCCATACTTTCAGATGTCTTCAGATCTGGCTTCTTACTTTCATGATTTGTTCTGAACATACTAAATCCAAATCCAGTCCTATCAAAGAATGGTTCTCCAAAAGAAATTTGTTTTTCAATCCTATCACTATTTTAATATAGCCTTTCAAGTTGTTTAGATTGAGTTAATTCACCTTTCACAACTTTATTATACTTCTCAAGTTCCACATACTGAACTTTTACTTTTTTAGATTTGGATGTTTCCTTTTCAAGTCTTGATCTCAGATCTTCATTCTCAATTTTCAATTTTTCATTATCAGATCTCAAATTTCCATCTTTCATACTAAGCTTCAGATTAACTATCTTCAGATCACGCTTAAGGATCTCATTTTCTTTATCTAATTCATCACAATCTTCAACAAGAATATCAGATTTCTTTTCAGATTTCAGATCTTCAATCTTACCTTTTAATTTGTCAATAGCATTATTTGCATCTTCATACTTTCTTGTTAAGGAGTTTCTTTCATCAGTAAGCATATCAATCTATTCAAGAGCTTCTTCAAGATTCTTCTAAAGTTGATCCATATCCATAGAGATCTTACTCAAGCTGCTAAGCTTTCCTTGAATGTTCCTTCTCCGAGTAACTATGCTCTGATACCAATTGTTAGAAATAGGAAATACTGAGAGGGGGGGTGAATCAGTATTTCACAAACTTTTACTTTTTCCCACTTATGGATATAACAAATTACTTTAGTGCATACAAAGATTATCAAGTTGATTAACAAACATAGTAGTAAATAGAAAGAACTCATAACACATGATATGTTCTCGAGGAAACCGTGGCCAAGGGAAAACCCCGGTGGGGATGGTACCCAAAAAGATCACTAATGAAAAGTATCCTGTTAGGGATATTAGACCCTGTTAAGAGTCAATTTACAATGTATAGTAGATCTGTCCTGGTTAAAGGACTTTAGGCCTTGTTAGAAGCCTTAACCCTATTAGGAGTTAGATTACAAAACTTGATCACCAGCTGAGCTCACTGCCCAAATAGGTAATACAAAATGTTTTTGACTATAGTATGATACTGCTTACAACTTCGCATCAATAGCCTTTGCTACTATCACAATATACAACTATCTCAAGTTATCCTTTTCTTTCTTTTCACACATCACATCATTATCATTACATTTCAAGTATGCCTAATATATGAGTTATTAGAGCTAATAACTTTATATTGTTGGCTTCCAAAATCTTTATCCAAGAGTAAAAATCTAGGATGTCATCCCTTCATAATGTTAAGTCATTATTTTGACAAGAAAAAATAATCCCTTAACTCTTTCGCTAATACTATCTCCAAAACTGTTCTGTTTGCAAAAACTATCTTCGGTAAACTTTGAATAACTTCATCCGTACTACTCCAAACTTTATGTACACTGAGATGAGGTATCCTCATACTTTGTAGAAGCTTTAGTTAACTATGCAAACAAAAATATTGCTCCAGTGGACGTCGCCAACTAAATCTTCATCGGGTGCTCTATCAGGATCACTGTATCCATACTTAGACAAGTTCTTCCTTCAAGTTGCCATACTTGCATTCCAGATTCTACACTCTTAGTAGAGATCATATGTTGCCATAATGAGAACATCTATGCATCCACATTAGCCAAATTGCCAACAATTTCTACTAGATTATCAAAGTTAACATGACATAGCCGCTTATGCCATAACTAAATATCATCAAGTTGTGCAATCATACATGTTTGTTTAGATAGGTCTAGATAGAAAAAATTACCTCTTGTCTATTCTCCACTTCCAATCAGTTCACCAGTGGCATCAAATATTTTGGCCTTCCTGTGATGAAATTCCACTCTGTAGCCAGTGTTATTAAGTTGTGCAACACTCAACAGATTATAGCTAAGGCCCTCAACCCAATAAGCATTCTCACAAGTGATCTTATCAGTTAGCGTAATCAATCCTTTACCTCTAACAAGACATGGTGCATCATTACCAAATTTTACACTTCTACCTTTATAATGATCTAAGGTATCAAACTTACTCTTGTCACCAGTCATGTGATGTGAAAAACCACTGTCAATAATCCATTTATCATTTTTGTTCACATAAGATATCAATGCAGTTTTCTCATCCTCATTAGACTCATCTTTCATTGCAACATAGACAACCTCAATTTCAAAATCATCACTATCAGTGTCAGTCTCTTGTTCAACAATATAGCAGGATTTCTTACCTTTTCCTTTGTAGTCCTTGTACCTTTGGTAACCTCTATCTTCTCTTTTGTCTTTATGCTTGTTGTCTCTTTCTTCATTCTTATCATCCCTATCAGGACATCTAGTAGCTATATGACCAACTTTATTACATGAAAAATATATAATAGGGAGTTTAGCTTTATACTTTCCTTTTCCCCTTTTCAATCTTCTAGCCATAAGAGCTTCTAGATCCTCAAGTTCTTCATTAGATGTGTCACTTTCACTTTCACTTTCACTTTCACTAATGCATCTTTATTTTTCCTTCTTTGACTTACTCAGAACCATTTGTGACTTAAAAGAAGATTCAACATTACCAACAGTGAAGTTATCATAGTTAGAAAGTTTAAAAGTAGTAAGCTTACCAACCAAACTTTCCAAAGTAAGAGCATTGTTTTGATTACGTTAAAATAGGTTTTGAAAGGACTTGAAACCTTTTACAATTGGATAATAGAATAGGAATTTAAGCACCAATAGGACAAGTGCATCAGCACCAAAAAAAAACCACACAAACTAGTCCTTAAACAAAAAGAATAGCCAAAAGACAAAGGACAAAAAAAGGAAAGCAAGATAGCAAGTTGCTGTCTAAACACATTTCATTAGTTCTACTACCTAATCAGCAAGAATCTACATGTTTTTAGTAGACAACTTTAGATCCTCCACATCATTCTTGTTGCCATCCTCCATCTTCTTGAACCTAGATCTCGTACACCTGCTAGGGCCCTGATCATCTTTAGTATCCGTGACCTCTTGGTTCCCTTTCCCATTATCGAGCTTGTCCACTAGGATCTTGACATGCTCATTTGATGCCTTAAGGATAGCATAGCTCTACTATGCAATATTCCCCATGGTCTTCTCCAGCTTGTCAATTCTCTTTTCCATAATCTTAATTTTCTTGGTCATACCGTTACTGTTTTCAATTTTGACCTCCATGGTAGTAATTCTGTCATTAAAAATAGCAAGACCCTTAGCCCTGGTGATAGTGTTAGTGAGCTCATCAATTGTCTAGCCCATTTTTTTCTCCCCTAGGTGCATCCTTTTAAGAACCTCTGTCTCTTTTTGCAATTGGTGAATATGGGTCTTCATCCTAGTGATGTCATTCTTCATAATACTGAGGGTAGTCAGAAAAGCCAAACATCCCAGATTCTCAAAATCCATATTCCCTCCCTCTGATATTCCCTTCCTCCATTTTCTCCTTAGAGCTCTCCACATTCTCCTTCTCCATGTTGACCTTATCCTTCTTGTACCCATCTTTCCCAATATTAGTCATAGCTTGTGCGACCTCGCACAAGATATTATCCTCAACCCACACATTTTTTCTAGTTCCCACACTCTTCTCCATAGCAGGGTTGGTGTCCACATAGTCTTCCTGATTAATCTTTTCCTAAGAGGAAAATCCCTCATTAGAGGAAATAAAAACCCATTTCCCAACTTTCTTCTTCTCTTTTTTGGCTCTGGTGCATTTGCTGATGGGCTCCATTCTATTTTTCCCCCGTTTCTTATAATTTTCCTCCCTGCTCACTTCATCCTCTAAATCCATATCTATGGTCGACTCCTCCACCTTCCTTTTCTTTTTATTTCTCTTTGGGTTGGACTCCTGAAACTCCTCAGAGTCCCCCTCTTCCTCTTCCCTATCCTCCATAAAAGGCTCCTCAGAATCCTTCCCATCAGTGTCATAATCTTCGAGGGCTTTTCTATTAAGCTAAGGTCTTTCCACCTTCTTTGATTTCAACACCTCAAAAATGAGGACTATGAGCCCTTCATGGTAGGCATGATCACCCTCTAGATCCCTTTGCTAGTGGAGGATAGAAGCATTCAAAGAGCTCAGTAGGTAAAAAGGAAAATTAATTTTTATCCCATGCCTAAAGTGGTTCAAAAGGATAAGGTGATGGTTGTATATTTTAGTATAATGACCATCCAAGGTAATGTAGCCAATAATAACAAATAAAAAAAGGTGCCAAGGCCTAGAAATATGCTTAGGATCAAAGTACAATTTGTCCACCTTAACCATTTGATTTCTCTCCTACTCCATGGGCACAAATGCCTCCAAAGCTTTGTCTGAAATCTTCCTATCCCTATAGAAGTTGATGCCCTCAGTCATCAAGCCAGTTGCTTCTACAATCACTTCGTTAGTCACCTCCATACTTTATGTACCAACCAAAACACTCCCCTTATTCCATGTTTTGATAAAATTTTTGGTCACAACAACTTTCCCTCCATGCAATCTCTCCATATAAGCTGCCAGACCCCCATCTCTGACAATCTTCCATATCACCTTGTTCTATTTCCAATCACTACAGCTCCTCGGTTTCCACCTCCTCTTCCTACCTCCCATAGCTATGTAAGAGAACAAAAAGCCCTTCTCCAGATAATTTCCAACAATCTACAAGTTAGCCTTCAAATTGTAATAAAACCTTTTGATGTTCTGCAAAACCCATAAATCATGCCAAGGGACCCCAATAATTGTCTTGAAATCAGCCCACTATCCTTCATGATCATCACACAGACTGCTACACTCAATACTCATTAATAAAATATTCATTAAAATCATGTTGCTTACTCACCATCCACTCCTTATTAATTAATGATGACCCTTCACAAGGGAGATCAAAACCATCATTCCACTTAATTTCCACCTAGCTTTCACAAGCTACATTCACTGCCCAGTTAGCCACTGAGTTGGCCTCCCTAAAAACATGGGTTATCATGCACATTTCAAAGGACTCAATAATGTTTTTAGCCTTGCTAATAACATTGGCTATGGTCCACGAGGGGGTCATGGTATTCTTCAAGAAATTAACAATATTTAGGGAATTCCCTTCAATCCAAATTTTAGTATAACCCTTCCTTTTGGCTAATAGCAACCCATAAAGAGCCGCATTAGCCTCCACCACTTGATTGGTATTAAAACCTATAGGAATGGCCATAGCCCCTTTGCAATTCCCATAATCATCTTTGATAACCATACCACATCCAATAGTTCCAGGGTTGCCTTTAGAGGCACCATCAAAATTGACTTTAACCCAACCATTAGGGGGCAGTCTCACCTAGCCTCTTCTCTTATATTTCTTTTGGTGTCTTGAACCTTCCTTCCTTCAAACTTCCAATTCTTATAGACTTTGGCCTCCCAATCATCCTTCAAGTCTTGATAATTATTAATCAACCCCAAATTATCCAAAAAAGCTGATGAAGGGTGCTCCCCTTAATACCACAAACACATAACAGAAATAGAGAAACAACAATAATATGCAAGAACAAAAAATTGGCTTCTTATTATCTCCACAAATGTGGAATTACAAACTTTCAGAATTGCAATATGCAAAGCCACATGGGCATTCCCTTACAATATTCTGTAGGACAAAGCTTCAAATTATTACCCAGAACTATTCTGAACTGCCTAAGACAATAATACAACCTTCCTTATATAGGCAATTCCCCACCGCCTGGGAAGGTTCCAGAATTTTAGCCAATAAGGCCGACCAAACTTTGAATTATTTTATTTTACATTTCATTACATCATAGTCAGCTCAAGATAACCTTTGAAACCCGAACAGAAATTTTGAAGAAAATTATTTTCTGCCATTTCAGGTGGCCCAGCTTTCGAAGACCATAAGTCATCACCAGTTGACCCGATCGACTATTATAATCCCATTTCAGAAATGCCACGAAGCGCTCTACAGGCTTGACCGGTGCAAGCGCCTGTCACCCAAATTTTTGACCTCATTCGGGGCCTCTAAAGCCTTCAAAACTGAGTTCAAAGTTTCTGTACCCTGCTGCCAATACCGAAAATCTTCAATATCTTCCAATATACACTTGATCTGGCAATGAAACTTTACTAGCAGACTTATATGACCAAAATGAACCTCCAAGAAAGAAAATAGATCATTCTAAGCACATACAAAAATTACCAAAAATAGTAACTTTCCAAAAATAGCATCTCTGCACAAAATAGCCCTTATCGAATACAAAAATAGAAATATTTTTGGGTGATGCAAGATTGCTCTTACACCCAAGATGCTCCTGCATCAGACACCCGGGGTAATTTGAGAAGTGACCCTGTCATGACTCAGGTGTGCAGAGGAAAACCAAGACAGCTAACCTCCTCCTTTGCCAGCCATGATGAATCTTCAACAGGTCATCCTTTCCACTTGACCAGATATTCTTCATATGTCCTGTTCCTTGTGCTTCTACCAACATGACTGTCTAGTATATCTTCGATCTCCTTAGTGTCTGAACTAGTTGCTGGAATACTCCACTGTGCTGCTGTGATCTCATCTTCAACACCTCCTTCATGATACTCTGTCAGATCTGAAATGTTAAAAACTGGTGAAATATTTAGCTCAGTAGGCAATTCTACCTCATATGCATTTCCCGAATCATGTTTCTTCAGTATCCTACATGGTCCAAACTTCTTCATTTTCAGCTTGTTATATGTACCAACTGGAAACTGCTCCTTCCGCAAATGAACCATGACTTCATCACCAATCTGAAATTCCTTATACCTCCTTTTCTCATCTGCCTTAGCCTTATACTGTGCATTCATCTTGGTAATATGCTTCCTCACCTCTTCATGGATGTTCTTCAAGTGCCCTGCAAAATCCTTAGCTTCACCACTACTTATTTCTCCTTTATCTATCTTCCTTAATTCAGATGCATTTCTTGGACTACTTCCATATACAATCTGGAATGGTGATTTACCAGTGCTCCTGTTGACAGAATTATTGTATGCAAATTCTGCCTGTGGTAAAATCAAATCCCATCCCGTTGGCTTATCTCCAACCAAACATCTCAGCAAATTTCCCAAACTCCTATTCACCACCTCTATCTATCCATCAGTCTGTGGATGATGTGATGAACTAAACTTCAAATCTGTCTTCAACTTCTTCCACAATGTACGCCAGAAATATCCAACAAACTTAGTGTCCCGATCTGAAACTATGGTCTTTGGCAAACCATGAAGTCTCACTACTTCTCTGAAAAACAATTCTGCTACATGAACAACATCATTAGTCTTCTTGCAGGGAATAAAATGTGTCATCTTTAAAAATCTGTCAACCACTACAAAAATTGAATCATGTCCCCGCTGAGTCCTCGGTAAACCAAGAACAAAGTCCATGCTGATATCCTCCCAAGGCTTCTCTGGTACAGGTAATGGCTGATACAACCCTGTATTCTGCTTCACTCCTTTCACCATGTGACATATTCTGCAACTCTATACAAACTTCTTCACATCTTGCTGCAACTGTGGCCAATAGTAATTCTCACTAACCAAAGAAAGGGTTTTGTCACGACCAAAATGTCCAGCCAATCCTCCGCTATGCTTCTCCTTGATGAGATTCTCCCTCATAGAACTTTGTGGAATGCACAATTGACTCCCTTTGAATAGCATATCATCCTGGATGATGAAATCCAGCCATTTCATCCTGTCTAGAGTAACAGGTTCTGTACAAGCTTTCCAAGCTTCACCAAAATCAGGATCCTCTGGATACAAATTCTTGAGTTCCTTGAACCCAACCACTTCAATCTACATTTCTATCAGCAATAGTTGCCTTCTGCTAAGAGCATCTGCAACCCTATTAGACTTTCCACTCCTGTGTTTCAAAACAAATGTATAACTCTGCAAAAACTCAACCCATTTCAAATGCCTTTGATTCAATTTTCCTTGACTATTCAAATATTGCAAAGCTTGATGATCAGTATACAAAACAAACTCCTTAGGAAGCAGATAATGTCTCCACTTCTTTAATGCCTAAACTATAGCATAAAATTCCTGATCATAAACATAATATTTCCTCTTGGCATCATTTAACTTCTCACTGAAATAAGCAATAGGTTTACCTTCTTGGCTCATAACAGCTCCTATTGCAGTACCACTAGCATCACAATCTACTTGAAACACCTTATTAAAATCTGGAAGTGCTAAAACAGGTTGTTCTGTAACTTTTTGTTTCAACAATTGAAAACTCTTTTCTGCCCCATTAGTCCACTTAAACTCTTTTCTATCCCCTCTCATTGTTTCAGTCAAGGGACCACAAATACTGCTAAAATTTTTGATAAACTTTCTGTAAAAGCTAGCCAAACCATGAAAAGATCTTACCTCAGTAACACTCCTTGGAGTAGGCCATTCAAGGATAGCCTGTACCTTCTCTGGGTCCATTTTTAGACCTTCTGCTGAAACTACAAATCCCAAATACACTAACTCTTTCTTCACAAAACTGCACTTCTTCAAATTAATCAATAATTTCTCTTCTCTCAACTTCTCAAATACCATACGAATATGCATCATATGCTCATCGAATGTCTTACTAAGATCAAAATATCATCTAGGTAAACAATGACAAACTTACCCAGAAATTCTTTCAGAACCTCATTCATGAGCCGCATGAAAGTGCTCGGTGCATTGGTTAGCCCAAAAGGCATGACTAACCATTCATACAGTCCTTCCTTTGTCTTGAAGGTAGTCTTCCATTCATCTCCTTCTCTGATCTGAATCTGATGATATCCACTTTTCAGATCTATCTTTGAAAAATACACAGCTCCACTCAAACAGTCCATAATATCATCCATTCGTGGCAATGGAAACCTATACTTGATTGTGATCTTTTTTATTGCCTTAGAATCTGTACACATCCTCCACTCTCCATTCTTCTTTGGTGCTAATACCGCTGGTACAGCACAGGGACTCAGACTCTCTCGAATCAACCCCTCCTGTAACAGTTCATGTACTTGTCTGTTCAACTCCTCACTTTCTGCAGGTGTCATTCTATGTGCTGCCTTATTTGGCAAACTCACTCCTGGGATCAAGTCCATCTGATGACTGATCTTCCTGACTGGTGGTAATCCATCAGGCACATTATCAGATACAATATCCTAAAACTCATTCAACAAATCTGCAACTTCTACAAGAACATCTTCTACTTCCTCTTTACCAGCTTTTGGAATTAAAGCAAAACATACATGCTCATGCCTCATACCATCTAGGAATTTCCTTCTATCAACAAATGTTATTCTTGCATTACCACATACCTTTTCTTCGGTCTCCTTCAATGGCTTTAGCTTATGTCGCACTCCATCCTTTGTCAGGGAATAGGTATTCGCACGACCATCGTGTACAGCACATCTGTCAAACTGCCACGGTCTACCCAATAACATATGACATGCATCCATAGAGATGATATCACATAGTACCTCATCTTGGTACCCGCCGATCTTGAACTTCACTAGGCATTGTTCATTGACCATGACCTTGTGGTCATCCTGTACCCAGGCAATCCGATATGGATATGGGTGTTTCTATCTCCTGAGCTTCAACTTTGTCACCATCTCTTCTGACACCAAATTGTCAGTGCTTTCACTATCAATGATCACATCACAACATTTACCTTCACACTTGCACCTGGTGCGAAACAGGCTCCTCCTTTGCTCAGGCTCATTCTCACCACTCAACAGGACTCTTCTGTTAATCAACGTTTCTCCTCTTTCAGCATCTTCAGAATTTGATGATCTGGCATCTTCATCTACATGCACAACTCTGGCCTGGCCTTCATTTCTCCTGTCTGTTCTGCCTTGGCGCTGAGGACATTCAAATGCCCTATGACCTTCTTCTCCATAGTGAAGACATGTTCCACGGAAGCCTCCTCTTCCAGATCCTTGTCCTCTTCCTCTTCCTCTTTGATCTCTATTATTCTGATCCTGGAAGCGATTGGAATTATTTTCGCGCTGATTCTGACTGCTACTAGCCTCATCCTTATTTTTTGGATCTTCATTTCGGCCACCATATGACCGTCCACCAGATCATCCACTGTGACCTCTTCCGTTTTGTCTGCTCTCGAACTTCTTGTTCAGCTTTTCCTCTACTTTTAGGGAAAATTGGTATGCCTCCTCAATACTGTTCATTCGAACCAGATTCAAATCCTCTTGAATGCTTGGCCTTAACCCATTAAGGTATCGGGCAACTTTCTCCTTATCAGCTTCTGCATGGCCTGTTCTGATGAGGAGTCGATAGAACTCCTCTGTATACTCCTAAACAGATCTTCCTGCTTGCTTCAAACTTTGCATTTTCTTGAGTAGATCAAGCTCATAATCAACAAGAATGAACTGTCGCTTCAATTTATCCACCATCCGATCCCATCTTGTGATTTTATCTTTCCCTCTTCTATTTCGCTCCAATTGAATTTCTTGCCACCAGATCTTCACATGACCTTTCAGTCTGGCCTTCGCAAATTTGACCCTATCAGGATCCTCAACATCTTCATACTCAAAATATTCCTCACATTCATTGATCCAGTCGATCAATTCCTCTGGGTTAAGATTTTCAGAAAATGTAGGAACCTCAATCTTAGGTCTTTTCCCAATCTTGGAAATCGCCCGAAAAATTCTTTCTTCCTCCTGGTTCACAATTTCAACTTCTCCTTCTTGATATTCTTCTTCGGCTTCATCCTCACTTTCGTCTTTGACATTAAGATTCATTCTTCTGCAAATCTCTTCTTGCAATGCTCGCACTTGTCTCTGCAGCTCTCTAACCTCAGGTGTCACAACACCAGCTCTTCCGCCACGTTCCCTTCGTGGAGGCATTTTTGCGATGCGCGCTGAAGCCCTAGCCACGGTCCTGGTGCAAACTGCCTCACAGTCGGCGATCTGTTTACACACTCAAGAACTCCTGCTCTGATACCACTTGATGAAGGGTGCTCCCCTTAATACCACAAACACATAACAGAAATAGAGAAACAACAATAATATGCAAGAACAGAAAATTGGCTTCTTATTATCTCCACAAATGTGGAATTACAAACTTTCAGAATTGCAATATGCAAAGCCACATGGGCATTCCCTTACAATATTCTGTAGGACAAAGCCTCGAATTATTACCCAGAACTATTCTGAACTGCCTAAGACAATAATACAGCCTTCCTTATATAGGCAATTCCCCACCGCCTGGGAAGGTTCCAGAATTTTAGCCAATAAGGCCGACCAAACTTTGAATTATTTTATTTTACATTTCATTACATCATAGTCGGCTCAAGATAACCTTTGAAACCCGAACAAAAATTTTGAAGAAAATTATTTTCTGCCATTTCAGGTGGCCCAACTTTCGAAGACCATAAGTCATCACCAGTTGACCCGATCGGCTATTATAACCCCATTTCGGAAACGCCACGAAGCGCTCTACAGGCTTGACTGGCGCAAGCGCCTGTCACCCAAATTTTTGACCTCATTCGGGGCCTCTAAAGCCTTCAAAACAGAGTTCAAAGTTTCTGTACCCTGCTGCCAATACCGAAAATCTTCAATATCTTCCAATATACACTTGATCTGGCAATGAAACTTTACTGGCAGACTTATATGACCAAAATGAACCTCCAAGAAAGAAATCAGATCATTCTGAGCACATACAAAAATTACCAAAAATAGTAACTTTCCAAAAATAGCAGCTCTGCACAAAATAGCCCTTATCGAATACAAAAATAGAAATATTTTTGGGTGATGCAAGATTGCTCTTACACCCAGGATGCTCCTGCATCAAAAGCACTCTTGATCTTGTGGAAAATACTATCCCAATTGGACTCTTTGTTCCTAAAAATTATGTTATTCCTTTCTTTCCAAACCCCCCAGCACAAGAAGGGAAGGAAAAAATTCCAAAAGGAGATTAAGAACTTATTGTTAGTTGGTGGCTTCCAACAAGTAAACAACTCTTGAATGTCTCAAGGGAACACCCACTCCAAATTCATCATATCAAAGAATTTTTCCCATATTTGCCTAGCAAAAGAATAGTGGATGGTCATATGATTGATATTCTCCTCATTTTTTTTGAAAAGACAACATCTATTAGTAAGAACAAGGCCTCTTTTCCTGAGATTTTCAGTTGTAAGAACTTCTTGCAATAAGATCCAAAAGAAAACATTAATTTTAGGAGTTAATCCCTTGAACCAGGCTTTAGCCCAACATGGTTCAGGAATTTCCTCAAAGTTCTACATGTATAGAGAGGAAACTGAGAATAGGCCATTAGCATTATATCTCCAAATTAGGGTATCCTCTTCATCGATAATAACCATAGCATTCAAAAGGTTATTCAAACTCCTAAGAGAAGGATCAATCCTAGCTAAATCAGTCCATTTGGCCCCTCCCCAATAGTCCTCCACATGAATGCCCGAAATATGTTTGCAAAGGATAAACATTTCATTCCAAATAGGTACCTCCTTAAGGGGTTTATCAAGCAGCCATGTGTCATCCCAAAAGAGAATTTTCTTTCCATTACCAACCTTCCATTTGACTCCCTTCTTTATCATATCCTTTCTTCTTAAAGCATTGCCCCAAATACACAATCCACCTTGGATAGGATCAAAGTTTAAGAAATTATTGAAGTCAGAGCTATCCCTATTATATTTGTTGTGCCATATAATACTCCATTCTCCCAAGTTCTTGAACATTCTCCAAAGGATTTTAGCCATAAGAAACTCATTTATACTTCTAATAGTGTGAAGACCAAGACCTCCTTTCCTAGTCAGTTTACAAACCTTCTCCCAAGCAATAAGAGCCATTCTTTTCTTTTTCTTGACTCTGGACCAAAGAAAGTTCTTTTGGATTTTCTCTATACTTTCAGAAAACTTCTTAGGTATTTTGAAAAGGTTCAAGGCATAGAGAGGAATACTTTGAAGGGTAGCTTTGAGAACAACAATCTTATCAGCTTGGCTAAGAAGAGCACCCTTCCAACCAGCAAGACTTTTGTGAAATTTATCAATCATATCCTACCAAAAAGAGTCCAAAGGAGTAAGGCATAGAGGTAAGCCAAGATAAGACCCTGGGAGACAATCCACCTCACAAACCAAAATTATTTTTAACCTTTCTTGTCTTTTTTCAGGCACATTAATGAAGAATATAGAGCTCTTATTCCAATTAATGCTCTGGCCCATAGCACCAGCATAGTTGTCAAGGGCCTTTTTAATGGTTTTTCCATTTTTAATAGAAGCTTCACCCATTATTATGGAGTCATCCACAAAATATTGATGTGAGAAAATCAAGTCCTTGGAGGAAGGTCTCAGACCCCTGAATTCACCTCTGTTAACCAATCTACCTATGTGTCTTCCCAAACATTCCATGAAGATAACAAAAAGAATAGGAGATAGGGGGTCCCCCTACCGAAGACCTCTAGAAGACTTGAAGAAAGGAGTAGGAGATGCATTCACAAGAAAAAAGAAACTAGTAGAGGAGACCAAACAGTGAATTAGGTCTCTACTTCTTTTATTGAAAGAAAAAGCCTCTAGAGTAGCCATCAAAAAATCCTAGTCAACCCTATCATAAGCTTTGGACAGGTCAAGTTTCAGTAAAAAACCTTCCTTCTTAAACATGGTTAGAGAGTGTATATTTTCATGGACCGAGATGATTGAATCCAGGATCTACCTTCCAGGGACAAAACCATTCTATTGTCCAGAGATAATAGAAGGAAGAAAAAGGAGAATTCTGGAAGTTACGATTTTAGAAATTATCTTATACACTGAATTGCATAAACTGATAGGTCTAAACTGGTCCAAACTATCAACCCCTATTTTCTTTGGTATCAGAGAAATAAAGCTACCATTTAGTTCCTTGAGGATCCTTCTTGCCCCAAAAAATTCCTTAATAGCATTAGTAACATCATTTTTCAAAATCCCCCAATACTTTTGGAAGAAGAAAAGAGGATAGCCATCTAGACCAGGGGCTTTATCTCCTTCAAAGGAAAACAAAGCCTTTTGAATCTCATCCATAGAAGGTATAGTAGTAATAGCTCTATTGTGATCATCATTCAAAATATTGGGAATACCATCCAACAACTCTTCTTGACACTCCATATCCAGGTTCTCAACTTTATTTAAGAGCTCTCCAAATAAGTTATTTGCCTCACTTATAAAATCCTCCTCCTTCTCACTAATGGTTCCATTGACCTGTAGTCTAGAAATTTTGTTGCCCATTCTATGTTTCACTGTGGTCATGAAGAAGTATTTAGAATTCCTGTCCCCTTCCTTTAAGAAAATCTTTCTAGACCTTTGCCTCCAAAAGCATTCTTCTTTTGAGATGATATCATGATATTCAATTAGTTTAGTATCTTCCTCATTTTTTGTATGAAATCTATACCCATTTTTCTGAATGCTCTCCTGGATCTCTTTTAGTTCTTCAACAATTTTCTTTTTGTTGTTAAAAATATTTCCAAAAGTTTCTTTACTCCATTTCTTTATTTTGTCCTTCACATTTTTCATTTTCTTAGCAACTTTGAACATTGTCGTTCCTTCAATCTTGATACTCCACCAATCCTCAATCACTTTTTCTAGGTAAGGGTGGATTGTTCACATTTTATCAAAGCAGAAAGGAAAGTTCCTTTTTAGGCCATTGAAATCAGCTCTTATGGTTATCGGATAGTGGTCAGAACTAGCTCTCATATAGGAAGATAAGGAGCAAGAATAATAATTGAACCAATTGCCGCTAACAAGAGCTTTGTCAAGTCTAACCTAAATAAGGTCATTTCCCTCTCTCCTGTTGGTCCAAGTATAGTTAATTCCCTACAAATCTAAGTCATGTAACTCTTGACTATCAATAAATTCCATAAGATCAGTTCTGTTGTCCAGATTGGGTTGGCCACCCCCCAATTTCTCATTTTCCTTCAAAGGAGTATTGAAGTCCCCCATAATGATCCAACCATCATTAGAAAAATCTCTCCTAAAACTAGAAACTTCTCTCCAGAAAGATTTCCTCCCCCACCTGGTATTCATAGCATAAATATTAGTCAAAACCCAAGAGGTGCCATCTTTAATATGCCAAAATCTAATGTTAGTCATATTTTTACCAGAAGATAAAACTTTCCCTTTAATGAAATTATAGTTCTAGCTAGTCACAATACCCCCAGAGGCTCCTTCTACATCACTTCCATGGGATAGGCCATTACTAAAAAATTGGATTTTCTCAACTTTATCCTTAGACATCTTAGTCTCCTATAGAAGAACAATATTAGGCTTATTATCTCTAATCATGTTTTTTACCATGGATTTCTTATGAGGATTATGTAATCCTCTCACATTCCAAGAGATAAACTTCATTATTTAAGGAATGGGCCAGACTCTAGGATGGTTTTTTGACTGCCATCCGCTAAGCTCTTGCTGGTCCCAAAAGCTCACTTTTTTTGGTTCAAGGGTCTTCCTGGGGAAACATAGGGAGCCCCCACATATCTAGTCTTAGTGATTCTAGTACTTAGTAGATTTAGATGGGCATGGTAAATGCTTGTCAAGACCCCCTAGAGTATCAAAGATCTTTTGATTCTTATCCTTTGAACAACCCAAAATTGGATAGACTTGGGCATCTTACCAGGTTACCATACTCTGAGAGGGTAGTGAGAAGCCATAAACTCCCAACATCTCTTGTTTGAACAAGGAAACATCAAATTTTTCCTTACCCTCTTTTGCCTCCAAAGGCCTACTCTAGATATCTTCAGCAAAGGATTCATCAGAGCTTTTAGTAATGGATTCCTTTAAAACTTCGGTACTACCCCCTAATTTTTGTTTAATATCTAAGTGAGAAGTGTCACATCCTTCAATAGGAATATCCTTCCCATCCATCTTTTCATCTTTCTTCCCATTAATACTACCCCCAATAGATTTCATTCTAGCCACAACCTTCTTTACCCATATCTTTTTCATTTTTTTCTTTTGGGGTAAATGCTTTGGGCATTGTTTTGCCCAGTGGCCTATTTTCTTGCAATGAAAACAAGAAAAGGGGGTTGATTCATACTCTATCTTTTGGATCCATGATCCAAGTTTGGATTCAAGAGTGATAGATTCTAGCATATCCACTCCTTGCTGTACCCCAACATAGATCTTGGCATACGTAAGCTGCCTTCTAGAGACCATGACAGGATCCATTGAAAGGAGTTCCCCATTGACATTATCAATGCCCTTAAAGATGTCTTCCATCCAGAACTCAAGAGGCAGGCCCAAAAGAGTCACCCATACCGACACCTAGACATTAAGATCTTCTTAAATATCTAGATTAGGACACCATTTATGCAGAATCATAGAATTCTTTCCTATCATCCATGGTCCATTACACAAAATAAACCTTAAATCCTCCTCACATGAAAATGAAAAATCCAAAAAAACTTTGGTAAGAGAAACCATGTCCACTTGGCCTTTCAAAACCCATTTCTTTTTAACAAAAGCCCTAACCACCTTGATATTAGGATGAGATCCCAGGAATCTCCCCACAAGAGAGTTAGCCATTCGAGATATATTAACATCTATTATTTGATTTGGAATGGAGATAGAAAAAGTTCCCTCCTCAATATTGGATAAGATTTTCATAGGTGGGAGAGAAGACTTACCCGTAGGTTTAACACCAAAAAGGCTTGACCAACTTTTGACAGATACATCAGATTTCATCCTATTCTAATCACATGGTCCCTTCATGGGTCCCCCTCTCAGGTCCCCTATCCCAAGTCTAACATCAAGAATCTTACCTTGAGTCTCATTTGGGTCTGTGTCCTTCAGTTGACCATCACCCCCCGAGGGACCAACATCAGATCCCCCATTTCCCTTTCTCACCACATTTGAAATTTGAATTCCCCCTTTCCTTCTCCGTGTTCCACCCGCCTACTCCATAGTGTTTTTTTCCAAGCGTCCAAACAACAATAGTAAAGTAAGAGAATTGTTAAGGTTACATCTAGATTCCTAAATTGCTAAAATTTTGATGGCATAAATAGGACACAGAGTTCTTAGTACTTTTCCAATTACAATTTCATCATCAATAGTTCCATTTTCTCCTCTAATGGCATTTACAACTTCTTTAATTCTACCATAATATTGTGCAATATTCTCAACTTCTTGCATTCTCATTTCATCAAATTTACCTCTTAGGCTCTCAATTTTTGCTCTCAGCACATTTATGTCACCGCCATAGATGTTTGAAGAGTGTCCCACATTTTCTTTACATTAGTACAGTCTTTGATGTCTTCAAATTCTAGATAACTTATGACAGGTGCAATCTCCAACATTTCTTGGTTGTGCTCTTGTTTGGCTCTCATCTCCTCAACATTCATAGGTGCAACAGGTGTGACATAATCATGCTCAACATAATACTTTGCAGAATCACCAATACCAACCAGATGCAGCTTAACAAACTTTTCCATGTAGGGAAGTTCTCCTTATTTAGCTTCAGTACCTCCTTCTTATACATCCTGATCATTTTCTTCAAGTACCTTTAAACTTGTTCTTTGTAAGCACCAACAGCTCTGATACCAATTGTTAATATGATTTTGAACAATAGAGAGGGGGGGTGAATCAGTTGTTCTCAGGTCTAGATGTATAAAAAAAACTTTAAAACTCTTCAACAAATTAGATCCAACAACCAACAACTACTTGTTTATTAATAATTGCATAATAGAAACATATAACAGTGCAGTCCACTATCCAATAGTATCTAACTTGTAAAACATAGAAATGATCAAACCAAAAAATTCACACAAGTATTAACACCATGATTTATAGTGGAAACCCAATTTGAAAAAAACCACTTTGTAACATGTTACTATTATTTTCACTCTTCTAAAGTAAGCTTTGTGAAAAGCCAACCCTGTCAAAGGTTACAAACACATTGTTAGGTGTGACCCAGTTAAAGGATTTAAACCACTTTGTTAAAAGTGCACCTTGTTATAGGACTTACATACATCCCATTAGAATGCATCCTTCTTCAAAGGATTTATACAAATGACTATTAGGTCAACCTTTGTTAAAATGATTTTGACTAATACAATGGTTAGAAAGTAATAATAGTGTTGATCTGAAAAACATACAACTCACTTTGCAAATACCAGATCCAATTCCGTACACATATGATAGCTTACTGACTATGAACCTTTCCCATCTCCATCATTGATTTGCTTAGAAATCTCTTCAAGCAATCACAACACTTCTCCTTCAGCCTTTTCTTCTTATATAGTCAATAACAACAACAATACTTCTAGTATCCTCTTCTCTATAGCCTCAAGCTTAGGCTCCCTTAATACTTCATCAATTAGGTCAATACATCTTTTTCTGCTTAATCTCCTTTGTAGATCTTAGGGTTAGGTCAGATTCATCGAATCCTTCCAACTTTATGTTCTTTGTCTATCCTTCTAGAAATATCTTGAATCTCTTAATAGATTTACAATAAAATGTTTTACAGTGCATTAAATGGTTTTGTACAATCAATAAATAAAGTCAACACATTTTACATAATCCAAGAATTCAACTATGTCAGCTAGGAATCTGAATTCTTCCTCAAATGTAAATTACTGATGCTTGGTCAATATAGTGTTCAAATCCTTGGTCTTCATTAGAAAGCTCGGTCACCTCAAAAATTGTTCCCTCATCTAATGCTATCTTCCTTAACAATTAACTGATGTTTGATCAACACTGAATTTACTCAGCATATACTAGCTCGGTCGACACTAACATCACTCGGCTTAAACTAGATTTCTTCACTTTTGCTTGGTTAAGCCTACCAGTTTAGTCTTCATCCTTACTTAGATAAACAATACACTATCTTATCATTTTGCCACATAATCAAGTACTCATTGAAGTATCAAGATAACTCAACCTTTCCTTAGGTGCTATTGTTACCAACCTTGCCTATCCCCTTCACAACAATCAAATAGATATAGTACTTTCTTAAATAACATTAGTCTTACCAGTTAAGGTTTGACATCAATGACAGTAAAACAATTGCTTCAATTGCAATTTCCAACAATGAACCTATACTTATAAATTATGTGAGAAGATACCATTCAAAAGATCAAATAATTGGATACAAAGGACCAAGAATGATGACTAAAAGTAAGTTTAGGAATAACACATGTTTAGTTTGTGAATTTGAGCCTAAAATTATTAAAGATGTATTGGAAAATGATGACTGGATCAAAGCAATGAATGAATAAATTGAGAAAATATAGAAAAATAAGACATGGACATTGGTACTGAGGCCTAAAGACAAAAATGTGATTGGAACTAAATGGATATTCAGAAATAAAATGAATGAGAATGGAGATGTAACAAGGAACGAAGCAAGACTAGTTTGCAAAGGTTGTTCACAAGAAGAAGGAATTGACTATGGAGAAACTTTTGTACCCATTACTAGACTTGAAGGAGTAAGAATACTACTTGCATATGCTTCTTATATATGATTTAAGGTATATTAGATGGATGTGAAATCTAGATTTCTGAATGGGATACTTGAAGAAGAGGTATACATTGAACAACCTGAAGGTTTTGTTGATCATAATCAATAGAACATGGTAAGTAAGTTGCACAAGGTATTATATAGACTAAAGAAAGTATCAAGAGCATGGTATGAAAGACTGCATTCCTATCTCATAATAATTAGATTTGTTAGAACAAGTGATAACAACAATTTATATTTGAATTGTGAAACTGATGATAAGATTCTTACTGCTGAAATTTTTTTTGATGATATAATATTTGGAGGTCATGATAATTTATTTAAGTATTTTTCTAATGAAATGAGAAAAGAGTTTGAAATGTCAATGTCTATAGAGATCAAATTCTTTCTTGGCTTTAAAATACAACAACTGAAGGAAGGCATCTATATCACACAAGAAAAGTACATTAAAGAAGTCTTGGAGACAATTGGTATGGAAGATTCAAAACCAGTTGGTACACCTATGGTAACTGGATGCAAGCTAACCAAGGATGAAAAATCAATAGAGGTAAATCAAACCTTATACAGATCTATAATTGGTAAGTTATTGTATGTTGTGCATAGTAGACTAGATATTGCACATGATGTTAGAATTGTGGCTAGATTTTCTACTAATCCTAAAGAGTCACACATGAATTTTGTAAAAAGAATTTGAGATATTTGAAGAACACAGAAAATTATGGATTGTGGTATAAGAAAGAAAGAAATTTTAAACTTAGATTTTACTCTAATGTTGATTGGGCTGGAAATGTTGATGATAGAAAAAACATTATTGGTGGAGCATATTTATTAGGAGAAAGATTAGTAACATAGATAAGTAAGAAATAAGGATGCATTTCTCATCCCACTACTGAAGTAGAATATGTAGTTGTTGCTGCTAATTGTTCAAATATTGCATGGATAAAGAAATTATTGGAAGGTATGAATAAAGAGATAACTGATCCAGTGATAATCCATTGTGACAATACAAGTGCTATTAGCATTTCAAAGAATCAAGTGATGCATGCAAAGACAAAGTACATATCTATTAAGTATCACTACTTGAGGGAGCAAGTTCAAGAAAAATAAGTCAAATTGGAATATGTGAAGTCACAGGAGAAACTTGTTGATATATTCACAAAAACCTTACCAAAGGATACATTTAAATACTTGTGAAGTAAACTAGGGGTCCATCCCCTATCTAATAGTCACTGAAGTGATATGAGGTTGTATCAACCTGTACTTTATCATAATATCTAATCATGTTGATGCATGATGTTGACACTTTGGGATTCCTAAGGTTATGAAGAAGATGGAGGGAAAACTGAAATTGCATATCTATACATGCAAGATACAAGAATCTGAACTGAACAATATAGATACTGATTTGGATACTGAAGAGATGATTACTTTTGGTATTACTATCAAAGGGAGAGATAATCATGAAATGTTTAGAAAGGGAGAGATGGTTACCTGATAATATGGAGATATGATAATGAAATATCAGTTAGAAATGAAGCTAACTAAAAGAGAGAGTCTATGCATTGATGTTGTAAAGTGATTAAACATATTAAATGCATAAGCTAAGAGACATCTTACTGACTCACAACATATAGATAGATTTGTAGACACTTAAGATATTTGGTATTCTATGACATATTTCATATTGTTTTTTTGTTGCCATCAATGCCAAAGGGAGAGATTGAGAAACTATAACTGATTGACTACTTGGAGAATAAAATATTGAATGTGAAGATGATCACTGAGCTAAAAAGGTATATGTGAGACATTAGATTAGTTATTATATTGTCATTGATGTAAACTAGTTTTGATTGTACTTATCATGATAGTTGTAAATATCATAAGAAGATAATAATGGTGAAGGACTGAGAAATTAACATGAAGATGAGATGTATGAGAAAGATATGAGTATGGTATATATTTGGTAACTTGTTGATGAGCCTATGACATTATGATAGTGATTTGATTGTATTACATGATTATGTTAAGAATTGAAGATCAAGAATGTACAATTTTATGTGGTCGGTAAATGAAGAACTTAGTATACACCGAGTAGATAAAGTGTACACCGAGAAAGTGTAGTATATATCGAGTACAATATTAACTGATTATGAAGTCACTGACACATCATGGTATTGACTGAGTGAAATAAATAATATGGAACATGTGATTTCTCACTAAAGATGATGAGCTAGATGAATATGGAAGATTCTAAGGTTAAAAATAAAGTCTGTTACGAAGAATCTATGGTTGAAAAAATTCAAGGAAGTTTAGATGATGAAGATTGAAATGTGTTTAAGGCACAAGTTCCGAGGAAGGTTAAAGTAGAAAAATCAATGATGTGAATTAAGAGGAAAAATCTATGGCTAAGATAAAATGGTTTATCATGTCTATTTAAGGATACAAGAGATTCAAAATGAAAAAATGTGCGTGAGAAGAAGATTGCATTCATGTGAAGCTGGTCAAATAGGTTGAAGTAAGAATTGAGAAATTCTATAGACTAAACTAAGCGTCAGAGAAAGGAGATGACCAAGCAGAACATAGTTGAAGGATAAAAGGAAATTGAAGAGATTATGATGGCCAAAGGTATTACAAGCTTATCATAGATCTGAATATCTGTAAAGGAGGTTCTATTTGAATAAGATCATTTACTATTGCATTCTAACTATTGCTACAAAAAAATATCTTAACAAGGTGGGACTTAATAGTCTTTATTTATTTCATTATGACATTCAATGAATGTTAATTATTTTCTTGCTAACCCCAAGTGAATGTATGGTCACAAAGAACTTTAAGTGTTTTTTGTAACCTTTAACAGGGTTGGCTCTTAACCAAGCTCACTTCAGAAGATTGAAATTCTTTCAAGTACTGGTTCCTAGTAGTTTTTCCCATAACAAGGTTTCCACATTAAAAATCAAGGGATACATGTGTATGCATGTGATGAGTTTTTATTTAACTTGACACATTAAAATTATTGGTTTGATCGGTATATATACTAGTTAATTTTACTGGGAATTAGTTAATGAACAAAAAGGCACAGACAAGTTTTTATCGAGTTGTTTAGTCTAATTATTAAAATTGGTTTTATACATCTTATAGTATTTGGGAGTGCTAGATAATTGGACTTAATTGATTCACCCCCCTCTTAGTTATCTAACATGAATATATGGGTTTCTTATTTTTAGATTTTTCCCTATGATTAGGCACTAGTCTTTGTCAAAGCCATTTATGTTTAATTTCAAAATCAAGATTATAAAATCAAATGTATTTTTCTTTCATGTTAGTAGAATCAAGCTTAATTTATATTTCTCTTGGCTATCCATAAATTATAAACAACCCAAAATAGAGCTAATTCTAGGTAAATTTATGTATTTCTAGTCAAGTTTGGCTAAGAGCCATCTTCTAAGTGTAACATTTGTTTAAATATTATGAAAACCCTTAAAATTTATAGAGGTTTACCTTCCTAGGTGCTACAAACCCTAAAGAGTAGAATAATTTATCTCTCTTGTGAGTAATTCATGTTAGTTGGTCAGTAGTCTAAGGAACCTATTCATAGAAGAGAGAAAATCATTAGGGCTATCTTAAGCCCAACATCTTGGCCATTTTATTTGGCTATTTTGAGATTGATAGGGGAGGTATGAAATATGTATTTCATTGAGTACTGAGTGGGATCCTAGTGTATTGATGGGTGTTACTCTGATCATAGGGGTTAATCAAGTGATATGTTTCCATGTACATAGGAAGTGCCAAACTAAGAATGTCAGAGCCTTTTGACTACACATTGAAATAAAAATGATGATAGGTGATATTTGAGATAATATATGATATCTAAAGGAATTTTTTATGCTTTCAATTTGTAGTGAAATTCAAGGAATTATTTTTCCTCATCATCATACCTTTTCTATGTCACTATGGATTTGATATAATAAATAAAGCCAATATGAAAATATTTCATAGATGTAGTGTGTAGTAAATTTTTTTCTAGATTTGTCATACAATTGTAGCCATTTTGAAACTTGAGAATTAAATTATTATTCCTCATAATCATTCCTTTTTTGTGTTGCTATGAATTTTATATAATGAAAAAATCCAGTATGAAAATATTTAATAGTTGTAGTGTCTGGTACAAACTTTTCAAGATTTGGCAACAATTGTTATTGTTTTGAGACTTGAGAAATGTGATTTATAGATTATAGTAAAGAATGGATAAATGCACTCCCTAGAATTTATTTCTTGCAATGTGGAAAGATATCTTAATGCTCAAAATTTTGGTGATGATGTGCGTCATGAGTTATATTTTCTATTATATGAAGGATTAAGCGAAGAGATCTCTACTATAGGAATTATATAAAGACCATAATAGTATGAAAATCAATACTTCATTTTGTATCTGCAATGATTTTAAAAGTGCCAAGGGTAGCTGGAGGGATTTTAAACTTCTAGGAACAACTACATATATTTACAATGTCTTGCAAATGATTCAATCCCTTTTCACTACCACTCTAATCTCTCCTAAGTGGTGAGAGGAAGAGAAGAATCTAGGTGCAGGCTCTATAGGTGTGATTTTTATAGGCCTACCTCACCTTGGGAATAATTTTTGAGGTTATCTCCTAAGGGAGGAGATGGTGAGAATATTACATTCTAGAATTATCTAGATCAATAAATGCATCAGTGAGATGATGGCATGAATCACAATCCTATTTGGATTCAAAGGAGACACACTAACTTCTTTTAAGCACTATGAACTTGGGATATCTCATGCAATAAACTAAAGAAGTTCACTACAAGACAAAACTGGAGGTAAAAAATTCTATTAGGAAGATATTATTTGTGACTAGCTAGTGGAAGTTAGGAATAAAATGTATTGGATTGGCTTGTAGCTTGTTGTATTCCTTATGTCTATAAAAGGAATACCAAGACTATTTTTTAAGGGTTCTTAAAAATCCTTGTACATGGACATATATAATAGTATATCAATTTAGTCTTTTCTAATAGAAATATAATGATAGAGTCTTATGTTAGATAAATGTATGAATACTTTTAAGGAAATTAATTGAATATATCACTCAAAATTGTCTCCTACTTTTTTTCACATATATTATGAATTTTTCTATTCAAAATAGCTAAATTTGTCTTCTAATAATCTTATGAATGTGTGACATGTTTGCCAGTTTTCTTAGACAAAGAGATGAAATTCTTTTAGATATATTGCAATGGTTTAGGGAGGACAATAGTGGTTTCATGAGTAAGATTTGGTGTGATAAGTTAGAACTTTTATGTTAGGCATGATCATTCATATTTACAAGTATAATTTATGGAAATCTATTAAATGGGCCTATTTATTCTTGTGATAATTTCTAGAATTTGTCTTATAATAATTATCTTCATATGAAAACTATTTACTTGAATATTGAAAATATGTTTTAACAATAATGGTCTATGATATTAATGTTAGAATAGAAATTTTCTAATAAACTAAGGGGGGGGGGGGGGGGGTGAATCGGTTGATTTCACTATATAATACTTTAAACTTCAACTTCAAACTTATTGCTGAGAACAAGATACTCAACTGAAAAGTAAATGCAATAATAACAAACATACACATGAACACCAAGATTTGTTCTCGAGGAAAACCCTATTTAGAGAAAAGCCCCAGTGAGGATGGTACCCACAAATATCTAAACTATGAGTATAATAACCATGTTAAGAGTTTTGACCTTGTTAGAGGCTAAGTATTATAATAGATAGGTCCTAGTTAAAGGATGGACCCTGTTAGGAGCCATTAACAATGTGATCCTAATTAAGGAATTGACCCTGCTAAGAGTCCAACCCTGTTAAAGGAAATAACCCTATTAGGGGTGTACAATATATCAACTTGATCAAGAGATTTGAGAGTTAAAGCCACCCTTAAGTTCTCCAAAGCTGACAACTTCAAGATTGAGATAATTTTGTTCTAAAACTAGTTCCAGTACTCAACCATTGCCAAGAAAGCTCCACCTTGTGCCGAAGTGCATAAATACTATTCTTCAAACAATAACCATTGCAGCCTTAAGCTTGAATTTACCTCTACATCTCACATATGCAGTTATTCATTAATGTCCCTTAAATATTTTCCAAGGATTTAAATCCTTATATACAAGTTACAACAATTAAATATAGGTTGGCCTTCATAGGATAAATCCTATTTAAAAAATAAAAATGGACACATTCAAAGATGTACACGACACCTCTTAAATTTTACAACATAAAAATTACATCAATTTATTATTCTGATCCATAAATTAAGCTCACTCATCACATTACTTGAAACGTGTTCCAAGTCGGCCTCTAAATAGGTCTTTGCCAAAACACACGTCATAGCTGACATCACATGTATGATCATAATTCCATATGATTGCAATAAGCTCTTCATCTAGTTTCCAACATGAACCTATGTTCGCACATCATAACTTAAACAACCATTAGTGCTATCCACAAAGTTTTGCAATCAACTCTATGAAAAACATAGTTTATGTCTCCTAAGAAATAGTTACTAGTAAATTAGTGATAACTTTTTCTGATCAACTCATAAGCATGTGTGATCATAGATGGTGATCCAAGGTATCATGATGGTTCTTCCTCTAATTTTGCACGTGCTACTTCTCTATACTATGTCTGTACAATTCTATGCAACCTATCTACAAGCTTCTAAACAACTAGTTAGTAATATATGTTGACATCAATGAAAAACTCCATCATGAATATAACACACAATTACTGTAACATGCCTCCAACATTACTAGGATACTCCCCCATAGGAATACCATCAACATTCATGCTAACAATTACCATTTCCATTTAGTGTTAATTTTAAAGTATTGTGTATTCTATAATTTTGTTGTTGCTCCTATTTTTTAGCAGGCTTTGTTTCCTTTTCAACAATTTAGCTATTAATTTAAACTTGATACTAAGATTAACAAAAATATATTTGAAAAAAGACTAGAAAGTAAAGCCTAAATTTGATAGTCAACATTGTTTATCAAGTAAAAATTTGTATACTATTACCAATTTATTTGAAATACCAATACCTAACTTATTTTAAAATCTCTCACACAAACATTATATTTATGAAAAAAATCTTATAGAAAGTTTAGTATATCTCAAATCCATTATAAAAAGTATAATACATTATTTTTAATTTTTTTATATATTTTATAAAAACTTAAAATACTCAAACACAATAATACACAATCTTATTTCCATCTTTAATTTGTAATTATTTATCATAAATATATTTAATAGTATTAATATTAATTTATATATTTATTACTATAAGATAAATTAATAAAAACTTGTATAATTTTAATATTATATATAGTCAGGATAATATTTATCTTATAATTATAATTTAATTTTGATATACCATACATATATTATAAATTTAATTATTTAGATCAATTCATGCATAACTAAAAAAATTAATAATATTACATATTTATATTAAACTAATAAAATATATTTACTTTAAATTTGATCATTATAAATTGACAAATCCATAAAATAAATTATATTAAAAAAATTTACAATATTATAATTAATTAAAATAAATAATAGAATTAATATACTACAATATAACTATTTATATAAAATAATTAAATTAAATATATAATATATAACCATATATATTATAATTAAATTAAATGTATTATGTTGGCAATTTGGCTAATGTGGATGCATAGATGTTGTCATTATGGCAACATATGATCTCTACTGAGAGCGCAGAATCTCGAATGTAAGTATGGCAAGTTGAAGGAAGAAATTGTCTAAGTATGGATACAGTGATCTTGACAAAGCACCTGATGAAGATTTAGTTGGCGATGTCCACTGGAGCAATATTTTTGTTTGCGCAGTTAACTGAAGCTTCTATAGAGTATGAGGATAACCCATCTCAGTGCGCATAAAGTTTGAAGCAGTACGGACGAAGTTATTCAAAGTTTATCGAAGACAGTTTTGTAGATAGAATAGTTTTGGAGACAGTATTAGCGAAAGAGTTAAGGGATTATTTTTGCTCATCAAAATAATGACTTAACATTATGAAGGGATGACATCCTAGATGTTTACCCTTGGATAAAGATTTTGGAAGCTGACCATATAAAGTTATTAGCTCTAATAACTCATATATTAGGCATACTTGAAATGTAATGATAATGATGTGTTTTGTGAAAAGAAAGAAAAGGATAACTTGCGAAAGTTGTATATTGTGATAGCAGCAAAGGCTATTGATGCAAAGTTGTAAGCAGTACCATATTATAGTTAGAAACATTTTGTATTACCTATTTGGGCAGTGAGCTCAGCTAGTGATCAAGTTTTTTAATCTAACTCCTAAAAGGTTTAAACCTTCTAACAAGGCCTAAAGTCCTTTAACCAGGATAGATCTACTATATATTGTAAACTGACTCTTAACACGGTCCAATATCCCTAACAAGATACTTTTGATTAGTGATCTTTGTGGGTACCATCCCCACTGGGGTTTTCCCTTGGCCAGGGTTTCCTCGAGAACATATCATGTGTTATGAGTTCTTTCTATTTACTACTATGTTTGTTAATCAACTTGATAATCTTTGTATTCACTAAAGTAATTTTTATAATCCATAAGTGGGCAAAAGTAAAAGTTTGTGAAATACTGATTCACCCCCCCCCCCCTCTCAGTATTTCCTATTTCTAACAATTGGTATCAGAGCACAGTTACTCAGAGAAGGAACATTCAAGGAAAGCTTAGCAGCTTGAGTAAGATCTCTATGGATATGGATCAACTTCAGAAGAATCTTGAAGAAGCTCTTGAATAGATTGATATGCTTACTGATGAAAGAAACTCCTTAAGAAGAAAGTATGAAGATGCAAAGAATGCTATTAACAAATTAAAAGGTAAGATTGAAGATTTGAAATCTGAAAAGAAATTTGATATTCTTGTTGAAGATTGTGATGAATTAGAAAAAGAAAATGAGATCCTTAAGCATGAGCTGAAGATAGTAAATCTGAAGCTTAGTATGAAAGATGGAAATTTGAGATTTGATAATGAAAAATTGAAAATTGAGAATGAAGATCTGAGATCAAGACTTGAAAAGGTAACATCTGAATCTGAAAAAGTAAAAGTGCAGTATGTGGAACTTGAGAAGTATAATAAAATTGTGAAAGGTGAATTAACTCAATCTAAACAACAACTTGAAAGGCTATATTAAAATAGTGATAGGATTGAAAAACAAATTTCTTTTGGAGAACCATTCTTTGATAAGACTTGATTTGGATTTAGTATGTTTAGAACAAATCATGAAAGTAAGAAGCTAGATCTGAAGACATCTGAAAGTATGGAGGAAATGAAGCTAGATGAGAACACATTGGAAGATCCCCCTAAAGAAGAACCACCTAGAGAGAAAGAAGAATCAAAGCAAAAAGAATCAAAATAGGAAGAATCATCTAAATGTATGCAAAGAGAATTCAAAGGTAGATGTTTTTCTTGTAATACTATTGGGCACATGAAGAGAGATTGCACAGGTAAGAAATTTAAACCTCTTAATGGACATTGTTATAATTGTCATGGTTTTGGACATAGAGCTAACGAATGTAGAAGACCTAAAGTAATTTTGAATAATTATGATAATATTGCTAGAAATTGCAGGTCATAGATTAACCAACAAGGATAGAGATTTGGAAACAATGGAATCATTTTTTAGATATGCAACAAGTTTGGACACTCAGCAAGAGTTTTCAGAATGAACAATGGAGGTTATCATCATAACCCTAACCCTAGGAACAATGCAAGAAGGAATGAAAATGCAGGAAACAAAGACAAGGTTGTTGTAGCAATAAAGATGAAGTAAAATTTGATAAAGGCACATATCAAGGAGGTATATTTAGCACTAAAAGTAGTTAGGAAGGTAATGTAACTGATGGTAAGGATGAATCTTTACCTGACCCTTCTTTAAGTACTTAAATTATGTAAGTTTCTATAGTTTAGGACTTAGGATTAGTGTAGATTAGGAATTTGAATGAGTTAAGTTTTGCGCAGTTAGATATAGGTTTGTTATGTTGTACTAATGCTATGGTTAAGTGCGCAAAAGAAAATATTATGTTTTGCGAGGTCGCAAAAAGGTTTTATGGTTGCAGGTTTGCAGAATCAGCTTTTTGAGGTTTTAGCGGAAAAATGAATGAATGTGATGTCAAATCGAGTTAATGTGAAGTGTTATAAGTTTGAGATCAAAGTTATCATGATTAAAAATTGATTGAAAAGAGATTTGAAAGAAGAAAAAGTGAGTTGACGATGATTTGAAGAAGTTTGGAAGTAGTTTGCAGCGCCGATCATACCGAAACCCTAGATTTGCAAAGTTGAGGTATTTTTTATCTTTAATTAGTTGATAAGATGGATATTTCTATGGTTCATAATGTTAAGATAAGAATAGACCTAAGATTAAAAAAGAACCAGTAGAACCAGCTGAAATTGATGACAGACTAGCACTATCATCCGTACTAGACGGAGTATTACACATTGAGAATGTTAAAGGATATTTAGGTTGCAAGTTTGAAACCTTGGGAGATGCAGATTTTAGTGATGATTACAGGAAATTGTATAATCAAGACATGTCAGTTAAACCAGCTTATAGGCACCTAGAGAATAATGAAATTATCAATTATTCCATGAAGTATGAATTTAATGATGAGGAATGTACCAAGATCATTTTAAGTAGAATCCACAATGGGAAATTTTGGATGGAGGATAGAGTTATTGATATAACTGCCGACCTAATTCATGATGTTACTAGATTATCAAAAGTTTAAGAGATTCCACTGAATGAAAAGAACATGAGAAAGATTGTCTAAGACAACACTGGATCTAGTTGTAATGGTAGAGGAATTGCGATAAGTAAGATTAAGCAAGATGATGTTAGGTACCTTTGCAAGATCCTAACAACTAAATTCTGTGGTAGTTCAAGGGAAGATGACATCACTGTAGGAATGGTTCATGTAGCTTATCTTATGTGTATTGAGAAGAAACAACTAGACCTATGTGAAATTCTAAAAATTTAGTTATTTGAGAATTTAGAAAAGATTAAGAAGGATAAGTACACACAGTTTAGGTTTTCATCTCTAATAACCTATATATTTTTCCATATTTTGTGAAGATTTCCTTACACAGTTGACTGGGGTGACAATGTGAACACAATGGAATGAATAAACTCAGCCTACATGAAGCACCTAATTGATAAAGTCAATGACAGTGTGAAGCTTGTATTGAAGACTTTTCAGAATATTGTTAAGAACAGATCAAGTATTCCTCAATCCTTAGTTGAAAAGCATAAAGATGACATTTGTTTTATGGTAGACACTGATTTCACCTACATTGAAGTAGTTGAGCCTAGAATGGAATTCATAGACCCTCTTGGCTATGAAGTATCTGAAGCAGAAATAGTAGGATATGTGAATAGACTGTTAAAGTGTGAGTTGGATGGTCATGCAAATAGGTTTGGAACCTATGAAGAGAATTTCAACTCTGTAATAAGTTTGAAAGAAAAGAAGCAATCTAGTAGGAGAGTTGAATCTACTATGAAGAAAATACTAAAAGAATTAGGTATGTCAAGTCATGAGTTTGACATAGCTAAGAAGACTGCAGAAGCCTTGAAGCAAAGTGAAAATCTTGTAGTTCCACCTGTGGCATCAAGTGCAGACACTGTTGATCCTATTGGAGTAAAGGTAAAAGTTGAAGTACCTAAAAAAGATGAAGGAGAAAAATCCTTTTCTCCTATTCCTAGCAAAAGAGTAAAAGTGAGTGCAACAGGACCCGGCAAGAGACAGAAAGTGATTGTACCACCTATACCTAAAAAAGTAGCAGTAATTAAAGATGATGATGAAGTCTTAATCAAGAAGAAAACTTGGAAACCAAGAATTGAAAGAGTTAATGAAGATATATTGCAGCATGGAGACTTCCCTAAGATAAATAAATTCTATGATCTATATGGATCATTTGACATATTGAATTTTGAAAATGCAATGATTACACATATGATTTTGACAGATAAGAAACTTAGCACTATTCATGGTAAGATCCTAGAAGATTTTTATAACAGACTAGTGAATAGAAAATAGAGAGCACAAGAAGAGGAAATAAAGATGAGAGAACATGTAATCATATAGTTCTGTGAAGTTGAGGATGAAGATCATTTGAAGAAAATCTTGAAGCCTCTTGGAACTTTATTGAGAACTAAGAGAAGAACAATTCTTATAATGGGAGGCAAAAAGGAGGAAGTACAAAAAGAGACTGAGCAAGCAGTAATGCAAGTTCTTGTAGATATAGTTGTAGGAAAGCATGTTGAATCAGATCCTCAATAGAAGCAATCAAAGGAACCACATGCAGAGGAAGTTGGTGTTGAAGAAGTCCCATCTTCTTCACATATCAATATTGGCAAAGAATGAATGGACATTGAAGGAACCAAAGTGACACTAGAGTTAGATGATGCAGTATTTCATGATCTAGGAAACATTGTTGACAATTTGGCTTTAGAAGAGCAAGAGAAGGTTACAAAATCAGAAAAGGATATAGAGGCATTGGAAGCACCAGCTGTATCAAAATCAGTTCCAACAGAGCAGATAGTTAAAGGTAAACAAATTTTGACAGAGGTCACTACTCCTAGTGCACCTGACAGTAAGAAGAGACAAATTGTTTCAATTTTTGAAGACCTTGGAAAAAAGGTTGAAGATGATGATCAGCTTGAGTTCATCACATCTCTTAATAAAATTATTGGAAAGAATAAGAAGGTGAAGGACCTTGAAGGTAAAGTTAGAGTTTTGATAGAGAAACTTGAGAGTGTGATCAACACTAAGGTATTTGAATCAGATCCACTTGAGAAAGCTAAAATGGTAATAAACTCTTTTGACTCTGAATTTTCTAACTTAAAGGATATTGCTAGAATAAAAGTTCAGGAAGCCTATGAAGCAGAAATGCAACAAAATTTAAGTGTAAATATTGGAAATGATATTGGTAATTTGGATGTATGCATAAAGAATTTGAGGAAACATTTTGAGACTGGAAAGAGTTTGTATATACAATGCACAAAATTAGAAATCCTAACAGCTGAAGAAGATAAGAAGATCAGAGAGAAGATAGATGCAATTACAGCTGAAACAAACACCTTGACAAGCCCAAATGTAAAGATAAGTTCTGTTGAGAAGAACATAAGGAAGTTAAATGATGAAATCAGAATGTTAGCAGAGGAGAAGAATAGAAAGATGATCAGGATTAACATCTTGAGAGAGCATATCTCAATCAAGACCTCAATTGTTGAAGACCAAATTGATTAGTGTCTTTCAACAAAGACATCTTTTCAGAAGTTTAGCTTTAATTCCCTGCAAGCTTGTCAGATAGTAGCATACGGATTGAGTACTCTACTCAATGTTGCTAAATCCATTAGGAAGATATGGGAGAAAGATTTTGAATCATGGAAGTTAGATTTTGGTGACTATGTTGCAAGCCTACCAGCTTTGCAATAGTTGATAACAAGGTATCAAGTTTTTATTGAAATTTTTGTACACCCTATCTTTGTCATTGTTGTCAAAGGGGGAGAGATAGAAGAAAATTGATAATATGTTGAGGAAGGATACTCATAGGGGGAGCTATTCTATGGAGTACAATATTGTATATGTGTTGTATAACATTTGGCCACAATTTTGTGTAAGTGTTTTGAAGTTTTGTTTGCACACTTAGCCAATTTTCCCATATGTTGCCACCAATGACAAAGGGGGATATTGTTGGAAATTTGGATAATGTGGATGCATAGATGTTGTCATTATGGCAACATATGATCTTTACTAAGAGTGCAAAATTTGGAATGCAAGTATGGCAAGTTGAAGGAAGAAATTGTCTAAGTATGGATACAGTGATCCTGACAAAGCACCCGATGAAGATTTAGTTGGCGACGTCCACTGGAGAAATATTTTTGTTTGTGTAGTTAACTAAAGCTTCTATAGAGTATGAGGATACCTCATCTCAATGTGCATAAATTTTGGAGGATTATGGACGAAGTTATTTGAAGTTTACCAAAGATAGTTTTTGCAGACACAACAGTTTTGGAGACAGTATTAGCGAAAGAGTTAAGGGATTATTTTTTCTTGTCAAAATAATTACTTAACATTATGAAGGGATGACATCCTAGATTTTTACTCTTGGATAAAGATTTTGGAAGCCGACCATATAAAGTTATTATCTCTACTAACTCATATATTAGGCATACTTGAAATGTAATGATAATGATGTGATGTGTGAAAAGAAAGAAAAGGATAAGTTGTGATAGTTGTATATTATGATAGCATCAAAGGATATTGATGTGAAGTTGTAAGCAGTACCATACTATAGTCAGAAACATTTTTTATTACCTATTTGGGCAGTGAGCTCAGCTGGTGATCAGGTTTTGTAATCTAACTCCTAACAGGGTTAAGGCTTCTAACAAGGCCTAAAGTCCTTTAACCAGGATAGATCTACTATATATTGTAAACTGACTCTTAACATGGTCCAATATCCCTAACAGGATACTTTTGATTAGTGATCTTTGTGGGTACCATCCCCACCAGGGTTTTCCCTTGGCCAGGGTTTCCTCGAGAACATATCATGTGTTTTGAGTTCTTTCTATTTACTACTATGTTTGTTAATCAACTTGATAATCTTTGTATGCACTAAAGTAATCTGTTATATCCATAAGTGGGAAAAAGTAAAAGTTTGTGAAATACTGATACACCCCCCCCTCTCAGTATTTCCTATTTCTAACATATTATATATAATATAAATTTAATATATTATTAATTATTATCCTCTTATTTTTTAGTGCATGTGTCTTCAGAATGTGGGGTCATTCATCTCTAATAGTTACCTTTAAATTTTTAATTAACACTTGGAATGCAGACATATAAGTTTTAACTCGCTTAAAATACAAATGTGAAATATTAAGTATTGTTCATAGTGAAAAAAAATTGAAACATAGTTTGGTGGTCGGGACTAGGGACATGGTGCACTCATTGCTTGGGAAGACTAGGGTCAGGGAGATTGCAAATTAGATTTAATAGAACTTTTGTCCTCTTTATCTATTCAAATTCCAAGTAAGCACTAAGCTTCATGCTTTTTAAATTTTCACATTCTATTTTACAAGCATGTCTACCACTAGTAGAAAACTTAAATTTGGGAAAGACAAATAAACTATGAAAATAACAAATGACAATCTTCTTAAAACCCAAGGTTTCACTGATGAATACCATGACATTTTTGATCCTTCAATCTATGCTATTCTTACAATAGCACTTTGATATAGTTTTTAGAATAAGGTTGATGCAAGGAGGGTAAGATAAGTGGAACACAAAAGCAATAACACAAAAAATGAGAGAAGGGAAGCAAATCATATTCATTTATTCATTCAAACTCGATACATGTCAGGTTGTGAGGCTTTCTCGATTACGAAGAATAGAATATAAATTAATTACAAAATAGAACAATCCTCATGCATGCAAGATCTACGATATACAAATTTCTATCCTTCTATATTTTCTATCTCTTCCAAATCCTAGAACAAATCATTAAATTTGTACATGAGGCTACCGAACAGGTTGGCCCAAAAGAATCTTAAAGATCTAGTATTGGAGAAAGAAACAACCCAAATTTAGGTCCACATGTTTCCTAATGAGAAATTCCAACATTAAAATCATGACCAAAATTAAATACACAAGTCAGCCCAAACAAAAGATCCAAAACTAAACCCATGAGTGAACTAGACCATTGAGAAACAAAAAACACATTTAACCCACTTGGGTAAATACTACCAAGTAGAATAGAACACAACAAAGCTATTCGGTGAAGGAACCACCAAGCAGAGACAACACACCACTGAGAGGTAATCAATTTCTTCGGTGAATAAATAGGAACACTTCCACTGAGAACTCCGAAGGAGTTACTGAGCACATCTTACAAGCTACTAAGATATAGGATTTCCAAGAACCCAAGACACTCCTGCATCAAAGGCCAAGAAAGTTGCTAAACCAAATCCAAAAATTAATTTTAATATTAAAGCGATAGAGGTGTGTCATGTTGGTTTGGGTTGAATAATATTGCCTGAGGTTTTTCCTTGCCCTAAATTCATAATGGTTTGCACCCAAAATTATGATGAAAATAAAATGGAAATCATTAAAGATAGTAGCTAAGTATTGTTACACATTACTATAGAAGTAATTGGAAGCTTGTTAGGGTTTCCAGTAGAATATTTTGGAGAAACCCTCATTGACCTCAAAAAATTGGTGAGTGACTATGAAGCATCTAGTCAAGAAGAATACAATCAGTTTATCTACCAAATAACATAAAAGTGTACCTAGCTCCAAAACAATCATAATCCTCATAAAATTGAATCATTCAAAAAATAGATACATGACATTATTTCCATGCTAGCATTTTTCCTTGGAATGAACAGTAATGAAGAAGTGGGTGCAAGCCTTCTTGAAATGGTATATGAAATACATTTTAGTCAACCCCCTATTAAATGTAGATTTATTGAGAATGTTTTAGAAACAATTCAAAATTATTATAGTTGGTTCTACTAAGACATTTAGTTTCACAACCTACTTGTGCTTTCTATTTCTATGGAGAAGTTTGTGGAAATGGGAAACAAACTTGACATTGTATCATCTAGGTATGATCCAAACATGAAGACTAAAGTTCAAATTATATTATATGATTGGAACCATAAGATAAGGATTCATGATAATAATAGGAACTAAAAATTTTATGTGGATTAAGTTTTTAATAATGTAATAGCCAAATCAAAATAATTATGAAATGCCAAGGCCTCAGAAGAATCCAAACTATTAATATAGAAGTAAAAAGATAAAGTTTTAGAAAGTAAAATTGAGAAAATAAGAGAGGCCAATAGAAATTTTCTTAGGGACCTAAAGATATAAAAGAAGGAGAATAATATCTGATGTGTTTGGAAAACCATTAAGGCATATAATTAAAAATATTAGTAGGGAATAATGCAGAGAAGGGATCAATTGTTTCAATATCTAGAATTTCTTACTAATCTAATAGGGAATCATAAAGGCTCATAAAGTGTGTTAGTGATATTATAGAGAATAGATCATCACATAGAATGGCCAAACATATTTTGCACAAACTCTACTCATACACTAATACTAAATTGACAAACAAATGAACCGAGAACCATGTTGACTTCTCAATATTAGTAGGAAAATTTGATTCAAAAGTTTTTAGTGGTGGTTGAAACTGAGGAATTTTTTGGTAAGGTTGGTCAAATTATGGGGGAAAAATTTAAAAAGTTGATAAACTCATAGATCTATCAAGACCTTTTTTCTTACTTCAACAATACATTGGTAGTGATATTTTAATGAATAAGATGGAGGAGACGATGAAAACTGATTTGGAATAGATTCCTTCAATAATAGATGAGGAAAAATTATTTAATTCATCAAACCAATGATATCCTTGAATGAATCTTTGTTTCGTACACTTTTTTCAACTATGACTTCCTCCTATGAATTGTCAACAGAATTGCAAGTCAAATATAAAATTATGGAAAGGATTGTAGTTCCATCAAGTGATTTGTGGATCAGGCTAAAAAGGGCATTCAAACCAGTCACCATAGGCCATCCTATAGAGATGTAAATTGTACCATGTAAAATTTTTAGTATGAAAGAGATAATATAAATTAGAATTTCTTTTGTCTTCTATGACTATCTAATCATTCAAATTTCATTGAACAAAAGTTTATTTTGATCTAAAATTCATTTTAATTTTTAAACAATTCTGAGAAATATTATTTGAGAAGGGTTTTGCGTAATTGGATTATATTTTATTTTCCCATATGTAATGAAAAATTCTTGTAAAATAAACAACATATTCACATTCATGCCCAAGTAATGAGAAGTAGAACAAATAAAATTTATGCCATCATGGAATTATAATTAATAAATATATGCATATATGTATGTGTGTGTGTAACATTTTTCAAACAAAAAAATGCATCTCCAATTACAAATGGATATTTTTCTTTGTAATTTTGTTCCAAATCATCTCTAGGATTTAGGCCTAGGAAATCAAGTGAATTGTGTCATATGATGTCTTTTATTCATCAACCATAATCTGCATAATCTTGCGAAACTCGAGCATACAATAGTCAATGGAATAAATTTGGTCTAGCATAGAATTCAACACTCTCAAATTTACAATTCCATAATTATCACATCCTCTTGTTGATTGAGTGACCTTAAGATAAAAATCACACCCCTAGATTGAAAATCTCTCCAACTTCCCTTCTATTGTCAAAATAGGAGGAACCTTTATTGATCAATCCTCATAAAATATTTCCAACCCAATTAACTTTTCATCAAAAAAAAAATATTTTTGAGAATAATTAGCTCATCAATGTTTTCAATTATTTTAAAATGGAATTGAGACTAATATCATCCAAATTTGCATGATTGACCAAGACTTGTAAATATTCCACTAGAGGAGACCTAGTTTTTTAAGAATCTCAATATGATTGTTGTCTTGACATGAATCTTATTGATTGGATTATGAAATTATTTATAAGTCACCCAAATATTGTATCAATGTCAAAGATGTAGGTCATCATGTGGTCACTGAGATTTATAGTCAACACAAATAAATCACATGTCATTGGTAGCAAGGAATTAGAAGTTAGGGGAGACACCACCTTGTTATTATCTTCAACCAGATCACTGATTCTCTTCTCTCCATCATCATTTGACCATTTCTAAACCACTTTTCTCCTATTGATCTCATCTTCCATCCTTGCTACGTCATTAGAAGGGAGGAGTGATACCACATTTTTAATTTCTTCAACCAAATCACTGACTCCCTTCCCCCCATCATCATTTGACCTTTTCTTAGCCACTTTTCTCCTTTTGAGCTCATCTTCCAACCTTTCTACGTCATCCTTGAGAGTATTTATCTCCTAAAGTGAAATTGAATCATTTGACACTGGTCAATGGGAAGAAGTAACATAAAAAGTTGGAGTAGGATGTGGAGAAGGTAGCAGTGACATCACCTTATTATATATTCCTATAAAAACAATTCATTGTTAAGTTTTAACTTAAATATTCTTGAAGCTTGTTAACATCTTCTTGATAAATCATTGAATCTTTTGTTAATAGTGTTAAATATCTGTTAAGTGACCTCATTTTCATAATAGTTAAGTTATTGATAAGATCTCCTATCCTCTTCTAAATCTGGGCCTTTGAATATATTCATTGGGAAATATTGACCACACTATTAATGCCTCATAAAAAGAGCTATAACATGACCTAAAATACAACTCTTGATCCTAATCTTTAGTTGGTAAAGTTAGGAATTTTGAATATTCCCTTCTTATGGTGTCCAATATAATTGTTGGAAAGAGGCTCCATCCTTCTAGTAAAAAACATCCACTATTCCTTACAATTTTCCTTTCCTCCTTAACGGTCATAATTGATGTGAAATAATTAATCTCCTCTAAGAATCCAACTTTAAATATATCAATATTGATGTCTAATACATTCCTTGATGCTGGCCTTTCTCTGAGCATATTGGAAAATTTCTCCCTTTTATTTTTTAGGACAAAGTCCTTGAAATCTAAGGATTGCACAAACTTATTATTAGATAGAAATGTATAGCATTACAATTCTCTAACATTACATTTGGCCACTCCTATTTCAAAATTTATTATCATTCTATCATGAGACTTGTCCTCAACCTAAAATCTAGGGGAAAAGCTAACAATGTGTTCCTCTAATTCAGTGTGTACCACTTTTTATGTTGGGTCAATGTTTTTCATTTTTCTTCTATCATCTCTATTCTCCTCTAAACTTTGACAACAAAGAATAATTTCTAATTAAGTCCTCGAAATGATCATCCTCATGAACAAAGGATGTCAATATGACCCCATCCTTAGTTTGATGAATAAAGTGTTCTAGATCACATTTTCCAAATTTTTAAAAATTCATCTAGTATGGTAGTAACTTGGAATATACCAAGTTGAATCCTCATTTTCTTGATATCTCAAATCATAGAAAAAAATTTCCTTTTTGAAGGAAGGCTCCCTTATTTTCATTTAGGTTTCTTAAATGAGCCATATTAGACTCATTCAACTACCAAATGATTTCTACATGAAAGCAATTATATCTAGAACATCTCTAGGTAAAACATGGGGTTTAACTAGTGCACTGTAAACTTTTATGATAGTGTTCATGAGGTAGAAAAAATAGTCTCCCTAGTTATGGTAGATTCCTTTCTAGGGAACTAGCTCAAGGGGACTCAAAAATATCCTCAGCTTGTCTGATAATCTCTAATTGATTGGGTACCCCAAGTTTTCCATAAAAAAATTGATAAATGATTTGTCAAACATGATATAATTAGAGTTTTTATAGTGCTTGTCCCATTAATACATTCATTCTTAAATAGGAAACCTATGGTTTTGTTCATCTACATTTATCAAATTCATCTCTAAGCCCCAAGGGAAGTGATAAACCTTGCTTCCACCATATAAAAGAATGTACCACAATAAATAATACTACCAAAATCAAACAATAGGGTTGTTCTATTTGACATTCAAAAGGGTTTTGTGAGTAGCATTGGAAATTTACAAGGAAAATTCAAATAAGGTGTTTCTATATGTGTGTTTAATTTTGGTGGCGAACATTGTAACGCCCCGCCAGGCAACCCAAGAGGACAAGACATAAAACCTCTATAAAATGCAAGTAGTGAATTTTTATTTATTTATTTTAACTAGAATAATATTCATCATTACACTTCATATTTTTAAAAGAAGAAATAATTTTCTACTACTTGAATGTAAGATTTATACAACTTAAGTCCTCCCGGGTTCCCTAACGTCGCTACTAAAGCAACATCATATAAACCATTTACATGCATAAGATATTCACGGAATCATGAGCTTAAAAGATCTACATTCATTTTAATGCACCAAGTTAAATGTCCCTAACATATTTTTTTTATTAAACATAGGTTAATCATCCAACATCATTATTCCTTTTATCAACTCATTCCATAAATTCATATTGATTTCATCTACATCTACTATCCTTTATATCACTTTTCTCTAATAATTTAGGTAAGAGATTAATATTCATTAAGGTAGGCATCATCCTAGGTACTTCATTAACATGAACCAAGTATTAACATTAAAATCAAATTACTATTCTATTGCATTGTTTCATAGCCATTCATTGTTAATAATTCCAATCACTAATCTATCATTTCTCAATAATCTCTTTGAATTCTTTCATCAAGAGAGAATACATTATTGTTGTGATACATCATTATATATAATTATATTTAAGATTATTTCCTTTACACATGGACAACATAAGAGGATAGGATAAATAACATAAACACTTTCTTTTAATGCTAGTAACATGTCCAATATTCCACATTCTTTTCCCTTTCTTTTACCTAGAACTACCCATTCCCTTATGCATTGCTTTGAATTGAGATTGCATCAATACTACAAGACTCCTTTTAGGAGATTAAAAATTACATGAATACAAATACATAGGTACATCTCAACATATTAAAATATCCAATAAGAAATCTTCAACTGCAGATCTGGAAAGGAATATGTGCTAGGATCATCCAAAGAATCATGATCAATACCTCGATATAAATATTAACCACCCAACCATGTGGAACCAATAGGCCCACTCCCCTGAGCTAGGAGATAGAACCAAAGGCCCATACAAGAGGTAACAACTAGGAAATTCCTAAGGTGGTGATAAAATTTCCCCAAAGTCACAACACAAAAGAAAAGACAAGAAGACCACAAGGACTACCAGAGGCATGATCAAATTTAGTAGAGACTCTAAGCTACAAGCTAGGTGAGTTTCATCGCATAGCCCTCACCCCTTGGGTTGTCCTGGTACTAGCCACTCTTGGCCCCGGCCCCCAAGTAGGCACATGCGGAACCGAATGCCTCTCGTACAGACAAGGTCATCCAGTCATACCTACGCATAGGTACCTTCTCCCACTCCCATCCTTAGTCTTTACTAGCACTAAAGGCATGAGGGAGGCACAATTAATCTTGATTAGTGTGTAATTTCCCATTCCAATAATCTCCCATTCCCAATTCATTTATTTAGGTTATCACTTGATTAAATAATTCATAGTGGGTTATCCTGGTACTAGCCACTTAGGGCCCCGACCCCTCACTATGAGCCACTCACCTAGTGTACTTAGGTTCCATAAAATACATATAAAAATCATAAGAGCATAATAGATCCATCATCAAGAATTCATATCAATTCCATAACAACATTTGATTGAGTTTAGGAAAACATATGTTGTCCCTAGTCCACTTGACAACCCTAAACCCAATATGGCATACAAAATGTTCCAAACATATAAGAAGACATCCAAGTGATATTATAAACATATTCAGAGTATACATAGATCCAATTAACCAAAAAAAACATTCTAATAGCCTCTGGTGACCATACAAAACCTTAAAACTTAATGATGTTCTTAAACTGAATTATTTCAAGCAAGGATTAAATGCAAAGAATAGTCATCATAGAACAGTCATCCATATCTTCCACAAAACAAATAATAAAGGCAATCTCTTCAGTGGAGATTTAGATAACATAATTATGGACTCTCAATTTGATTTTTAGGAAGATCCAATGGTCGGAAAGAAAGTTATGACTTCTGGTTTAAAACAGAAAATTCTGGTTAGGGTTCAGACCTGCCTTCACTAAAACAGTTGTAATTTTCAAAAAATATAATAAAAATTCTCCAAACCAATTGGAAATGAAAGATAAGCCTTAGGAGAATCTTTTATATCAAATTTATACTTTTATATAATCATATCAGCCTGTAGCATACGAATACATTTGACAGAAAATTCAGAATCGAGAATGGACAGGCATAGTCTGCCAAAATGTCAAAAATAAGGCATTAATTCGAATCTAAAAATAAAATCAGAGAGATACCCATTTGATATATATGAATTTTACTTCCATAAAATCAATTTATTAAAACCCTAGATACAATTTAAATTATTATAATAATAGATCTCCAAAAATGGGTTGCTAAAAACCCTAGGAAAACACATGCCAATTCTTACAAAAAAAAACTCAAAACTTTAAAATAACCATAGAAATTAAAATTACAGATATAATAAATAATTATAATATATAAATAGATCCATAATCTATTAGAGACATAAAGTAACTAACATATTCAATCCATACCTCATGTCCTACGAAGGTTGAATCGAAGAAGGAAGGAAACAAAAGAGAAGACAAATCCAAACTTGAGATGCATCCTTCAAACCCTATCCGCTTTCAAAAATCTCCATGAAAGAAAGAAATAATTCCACAGAAAATAATCCCTCTCTCAACTATTAAAATTCTCACAAAAATGTCTCTCTCCCAAAAGCAAAGATAACCAAAAATTATTAAAGACATATGCTTACAAAATCTCCCTCACATCTCCAAGTTTTCTCTCCAAAATCACCATGAAAATTAAGGCCATCCTCTCCTCAATGCTTCAGCCCCAAAATCCCCCCCTCTTCAAATGAGAAAGTAGTGCATATAAATAGATTTCCAAAGGTTGAGAAGAAAAGTAACCAACTCCCAACTAACTCTTAACTAAAGGGTATTATAAAATAACTTAATATCATACAACTATATTACTCAAATATACAATAAAAGATTATTTGTATTCATTCATACACATATGTAATATTATCCTAACATATATGCATATGCCATCATTAATTACATCAATATATATATATATAACCTATCCTCATTATTAATAATTAACAATTGAGAATAATATACCTCGCATTATTTAATATTTAATTATTAATAATATTATACTTTACATTAATCCCAAAATATACACCATCAAAAATATCTAAAATAATTAACATATAATCACATATAAATTATATATATATAAATACATATATGTGTGCACCCATATATATATTTCCATATATATATATATATATATATATATATATATATATATATATATATATATATATATATATATATATATATATATATATATATATATATATATATATATATATATATATATATATATATATATATATATATATATATATACATGCCAAATACCAAACACTATAATCTATAAGATTATGAAGTAATAGATCACAATATTATTACCTATTTATAATTGCTATAGGATATAACACTGAGGTAGAATAAAATCACATGCCTCAAAATAAATCTAATCATCCAAAGAGGCCATACAAATCATCTATGAAACATATCGAGAAAATCATAAGATCAAACAAGGTCAACCAAAGTCAACAAGGAAAGTCAAGCCAAACTCCTGAAACACAACATAGAAAGATTAACTAAGAATCATACCAAGAAGGAGAAATAAATAAAATGAGTAAACAAATCATACAACCAAATGAATTCAAGTGGTCACAAGGCACTAACTACAACCATGCCCAACCGGGTGCATTGGATCTGGGTTTTTGACCCAAAGGTTGACTGACAAAGAAGGAACCCTAATATTCCCAAATTGGAATAATGACAAAGGAAGACTCATGTAGGGGCCTTAGTACTATCTCCATAACAATAACCATCGAGGATTTGAGGGCATGCTCAGACCTGTGAAGCCAGGTGAAGTCAATGCCCGGTACCTGCAAGCCTGCATCACAAAGAAGAAATACATATGCACGGATATACATATAAAAGAAAACATTGCAGATAGATGACTAGGATCGATACATCATGTGGACCTCAGCTATGTGAGTAACTACGAATTCATCCTGAATCATGAAAACACATCATGTATATATATACACTCAAAGCATGTAGCATCATCATAATGAAGGTTAGAATCTCAAGCGTTGTGTTAGTCTCCTATCAATACTAATAATAAATTAACATAATCAAATCATCAAGTGAGATACAAGATTCATCCAAGGTAACCTTAATAGAAGAAAATATAAATAACCACTTATATATATCTATCAAGTACATATCATATAACATCCTAACTATGTTCATAAAGGTCTTGTAGGTACTCAATACATACATGGAGATAAATACATACAAGAATGATACCTTTAGATAGTATGTCTGATATTAGAATCATTGAGTACTAGCTTATGAAATTATTATAAACAACTATAGGAATAGATCAAACAAGTATCATGTACAACTTAAGCTGTAAGAAAACATCAAAGGATCTTAATTCTTTCAAAAACACAAAACTTATATTAGGGTTAGAGGGGTATTACAAACATCATAAGATGCACGAGAATATTGAACTGTAAATTGATTCCCAACACTTGGAAAAGTGCAAAGTAAATGTATATGATATAATCCTAAAAAATTCATAGTCAAAGGGCTTAACATCTATCTTCAAAAATTCAATACACTTTACATCCTTCTTCTCCCTTCTATGAAATGGATTTTATTTAATCTTGAAGCTACTTTTGTCCCTATCATATTCCCTCCTTAGAGATAGAAAATCAATGGCATGTAGGAATTAAGGTTTAATATAAATATCTCACAAATAGATTCCCTATCAAACCTAGCCAACAAAACACCATTCTCTATGGAAATAGACTTTCTATCTAGATTTTTTTTTTCACATCTCTAATTAGGTCTACATTGAAAAGAACATTTAGGATGACAAGTCTTGCCAAATCCAATATACATGCATGGTTCACTAGTATTGAGGCTCTACTCTTGTTGTAAGAATACACAAAAAAATCACTTATGCTAACTCTAATGTAAGGATCCCCACAAGATTCTACATTGTCCATAATTGTATCAGATAGAATACTTGTCATGCCCAAAATACTCACGCAAAAATGCACAATTTTTTTAAAAAAACTAGATGTTTGATGATAATGTTCATCAGTGTTAGAATAACTAAGAGGGGGGTGAATCAGTTATCCACAATCCCAATCACAAAATGTATATGCAAAAACAATTTGCTAAAACTTTTGTAGCTTGGTAATATAAAATATTATGCTGTCTATACTTTTACCGATTACCAGTCAATAACTCATAATGATTATTGATCAAATCTAATATACAACATGTAAAGTATGACAAAAAACAATCATCACAGTCAACACATAATACAAGATATTTAACGTGGAAACCCTGTAAATGGAAAAACCACTAGGGATTGGCAACCCAAAACTTGTTCACTCTTCTAAAGTGAGGTCAGTGAAGACCCAACCCTATTAAAGGTTATTAACACATTGTAAGGTGTGACCTTGTTAGAGTATTTTAGACCAACCATTATCGTCTAACTACCATTCATGATGGGGTTGACAGGATAACAAATGTACACTCTATGAATGACATTACAAGACTTTCTAGTCCACTCTGTTAAGAGATTTATCTATTTACAATGGTTAAAATGTAACAGGAAGTGATCTAATTACAACACAACTTCAATTGCAAATTATCAGATCTTTGTTAAGCTCACTTAAATCCTCTTATCAATATATTAATTTTGTTCCAATCAATATGCAGTAACTTACTTTCTCTCGGTAATAGCTTTCTGACACTCGATATTCTTTGCAGTTCAGTTCTTCTTAACTAGTCTAATCAGGTATGCATGAAGATTATTCACGTGGTATCTCCGTAGTGTCCTTATTCCAGTATAAGTTTCATAATGGAACTCTAGTCTCTTAAATAAACAAGTAAACCATTTTAATTCCATCCTTCAGATTTTGTCACTTATTCTCCTTCGTCCATTTTGTCGCTTAAACCTTCCTCAGCTGATGTGTCAGTAACACATTTTATTTCAATCTCTTAGATCTTCCTTGAATTTTGTTAGTCGTAGATCTTCATAACAAACTTTATCTTCAACTCCAATCATGAGGTACTTTCCAGCTCATCAATCCTTATCAGCTAAACTAGTCATTTAGTTCTTTTTCTCCTGCTCAGTTAACAAAGAAATGTGTTGGTGAACACAAACTCGGTTTATACTATTCTTGGTATACACTACACTGCATCAGTGTATACTATAATGCTTCATCAACTGACCACATTGCCTTGTGTCTTTCAGCTCTTTTCCTCATCATAGATGAATGCAACATAATCAAGTCAATAACATAAGGTCATAGACTCATCAATTAGTTACCCAATGTATTCATTATACTTATCTATCATATCCATCTTCCTCATGTAGATATATATGTTCTTCATCTCTTTTCTTCTTCTTTCTACAGATGTTTCAGTATAGTAACTTACAAGATAAGTATTGTCAAAACTAGTTGACATCAATGACAACATATTACTAATTTAATCATCTTACATATCTATTTAGCAACTCAATGATCTTCAAATCACAGATCTTCAAGTCATACCATTTATTCAAATCAGTTGTAGTTCATCAATCTCTCCCTTTGGCATTGATGGCAACACAAGCAATATGAAATATGTCATACACATACCAAACATGTATTCTACAACTCTGTCAACAAATTTTGTAACTCGGTACAAGCTCTCCCTAGCTTAATATGTTTAATCACTACGTTACATAAAAGAATTTGCAAGTACAGACTAACTTCTGTAGATATGATCTTTTCAGCTCTCAGGTTTTCTTCTATTCTCAATAACTAATCTTCAATGCTCTCCCTTTTCTGCATCTCTCTTCCTTTATCTTTGGCTTCATACTGAGATCTCTCCCCCTTTGATAGCAATGCCAAAGAAATGCATAAACATACAAATTTGTAGTAGCCATTTAACTCTCCATTGTCTGGTGCATTCTCGGTATACTGAAGTGCAAATCTATTCCAGTTCTTCAACTTTTCACAACCTTAGACAAAAATCCAAAGTGTGAACTCTATTGCATCAACATGAATGATCTTCTGATAAGATTAGGTTGATATAACATCCAGATCACATTAGTGACCAGTAGATAGGGGACAGACCCCAAGTCTAGTCCTTAAGTATTCATATGTATCCTTTGATAGAGACTTTGTAAATATGTTTTCAAGTTTCTCTTTTGATGTAACAAATTCTAGCTTCATTTTCTTCTCATGTACTTGTTCCCTTAACTAGTGATACTTAATAGATATGTGCTTTGTTTTAGAGTGCATCACTGGATTCTTTGAAATATTAATTGCACTAGTGTTGTCACAATATATAATCACCAGCTCAGTGATTACCTCATTCATACCTTCCAACACTTGCTTGATATAAGCAATATTTGAATAGTTTTTAGCAGTAGCAACATACTCTTCTTCAGCTGTAGACTGGGAAATGAAAGACTATTTCTTACTTGTCCATGTAACAAGTCTTTCACCAAAGAAGAATGCTCCTTTGGTGGTACTCTTTCTATCATCCACATTTCTAGCCCAATTAGCATCAATGTATACCTTAAGTTCAAACTCACCTTTCTTAAGATACCATAGTCCATAATCTTTAGTTTTCTTTAGGTATCTTAAGATTCTCTTTGTAGCAACCATGTGTAACTCTCTAGGTTTTGCAAAAAATATAGCAACTATTCCAATAACATGTGCTATATCAGGTCTAATATGAACTACATACATTAACTTACCAATCATGGATCGGTACAGTGTCTGGTTTACCTTAGTAGTTCCATCTTCTTTAGTCAGTTTACATCTAGTAGCCATCGATGTTCCAACAGGTTTAGCATCTTCCATACCAAATGTCTTCAATACTTCCTTTATATATTTAGATTGTGTGATGAATATACCATCATTCTGCTGAATAACTTGTAATCCTAGAAATAACTTAATCTCTCCAAACATAGACATTTCAAATTCACTTCTCATTTCATCAGCAAATGACTTACAAATGTGATCTTGTCCTCCAAATATTATGTCATCCACAAATATCTTAGCAATCAAGATAGTATCATCAGAGTTTCCTTTCATGTACAGATTACTATTCTCACTAGTTCTAACAAGTCCAATACTCAAAAAATAGTTATGCAACCTCTCATACCAGGCTCTCAGTGCTTTCTTTAAACCATATAAAGCTTTATGTAATCTACATACGATATCTTTGTTGTTTGGATCAATGAACCCTTCTGGTTTTTCTATGTAGACTTCTTCTTCAAGTATTCCATTCTGAAAAGCAGATTTAACATCCATTTGGTAAACTTTGAACTTTTTGTGTGCATAATATGCAAGTAACATTCTGACTCCTTCTAATCTAGCAACAGGTGCAAAGGTTTCACCATCAATTCCTTCCTCCTATGCATATCCCTTGCATACCAATCTAGCTTTATTCCTCATTAGTACTTTCAATCATTTTATTAGTTACTTTGTTAAGACACTTGTATGCTTTAATTTTAGTGGAATATCCCATAAATATCCCTTCATCACCTTTTGAGTCAAACTTCCCATTTCTTTCATCTTTTAGAATAAAGCATTTACTTCCAAAAATTCTAAAATAACTTACAGTGGGTTTATGGCCAAACCATAACTCATAGGGTGTCTTATTAGTGTCCTTCTTCAGTTGTACTCATTTCAAAACATAAATAGTTGTGCTAATAGCCTCTCCCAAGTATGTCTGAGCAACATTTTTTGTAACATCAGTGTCCTTTCATAGTCAACAATTGACCTATTCCTCCTTTTAGTAATACCATTTTGCTGAGGTGTCCTCGGTGCAGAGACCTATCTTTTGATACCATGCTCATTACAAAAGTTCATAAATTCATCAGAGATAAATTCACCTCCTCTATCAGATCTTGAGCATTTCAATACTTTACCAGTTTCTTTCTCAATTTTTTCTTTATACCATTTGAACATCTTAAATGCCTCTAATTTTTCTTTCAAGAATATGACTATCATTAATCTAGTATAATCATCAACAAAAAGAATAAACTATATGTCTCCATAATAACTCTGAGTTCTCATAGGACCACATAGGTCGGTATGCACTAACTCAAGTAATTTCTTTATTGAATAATCTTTTCTTTTGAAACTAGATTTTGTCATTTTACCTTTCTGAGATTCATGACACATAAAATGATTAGGCTTTGATAAGTTAGATAGACCTCTAACCTTTTTCTTTTTACTGATCTTAATCATGTTATCAAAATTCACATGACATAACATTTTATTCCACATCCATGCATCTTCATCTTTCATCATTAAACAAGAAGACTAATAATTATCAAGATAAACCAAATTACCTCTCAATTGTGTTCCAGTTCCAACAAGTCTTCCTTCATCATGGAATATCTTCACTTTCTTTCTCTCAAAAGCAACTTGGTGGCCTAAATTGTTCAGCTGTGCCACACTTAGAAAATTATAGTTTAGTCCTTTTACCCAATAAGCATTTTCACATCTAATTCTATCATTTATCATCAGGGATCCTTTTCCTTTAACCATACAAGGTTCATCATTACCCATTCTCATAGATCCTCCATTGTGTTCTTCAAGATGATCAAATTTTTCTTCATCACCAGTCATGTGATGTGTATAGCCACTATCTATGATACATGTATCATTTTTATTAACCTTAGAGATAAGTTTTGTCTCTACATACCTTTCATCTTCCTCCAAGTCATCCTCCATTGTAACAAATACTACCTCCACATCTTCATCAGTGTCGGTATTTGTGACATCTTCTTCTACAATGTAGCACACCTTCTTTCCTTTATCATTATTGTCTTGGTTGTCTTTGTTGTAGTGTTAGTAACTTTTGTTGCCTCTTCTCCCATAGCTTCCTTCACTAGATCAATCTTTGTTTCTATCATCATCTTTCTTGTGTGGACATCTAGCAGCAATATGACCAACCTCTTTACAGTTAAAGCATGCTAAAGGTAATTTACCTCTATATCTTCTTTTACCTTAAGGTAACCTTCTAGCTATAAGAACTTCAAGTTCATCAAGCTCATCATCAATATTTCTATCACTATCATCATTCTTATTTCTGCAACTAGACTTACCAATCTTTCAAGAAGACATAAAAGAAGATTCAACAGATGGTACAACACTATTATCAAAGTTGTTTAGTTCAAAGGTTTTAAGCTTACCAATTAGATTATCAAGAGTAAGGTTGTTACCAGATGCAGACCTAGTTTTATGAATTGCAGATATTCTGATTGCATAAACCAGAAATAAGGTTCTGAGAACTTTTCTTACCACTGTCTCTTCATCAATAACACCATCAGATGCTCTAATAGCATGAACTACTTCCTTTATTCTATTTGTGTACTACATAATGTTTTCTCCTTCCTTCATTTTCATATCATTGAATCTTCCCCTTAAGCTTTTAGCTCTAGCTCTTTTGACATTCACATAACCACTATAAGCTTGAGCAACTTTATCCCACATCTCCTTAGTAGTAGTACAGTCCTTGATATCTTCAAATTTGACATCTGTATAGGAAGAAACAATCTCCATCATAGTAACATTATGTTCATGCATTCTCTTAGTTGATCAAGGGTCAAGGGACCAGTGGGCAGTGCAAGGTAGCTATTCTCCATTAGTGTGGGTAGAATTCCCAATTCCAGATACATGTAGCTTCATTCATCTTTGCCATATGGCGAAGTTATACTTGTTTAGCTTTGGCACTTCCCTCTTCTACATTTTGAGATCTTTGTGTTGAATTCCTTAAAACTTTGTTCCAAGAAACCAACGCTCTGATACCAATTGTTAGAGGTGGGTGAATCAGTTATCCACAGTCCCAATCATAAAATGTATATCCAAAAACAATTTACTAAAACTTCTGTAGCTTAGTAATATAAAATACTATACTATCTATACTTTTACTGATTACTAGTCAATAACTCAATGATTATCGATCAAATCCAATATGCAACATGTAAAGTATGACAACAAAAAATCATCACAGTCAATGCATAACACAAGAGATTTGACGTGGAAACCCTGTAAAGGGAAAAACCACCTAGGACCAGCAACCCAAAAATTATTCACTCTTCTAAAGTGAGGTTGGTGAAGATCCAACCTTGTTAAAGGTTACAAACATACTGTAAGGTGTGACCTTGTTAGAGGATTTTAAACCAATAGTTATCATCCAACCAAAATTCACTATGGGGTTGATAGGATAACAAATGTACACTCTATCAATGACATTACAAGACTTTCTAGTCCACTCTATTAAGAGATTTATCTATTTACAATGGTTAAAAACATTACAAGACTTTGTAGTCCACTCTATTAAGAGATTTATCTATTTACAATGGTTAAAATGTAACAACAGGAGATCTGATTACAACACAACTTCAATTCTAGATTATCAAATCTCTGTTAAGCTCATTTAAACCCTCTAATTAATATATTAATTATGTTTCAATCAATATTCAATAACTTACTGTGTAATACACTCTCCTATGATGATACTTGGACATTCTATTATGATGGTTAGAACTATACATTTACATTTATGTTTTGTGGATGATGATATATTTATCAAATGATTGATATGCTCATTTATGGTTATCATTTATATGTTTATGAGAATAGAAAATCATCTATTTTTTTATATGTTTTATGGATCTAACCCAAGGATTCAAATCTAACCATTAGCATGATGTTTTATGTTTCATGAATATGTGTCTAATGTGTTTTCATGACTCAGGACAAAGTCATAGTTACTCACTTAGTTGAGGTCCACATGATGTATCGATCCTAATCATCTGCTTGCATATATTTGATTTTTATGTATATCCATATGTATCCATGTATCTCTTCTTGGTGATGTAGGAGTGTAGGTACCGAGTATCATCTCCACCTGGCTTCATAGGTCTGAGTGAACCCTCAAAATCCTTGATCTTTGTTGTTGTTACGGAGATATCACCAGGTTCCATGGGAAGAAACTCTACCTCTGATCCTTTTACCTTTAGGTGGGGAGTTCTTGAGTTAGTCCCTTGTGTGGATAATGTATTTTCTATGTTCTCTTAGTTTGTTGGTTTTGTGGATCTTGTAACTGGTTTCTTGTTTGTTGCATTCTTTGAGAATGAGGTTTTGAGTATGGTAGCTCTAATTGTCTTCATGGTATGTTCAATTTTGTTAGTAGATTATTGATGTGAATTATTGTTCATTTGAGAGTATGATTTAGTAATTTATCTTTATTAGTAGCTACTTATGTACTAGCGTATCTTGTTAGGAACGAGTTAGTATGTGATTAAATCATGTGGCTTTAATATCGATAATAAAATATAATTTTATGGTATTATTTATAATACTCATAATAACAAAATGTCTATGGCAATAATAGTAATAAATATTTTAATAATAGTGGTATGTTTCATCTTATATATATCACTATTATATTTTGTAGAGAATATGGTTTAGTGTATGAATAAATAATATTATGTTTGCAATAATATTTATATTGCTTAGAGTTTCTACCAAGCCTTAGATCCTTTGGGAAAAGATTTATACTTTAATCTTCTTTTCATTTTCTTTTTGGGAAAGGTTACCCAACCATAGGTAAGGCCTAGCTATTCCTTCTTTGTGGACCTTGGTGTTTATCTACTAGCACGGGGGAGTGGGACTTTTAGGTATCCATGTGGTTGGGTGGTAAACATTTTTATCGCGGTACCTTTTGCGGATGCAATGCTTATGAATTTGTGCTTGCATAGTGTTCTAGTTTTGAAGACTTGTACTTATGTTTTATGATGTAAAATTATTGTTACCTCCCAAGAGAAGATGAATGTAATGTAATTATTAATGTATTTCAAAATGATATGGGTAGACTTAGGAGAAAAGAAAAAGGGATAACACAAACTTTATGTATATGATGTGTGTTGAAAAGAGAAGGATTTTGTAACATTCCAAGTTAAGTAGTATATTTTTCATTATTATTGAATAAGTGAAAAGCTATTGAAAATAAAATGTAATAATTGTAATGTATCAAATGATTTAGATGATTCAATTTTCTTTAAAATTTATATTGTTCGTAAAGGGTACTTAGGAAAATAGATGGATTTAAATGGAAAATTGAAATGAAAGTACCTTGAATTTCTTTGTAAAGAATCTTCAAATGTTATGATGTAGTTTTCTTTAAGAAGTAAATCTTGTTGTTAGTATACTTAAAGGACTTAAATGAATTGTTCATAAAATAGTAGGGAACCTTGGGAGGAATCTAAGTTTAACTACATTTAATTTTTGTTAACATAATTCTTTTTAAAATTCAAAATATTTCATAAATCATTACTTAGGTTTTTCTTTTACAAAGAGAATCTTTGTTCTCTTCCCCAGTTCCCTTGCAGAGCATGCCATCTTTGGTATCAGAGCACTAAGTTTCTACACTGGGGCCTTGGAAATTTGGCCCATGCTTCTTAAAACTTGTTATTCATTTAAGGAAATACTTAAACACTAGAATTGGAATAGGACCCTTAAACTTATCCTTCTCCTTAGTTGTTCAGGATGCCTACTATGACCCATGGTAGAAAGGGAGGTGCCTGAAACACTCCTCCTAGATCTCATTAAGAAATTTCTCAGGAAGAAGAAAATTTTGAGAGAGAAGATAGGGGGGACCAATTTGATAACCACTCAGGAGGTTTTCAGGGGGCTCAAGTAATGGAATTGTTACAATAGATTCTACAGAGGTTAGAGGCAGGGAAGGATAGAGGTCACCATGGGGAGACTCACACTCACCATGAAGTGAGGGAAAGGAGTCCTAGGAGGAGAGATCAGGTAGTGGAAGAAGATGCTCTATGTGCTTCTCACATGTGAGACCTCCTTAGGACTAAGACTAACCCCTTTAAGGGAACTCAAGGTGGATCTACCACTAAAAATTGGTTACTAGACTTAGAAAGGCTTTTCTCCATGCATCCTTATAGCAGCAATACCAAAGCCCGATTTGTAGTCATTCACCTAAGAGACTTTGCATCCACTTGATGGGAAATAGAGAAAGAGAAACTTCACATAGATACTACCACTCTTTCATGGGAACTATTCCTAGAACTCTTTTGAGCTAGATTTCTTTCTGATCAGTAGAGGTGGGAAAGAGATAAAGAGTTTCACAACTTAAGGCAGCTAAACATGTTAGTTAATGACTATGAGAAAAATTTCTTTAAACTCAAGCCATACTCAGGATATAAGGATGATGAACCCATGCTAACTCAACACTTCCTTAGAGGACTCAACGGTCACTTGGGCGGCAGCGTATGAATGTTTGAACCTAAGATAGTTAATGATGCAGTCATCAAGGCTCATCTTGTGGAACAAAATATAGCCTTGGGGTTAAGAGGTCAGATAGGTAGCCAAGTGGGTAATGCCTTTCAAGACGGATTAGGTTTCAAAGGAAATCTATCTCAAGGAACACCCGAATCTAAAAACTATCCTCCCAAAGGAAGTCAGAACCACCAGAAAAGGACATTTTACAACAATGACAATTACCATGGCAACAACAATAAAAATGAGGGTTCTCAATCCAACAATCCTCGCAACTAGCAGTGTGTGAAGTGATACCTGAACGGTTAGCCAGCTCAGAGTATGCCTCATAATTCTAGTCAGTGTAGCTATCAACAATCCAGCACACCTTCTGCAGGAAGTAATTTTGTTAAGAACACCGGATGTTACTCTTGTGGTCAACATGGTCACATTTTAGTTAATTTCCCTCAAAAGCCTATGCCAGCATCTAGCTATAGATAGGCCTCTCCAAAACTAACAATAGGTAATGATGGTAGAACTCATTGAGTATTTTCCACCTTAGACCATGAACAAGCCAATCATCAGGGAGTGGTCATTGAAACCCTAGGTTTCTTAAGGGGTATCTCTACCACCATACTATTTGATTTAGGAGCAACAAATTCTTTTATTTCACTTTCTTTAGTAGAGCAATGTGGGCTAAAGGCAATAAGGTAGGAAGATAGTTGGTAGGTTGAGCTAGCTTCTGGGGTATGATTAACCTCTGACTCTTGTGTCCAGAGTTGCAAGTTAGAGCTTGGACCTTTTTCCACCTTAGTAGATCTCTGAGTAATTCCTCTAGGCTCGTATGGAGTAGTTTTGGGTATGGATTGGTTGGGTGCTCACAAAGCCACTTTGGATTGTAGAAACAAAAGAATTCAGTGCTCAGATGACTTAGGAGAACCTAAGAAGATTTTTGGGGTGCAACTACCCATCTCTCTCCGCATGATTTCCATGATGCAGCTCAAGAAGTGCATGCACAAATGATGCCAATTATTTGCAGTCTCAGTAGAGGACTTAGACCAAGGAGAAAGTAGGGAGGTATCACTAGATCATCCTCTATTACAGGAGTAGTTATATGTTTTTCCCAAAGAAATTGCAGGAATGCCACCCAAAAGGGACATTGACTTCCAAATTGAGTTGGTTCCAGGAGTAGAAGCAATCTCCAAAGCTCCATACTATATGACCACATAGGAACTTGAGGAACTCAAGCTTCAGCTAGAAGGGATCTTGGAAAAAGGATTTATCAGACCTAGTGTATCACCATGGGGTGCACCAGTAATATGTGTAAAGAAGAAAGATGGCTCTCTTCAATTGTGCATTGACTATCGTCAACTCAACAAAGTCATGATCAAGAATCAATATCCTTTACCCTACATAGATGATCTATTTGATCAAATGAAAGGGGCAAAAATATTTTCAAAAATTGATCTCAAGTCAGGATACCATCAACTTAGAATTCAGGAAGCCGATATTCATCGACCAACTTTCTCTACCAGATATGGTCACTATGAATTCACTGTGGTACCATTTGGGTTAACGAACACTGCTTTTGTATTCATGAGCTTAATGAATGGAGTTTTTAGAACCTACTTGGATAAATTTGTGATAGTATCTTAGATGATATCTTAGTGTTCTCTAAAACTCTTGAAGAACATGAGGTTCATCTTCACCAAGTATTGCAGTGCCTTAGCGAAAATAAACTTTATGCCAATGCAGAAAAGTGTGAATTCTTTCAGATAGAGGTTAAGTATCTTGGATGCGTCATATTAGAAAATGGAATCATTGTTGATCCAACAAAAATTCAAGCCATAGTGGAGTGGCCAACTTTGACTAATGTTCCTGAAGTTCGCAGCTTTATGGGACTAGCTGGGTATTATAGACGGTTTGTCAAAGAATTCTCTTAGATAGCTCATCCCATTACTTCCTTGCAAAGGAAAGGTAAGAAGTTTGTTTGGTCAAAAAAATGTGAGGCCTCTTTTTGATGTTTGAAAGAAAGATTAACCAGTGCTCCAATCTTGGTGGTTCTCGAACCATCAGGAAACTTTTTAGTTTGCACAAATGCCTCACTAGAAGGGATCGGGGAAATTCATATGCAAGAAGGAAAGGTTGTTTCTTATGAGTCTAGGAAGCTTCAAGATTATGAGCTCAACTATCCCACCCATGATCTAGAACTTGCAGTAGTAGTTCACACCTTAGTAAAATGGAGACACTTTCCATTGGGTCACAAGTTTGAACTCCAAATAGATCATTGAAGCCTTCAATACATCTTCTCTCAACCTAACCTCAATGCTAGACAATGTAGGTGGATGGAATTCTTATGTGAATATGAGTTTGATGTTAAGTACATCCAAGGGAAAATGAATGTGGTGGAAAATGCTTTGAGTAGGTGCAAACATGTTTTATAAGTACTATCCTTAAGCATAGACTTGGAGAAAATAATTAGGCAGGCTCTCACTTCTGACTCTTGGTTTTAGGAGGATAAGGAAGAAATAGAGTTAGGAAGACCCTTGGAAGGTCTCTTCTTAGGATATTCCTTAGACACCCTTGGGTTGTTGCAACAAAAAAATAGAATCTATGTGCCCATGGCAGGAGATCTTCATGCACTTATCCTTTTAGAAAGCCACAAGCCTCCCTATTCAAAACATCCTGGGGTGAAGAAAATGTATGCTGACCTACACTAGTTGTACTATTAGTTAGGAATGAAGAGGGATATTGCAGACTATGTGGCTAGATGTTTGGAATGTCAGAGAGTGAAAGAAGAACATCAATACCCTAATAGTCTATTGCAACCTTACCTACTGCTAGAATGTAAATGGGACTTTATTTCCATGGATTTTATTATGGGACTTCCAATTTCTCCTAGGAGACATGACGCTATCATGGTAACAGTTGATAGACTTAACAAGGTAGCCAATTTTTCTCCCATGCAGTCCTACTCAACAACTTCTATAGCTAGAGTATTCATGAAGGACATTGTGAGACTCCATGATTTTCCTAGGAAAATCATATCTGATCATGATCCAGTATTCACATCAGATCTTTGCACTTCACTCCAGCACACTTTAGGGACTTCGCTCAACATTAGTTCACCCTATCACCCTGAGACACATGGGCAGACAGAGTGAGTCAATCAGGTTTTTGAGGACATGATCAGAATGTATGTTATGGATAGACATACCCATTGGGAAGAGTATCTATATTTGGTGGAGTTTTCTTATAATAATGATTATCATAGTTCCATAGGTATGTCCACTTTTCAGGCTTTGTATGGTCATCCCTGCCAGACTCCCTTAAGTTGGGACCGATTGGAGGATAGGGTACTTCTAGGCCCTAAGATGTTAAAGGATATGGAACAATAGGTCATGCGCATCAAAGAGCCTATTTTGGAAGCGCAGGATAGGTAGAAGAACTATGCCAATGCTCAGAAGACTGATGTACACTTCTCTCTTGGTGATAGAGTCTTTTTGAGGGTGCATCCATGAAAGAGTCCAATCCAATACGGAGAAGGCTCCAAGTTGGCACCTTGATTTGTTGGCCATTTTGAGGTCCTCGGGAGAATGGGACCAATACCTTATCGACTTGCCTTGCCACCCAACCTTGATTGTATTCACACTATATTTCATGCTTCAGTTCTTAGAAAGTATATTCCTGATGGGACTCATGTTTTGGATTTGAATGCATTACAAGTAGTGGATAGGTAGCTGGGTTTAGAGCTGGTACACATTTTGCAGCAGCAAACACTGACCCTCAGGGGTCACACCATAGAGTAGGCAAGGGTCGAATGGGACCCCAATGATGATTCTTTTGCCACATGGGAAGATGTTTCTAGGCTTAGAGACACTTATCCATATCTATTTGTAGGCTTCCAGGAGTAAGCCTAACTCTAGGGGGGAGGATGTAATACCCTCTCCTATGATGATACTTGGACTTTTGATTTGGACATTGTATTATGATGGTTATAACTATACATTTACATTTATGTTTTGTGGATGATGATATGTTTATTAGATGATTGATATGCTCATTTATGGTTATCATTTATATGTTTATGAGAATAGAAAATCATCTATTTTTTTATATGTTTTATCGAACTAACCCAAGGATTTGAATCTAACCATTATCATGATGTTTTATGTTTCATGAATATGTATCTGATGTGTTTTCATGACTCAGGATGAAGTCGTAGTTACTCACTTAGTTGAGGTCCACATGATGTATCAATCCTGATCATCTGCATTCATATATCTGAATTGTATGTATATCCATATGTATCCATGTATCTCTTCTTGGTGATATAGGAGTGCAGGTACCGGGTATCGTCTCCACCTAGCTTCACAGGTCTGAGCAATCCCTCAAAATCCTCAATCATTATTTTTGTTATGGAGATATCACTAGGTTCCACAGGAAGAAACTCTACCTCTGATCCTTTTACGTTTAGGTGGGGAGTTCCTAAGTTAGTCCCTTGTGTGGATGATGTATTTTCTATGTTCTCTTAGTTTATTGGTTTTGTGGATCTTGTAGTTGGTTTCTTGTCTATTGCATTCTTTGAGAATGAGGTTTTGAGTATGGTAGCTCTAATTGTCTTCATGGTATGTTCAATTTTTTTAGTAGATTATTGATGTGAATTATTGTTCATTTGAAGGTATGATTTATTAATTTATCTTTATTAGTAGCTACTTATGTAGTAGCCTATCTTGTTAAGAACATGTTAGTATGTGATTAAATCATGTGGCTTTAATATCAATAATAATATATAATTTTATGGTATTATTTATAATACTCATAATAAAAAAATGTCTATGGCAATAATAGTAATAAATATTTTAATAATAGTGGTATGTTTCATCTATTATACATCACTATTATATTTTGTAGAGAATATGATTTAGTGTATGAATAAATAATATGTTTTATAATAATAATATTATGTTTGCAATAATATTTATAATAATAATAATATATGTACACATAGGCATATGGGTGCACACATATGCATATGCATACATATATTTATATAATTGTTGCTGAGTAAATAATTATTGTGTTATATTAAATAAGTTAATGGTATGGTAAATGTGTTATAAATAATAATTACTATTGCCTTCCTTAAATAAAGGAAACATAAATTTGATTATGGTAATAGATAAATATAATTATATCTCTTCTGGGAAAGGCTTTAATAATATTATTTAAGCCTAAATATTAACTGATGAATAGTTGGGATGGTTGCATCAGTTGGATTACCAATGCAAAAAAGTGTGAATTCTTTCAGATAGAGGTTAAGTATCTTGGATGCGTCATATCAGGAAATGGCATCATTGTTGATCCAGCAAAAATTCAAGCCATAGTGGAGTGGCTAACTCTGACTAATGTTCTTGATGTTTGCAACTTTATGGGACTAGCTGGGTATTACAAAGGGTTTGTCAAAGAATTCTTTCAGATAGCTCATCCCATTACTTCCTTGCAAAGGAAAGGTAAGAAGTTTGTTTGGTCAAAAAAATGTGAGGCCTCTTTTCGATGTTTGAAAGAAAGATTAACTAGTGCTCCAATCTTTGTGGTTCCCGAACCATCAGGAAACTTTGTAGTTTGCACAGATGCCTCACTTGAAGGGATCGGGCAATTCTTATGCAAGAAGCAAAGGTTGTTTCTTATGAGTCTAGGAAGCTTCAAGATCATGAGCTCAACTATCCCACCCATGATCTAGAACTTGTAGTAGTAGTTCACGTCTTAGTAAAATGGAAACACTTTCTGTTGGGTCACAAGTTTGAACTCCAAATAGATCATCGAAGCCTTCAGTACATCTTCTCTCAACCTAACCTCAATGCTAGACAATGTAGGTGGATGGAATTCTTATGTGAATATGAGTTTGATGTTAAGTACATCAAAGGGAAAATGAATGTGGTGGAAAATGCTTTGAGTAGGTGCAGACATGTTTTATAAGTACTATCCTTAAGCACGGATTTGGAGAAAATAATTAGGCAGGCTCTCACTTTTGACTCTTGGTTTCAGGAGGCTAAGGAAGAAATAGAGTTAGGAAGACCCTTGGAAGGTCTCTTCTCAGGATATTCCTTAGACACCCTTGGGTTGTTGTGACAACAAAATAGAATCTGTGTGCCCATGGAAGGAGATCTTTGTGCACTTATCCTTTTTGAAAGCCACAAGGATCCCTATTTGACACATCCTAGGGTGAAGAAAATGTATGCTGAGCTATGCTAGTTGTACTATTACTTAGGAATGAAGAGGGATATTGCAGACTATGTGGCTAGATGTTTGGAATGTCAAAGAGTGAAAGAAGAACATCAATACCCTGCTAGTCTATTGCAACCTTACCTAGTGCTAGAATGGAAATGGGACTTTATTTCCATGGATTTTATTATGGGACTTCCATTTGCTCCTAGCAGACATGACACTATCATGGTAACAGTTGATAGACTTACAAAGGTAGCCCATTTTTCTCCCATGCAGTTCTCCTACTCAGTAGCTTCTATAGCCAGAGTATTCATGAAGGACATTGTGAGACTCCATGATATTCCTAGGAAAATCATATCTGATCTTGATCCAGTATTCACATCAGATCTTTGCACTTCACTCAAGCACACTTTATGGACTTCACTCAACTTTAGTTCAGCCTATCACACCGAGACACATGGGTAGATGGAGCGAGTCAATCAAGTTTTTGAGGACATGCTCAGAATGTATGTTATGGATAGAAAAACCCATTGGGAAGAGTATCTATATTTGGTGGAGTTTTCTTATAATAATGGTTATCACAGTTCCATAGGTATGTCCCCTTTGAAAGCTTTGTATGGCCGTCCATGCCACACACCCTTAAGTTGGGACTAATAGGAGCATAGGGTACTTCTAGGCCCTGAGATGTTATAGGATATGGAACAATAGGTAATGCACATCAAATAGCCTATTTTGAAAGCTTGGGATAGGCTGAAGAACTATGCCGATGCTCAAAAGACTAATGTTCACTTCTCTCTTGGTGATAGAGTCTTTTTGAGGGTGCATCCATGAAAGAGTCCAATCCATTACAGAAAAGGCTCCAAGTTGGCACCTTGATTTTTTGTCCCTTTTGAGGTCCTAGAGAGGATGGGACCAATAGCTTATTGACTTTCCTTGCCACCCAACCTTGATCATATTCACACTATATTTCATGCTTTAGTTCTTAGAAATTATATTCCTGATGGGACTCATGTTTTGGATTTGACAGCATTATAGGTAGTGGATAGGCAGCTGGGTTTAGAGTTGGTACGCATTTTGCAGTAGTGGACACTGACCCTCAGGGGTCACACCATAGAGTAGGAAAGGGTCCAAATGGACGGCAATGATAGTTCTTCTACCACATGGGAAGATGGTTCTAGGCTTAGAGACACTTATCCATATCTATTTGTAGGCTTCCAGGAGTAAGCCTAACTCTAGGGGGGAGGATGTAATACCCTCTCCTATGATGATACTTGGACTTTTTTATTTGGGCATTGTATTATGATGGTTAGAACTATACATTTACATTTATGTTTTGTGGATGATGATATGTTTATTAGATGATTGATATGCTCATTTATGGTTATCATTTATATGTTTATAAGAATAGAAAATCATCTATTTTTTTATATGTTTTATGGATCTAACCCAAGGATTTGAATCTAACCATTATCATGATGTTTTATGTTTCATGAATATGTATCTGATGTGTTTTCATGACTCAGGATGAAGTCGTAGTTACTCACTTAGTTGAGGTCCACATGATGTATCGATCTTGATCATCTACTTTCATATATCTGATTTGTATGTATATCCATATGTATCCATGTATCTCTTCTTGGTGATACAGGAGTGCAAGTACCGAGTATCATCTCCACCTAGCTTCACAAGTCTGAGCGATCCCTCAAAATCCTCAATCATTATTTTTGTTATGGAGATATCACCAGGTTCCACAGGAAGAAACTCTACCTCTGATCCTTTTACCTTTAGGTGGGGAGTTCTTGAATCAGTCCCTTGTGTGGATGATGTATTTTCTATGTTCTCTCAGTTTATTGGTTTTGTGGATCTTGTAGTTCATTTCTTGTCTATTGCATTCTTTGAGAATAAGGTTTTGAGTATGGTAGCTCTAATTGTCTTCATGGTATGTTCAATTCTTTTAGTAGATTATTGATGTGAATTACAATTCGTTTGAGGGTATGATTTATTAATTTATCTTTATTAGTAGCTACTTATGTAGTAGCCTATCTTTTTAGGAACATGTTAGTATGTGATTAAATCATGTGGCTTTAATATCAATAATAATATATAATTTTATGGTATTATTTATAATACTCATAATAACAAAATGTCTATGGCAATAATAGTAATAAATATTTTAATAATAGTGGTATGTTTCATCTATTACATATCACTATTATATTTTATAGAGAATATGGTTTAGTGTATGAATAAATAATATGTTTTATAATAATAATATTATGTTTGCAATAATATTTCTAATAATAATAATATATGTACACATAGGCATATGGGTGCACACATATGCATATGCATACACATATTTATATAATTGTTGGTGAGTAAGTAATTATTGTGATATATTAAATAAGTTAATGGTATGGTAAATGTGTTATAAATAATAATTACTATTGCCTTCCTTAAATAAAGGAAACATAAATTTGATTATGGTAATATATAAATATAATTATATCTCTTCTGGGGAAGGCTTTAATAATATTATTTAAGCCTAAATATTAACTAATGAATAGTTGGGATGGTTGCATCAGTTGGATTACCAATCCAGGAAAGTGTGAATTCTTTCAGATAGAGGTTAAGTATCTTGGATGTGTCATATTAGGAAATGGCATCGTTGTTGATCTAGTAAAAATTCAAGCCATAGTGGAGTCACCAACTATGACTAATGTTCCTGAAGTTCGCAGCTTTATGGGATTAGTTGGGTATTATAGATGGTTTGTCAAAGAATTCTCTCAGATAGCTCATCCCATTACTTCCTTGCAAAGGAAAGGTAAGAAGTTTGTTTTGTCAAAAAAATGTGAGGCCTCTTTTCGATGTTTGAAAGAAATATTAACTCATGCTCCAATCTTGGTGGTTCTTGAACCATCAGGAAACTTTATAGTTTGCACATATGCCTCACTGCAAGGGATTGGGGGAATTCTTATGCAAGAAGGAAAGGTTGTTTCTTATGAGTCTAGGAAGCTTCAAGATCATGAGCTCAACTATCCCACCCATGATCTAAAACTTGCAGCAGTAGTTCACGCCTTAGTAAATTGGAGACACTTTCTATTGGGTCACAAGTTTGAACTCCAAACAGCTCATTGAAGCCTTCAGTACAACTTTTCTCAACCTAACCTCAATGCTAGACAATGTAGGTGGATGGAATTCTTATGTGAATATGAGTTTGATGTTAAGTACATCCAAGGGAAAATGAATGTGGTGGAAAATACTTTGAGTAGGCGCAGACATGTTTTATAAGTACTATCCTTAAGCATAGATTTGGAGAAAATAATTTGGCAGGCTCTCACTTTTGACTCTTGGTTTCAGGAGGCTAAGGTAGAAATAGAGTTAGGAAAACCCTTGGAAGGTTTCTTCTTAGGATATTCCTTAGACACCCTTGGGTTGTTGTGACAACAAAATAGAATCTATGTGCCCATGGCAGGAGATCTTCATGCACTTATCCTTTGAGAAAGCCACAATGCTCCCTATTGGACACATCCTAGGGTGAAGAAAATGTATGCTGACCTATGCTAGTTGTACTATTAGTTAGGAATGAAGAGGGATATTGTAGACTATGTGGCTAGATGTTGGAATGTCAGAGAGTGAAAGAACATCAATACCCTGCTAGTCTATTGCAACCTTACCTAGTGCTAGAATGGAAATGGGACTTTATTTCCATGGATTTTATTATGGGACTTCCAGTTGCTCCTAGAAAACATGATGCTATCATGGTAATAGTTGATAGACTTACCAAGGTAGCCCATTTTTCTCCCATGCAGTCCTCCTACTCAGCAGCTTCTATAGCCAGAGTATTCATGAAGGACATTGTGAGACTCCATGATATTCCTAGGAAAATCATATCTGATCATGATCTAGTATTCACATCAAATCTTTACACTTCACTCCAGCACACTTTAGGGACTTTTCTCAACTTTAGTTCAGCCTATCACCCTGAGACACATGGGCAGACGGAGTGAGTGAATCAAGTTTTTGAGGACATGCTTAGAATGTATGTTATGGATAGACATACCCATTGGGAAGAGTATGTATATTTGGTGGAGTTTTCTTATAATAATGGTTATCACAGCTCGATAGGTATGTCCCCTTTTCAAGCTTTGTATGGCCATCCATGCTACACTCCCTTAGGTTGGGACCAATTGGAGGATAGGGTACTTCTAGGCCCTGAGATGTTACAAGATATGGAACAATAGGTCATGCACATCAAAGAGCCTATTTTGAAAGCTCGGGATAGGCAGAAGAACTATGCAAATGCTCAGAAGACTGATGTACACTTCTCTCTTGGTGATAGAGTCTTTTTGAGGGTGCATCCATGAAAGAGTCCAATCCATTACGGAAAAGGCTCCAAGTTGGCACCTCGATTTGTTGGCCCTTTTGAGGTCCTAGAGAGGATAGGACCAATAGCTTATCGACTTTCCTTGCCACCCAGCCTTGATTATATTCACACTATATTTCATGCTTCAGTTCTTAGAAAGTATATTCCCGATGTGACTCATGTTTTGGATTTGAATGCATTACAGGTAGTGGACAGGTAGCTGGGTTTAGAGCTGGTATGCATTTTGCAGCAGGGGACACTGACCCTCAGGGGTCACACCATAGAGTAGGTAAGAGTCCAATGGGACCCCAATGATGATTCTTTTGCCACATGGGAAGATGTTTCTAGGCTTAGAGACACTTATCCATATCTATTTGTAGGCTTCCAGGAGTAAGCCTAACTCTAGGGGGGAGGATGTAATATCCTCTCCTATGATGATACTTGGACTTTTTGATTTGGACATTGTATTATGATGGTTATAACTATACATTTACATTTATGTTTTGTGGATGATGATATGTTTATTAGATGATTGATATGCTCATTTATGGTTATCATTTATATGTTTATGAGAATAGAAAATCATCTATTTTTTTATATGTTTTATGGATCTAACCCAAGGATTTGAATCTAAGCATTATCATGATGTTTTATGTTTCATGAATATGTATCTGATGTGTTTTCATGACTCAAGATGAAGTCGTAGTTACTCAATTAGTTGAGGTCCACATGATGTATCAATCCTGATCATTTGCTTTCATATATCTGATTTGTATGTATATCCATATGTATCCATGTATCTCTTCTTGGTGATATAGGAGTGCAGGTACCAGGTATCATCTCCACCTAGCTTCACGGGTCTAAGCGATCCCTCAAAATCCTCAATCATTATTTTTGTTACGGAGATATCACTAGGTTCCATAGGAAGAAACTCTACCTCTGATCCTTTTACCTTTAGGTGGGGAGTTCCTAAGTCAGTCCCTTGTGTGGATGATGTATTTTCTGTGTTCTCTTAGATTATTGGTTTTGTGGATCTTGTAGCTGGTTTCTTGTCTATTGCATTCTTTGAGAATGAGGTTTTGAGTATGGTAGCTCTAATTGTCTTCATGGTATGTTCAATTTTTTTAGTAGATTATTGATGTGACTTATTGTTCGTTTGAGGGTATGATTTATTAATTTATCTTTATTAGTAGCTACTTATGTAGTAGCCTATCTTGTTAGGAACACATTAGTATGTGATTAAATCATGTGCTTTAATATCAATAATAATATATAATTTTATTGTATTATTTATAATACTCATAATAACAAAATGTCTATGGCAATAATAGTAATAAATATTTTAATAATAGTGTTATGTTTCATCTATTATATATCACTATTATATTTTTTTGAGAATATGGTTTAGTGTATGAATAAATAATATGTTTTATAATAATAATATTATGTTTGCAATAATATTTATAATAATAATAATATATGTACACATAGGCATATGGGTGCACACATATGCATATGCATACATATACTTATATAATTGTTGGTGAGTAAGTAATTATTGCATTATATTAAATAAGTTAATGGTATGGTAAATGTGTTATAAATAATAATTACTATTGCCTTCCTTAAATAAAGGAAACATAAATTTGATTATGGCAATAGATAAATATAATTATATCTCTTCTGGGAAAGGCTTTAATAATATTATTTAAGCCTAAATACTAACTAATGAATAGTTGGGATGGTTGCATCAGTTGGATTACCTGTGCAACCACCTCCTCCATGCTATTTACAAGAAAGATTTCCTATGTGAAAGGGGGTTTTTTAGAGAGAAGCTCATTTGAGAGGAAACAATAGTAAGATTGTAGGAAAATTATTTGTTTTTGTGAATAGAGAATCCATTATTTGAGTTTGGTATTTGGTTTTTTTGGATAGAGGCTGGAGATTTCATCCAGAGGGATTTGAAGGAGTGCTGGAAGCATTTGAGAGGATTGGATCTTCCTTCATCAACCAAATCCTCACAAGACTCGAGGCTGGAATTCATCTTGAGAGTTAACTCTCCTTTGTGATATGAATTGATGAAAGAATGTTTCTTTGTATGCTTGTAGATTGCAGAATGTTTATGCTATATTATTGTATTATTTTTCTAGCTGTCTATACATTATACAAATGCTATATTATTGTATTATTCTGTCAGCCATTTATTATAATATTCTGTCATTTGTTTATTGTAATACTCTATCAATACAAATATTCTATCATTTTAATATGAATTTATTCTGTGTCATTTATACAATACCAATATTATCAGGTCAACCATTTATACAATACAAATGTTATTATCTCAGTCATTTTTGTTTTATTTGTATTATGCCATTCATTTATAATATGTTGTCATTGCAAATATTCTGTCATTCATTTTATTATGTCGGTCGTTTATGCAATAGAAATATTGTGGCATTGTAGTATTATGTCAACCATTTGTGCAATAGAAATATTCTGTCATTTGATTATGCCAGCCAACCATTTATACAAGTTTATAGAATCCTGAGTATAACATTGTTTTATTGTTGTGTTTGGATTAGGGTTTGTTTTTGAATCCTGAGTGATTAGTATTGCTTTGAGTTTTGATTGAATTACTCAATCCTGAGTTATTATTATTGTTTTAATACCGCGTGTGGAATAGGGTTTATTTTTTTTGTAGGAGTTATGAATGTTTGTTATATTGGGTCAGTTTATACAAGTATAACATTTTATGATACTTTAATTTCTCATACTTTAAGTTATACTTGTATAAAGAAATTAGGTACCTTCCAGGATGTTTGAGATAGGTTTTAGTTTCCTAGGAATTAAGATGCAACTTCTAATGTTTGGAGTTTTCTAAAAAAAATCAGACTTAGTCAAATTTGAGGCAGATTGAATTTTGTATAAACTACATGAAATTTTTGTATAAACTTTATGTGATCATTACTTGTTGGGTAGAGGTTATGTGGTGTATTTAGATGCTCAAATAGGGTTAGGATATGTGTAGGAAGCATGATTAAGGTTTAGTATTGTCTAAGAGGATCTGGACCATTCTAAACATCCTTAAACATTCCTAATTTTAATTTCCCTAAACATCCATAAACTATCTTGTTATTTTCTATTCTTTGATGTGGTTCTCAAATGTGTTTATGATGCATTTTTACTACATGTATGATGTATTTGTGATGTGTGGGTTAAGGGTAGAAAACCTAACAACACCAAGTGAGTGGCTCTCAGTGTGGGGTTGGGGCCCTAAGTGGCTAGAACCAAGATAACCGACTGAAGAGTTATTTAAGTGATAATTTAATTAAAACTTATGGGAATCACTTCAAACACTAAAAAGATTAATATGTGCCTCACCCATGCCATTAGTGCTAGTAAGGGATATGGATGGGAGTGGGAGAAGGTACCTATGTGTAGGTATGATCGAATGGCACTTGTATGTAGGAAAGGCATTTGATTCCACATGTGCCTAATTGGGGGCCAGGGCCTAGAGTGGCTAGCACCAGGACAACCCAAGGGGTGAGGGCTATGTGATGACACTCACTTAGGTCATTTTTTAGAGTTTCTACCAAGCCTTAGAACCTTTGGGAAAATATTTATACTTTGATCTTCTTTTCATTTTCTTTTTGGGAAAGGTTACCCAACCCTAGGTATGGCCTAGCTATTCCTTCTTTGTGGACCTTGGTGTTTATCTCCTACCACAGGGGAGTGGGAATTTTAGGTATCCACATGGTTGTGTGGTAAAAATTTTTATTGAGGTACCTTTTGCGGATGTAGTGCTTATGGATTCGTGCTTGCATAGTGTTCCAATTTTGAAGACTTATACTTATCTTTCATGATGTAAAATTATTGTTACCTCCCAAGAGGAGATGAATGTAATGTAATTATTAATGTATTTCAAAATGATATGGGTAGAATTAGGAGAGAGGAAAAAGGGATAACACAAAATTTATGTATATGATGTGTGTTGAAAAGAGAAGGATTTTGTAACATTCCAAGTTAAGTAGTATATTTTTCATTATTATTGAATAAGTGAAAAACTATTGAAAATCAAATGTAATAATTATAATGTATCAAATGATTTAGATGATTGTATTTTCTTTAAAAGTTATATTGTTCATAAAGGGTACTTAGGAAAATAGATGGATTTAAACGGAGAATTGAAATGAAAAGTACTTTGAATTTCTTTGTAAAGAATCTTCAAATGATATGATGTAGTTTTCTTTAAGAAGTAAATCTTGTTGTTAGTATACTTAAAGGAGTTAAATGAATTGTTCATAAAATAGTAGGAAACCTTGAGAGGAAACTATGTTTAACTACGTTTAAGTTTTGTTCACATAATTCTTTTAAAAATTCAAAATATTTCATAAATCATTACTTAGGTTTTTATTTTACACAGAGAATCTTTGTTCTCTTCCCTAGTTCCCTTGCGGGGCATGACATACTGTCTCTCAGTAATAGATTTCTGACACTCGGTATTCTTTGAAGTTCAGTTCTTCTTAACCAGTCTAATCAAGTATGCATGAAGCTTGTTCACATGATATCTCTACAGTCTCCTTCTGGCATATGTTTCATAATGAAACTCTAGTCTCTTAAATAGAAAATTAAACCATTTTAAATCCATCCATCAGATTTTTCTGCTTATTCTCCTTCATCCTTTTTTCCGCTTAAACCTTCCTCAGCTGATGTGTCAGTAACACATTTTATTTTATTCTCTTAGATCTTCCTTGAATTTGGTTAGTCGTAGATCTTCATAAAAAACTTTATCTTCAACTGCAATCATGAGGTACTTTCCAGCTCATCAATCCTTATCAGCTAAACTAGTCATTTAGTTCTTTTTCTCCTACTCGGTTAACAAAGAAATGTGTCAGTGAACACAAGCTCGGTTTATGGTATTCTTGGTATACACTACACTATGTTAGTGTATACTATAATGCTTCATCACCTGAACATTTCCTTGTTTCTTTCAGCTCTTATCCTCACCATAAATGAATGCAACATAATCAAATCAATAACATAAGGTCATAGACTCATCAATAAGTTACCTAATGTATTCCTTATCCTCATCTATCATATCCATCTTCCTCATGTAGATATATTTGTTCTTCATCTCTTTTCTTCTTCTTTCTATAGATGTTTCGGTATAGTAACTTATGTTAGGAATAAGGTGTCTCAACCTTGGATAATTCCTATTCTCATTATTTGTTTTGTGAATGTATTTTTTGCAAATAATGAAATTAAGTGTGAGTGAACATGTCTAGTTGGCATGTTGATGTGTCATTCCACTTGATGAGTTAGCATCTTGTGTGTAAGGAGATCATGACTGAAATGGTCATCACGGTTTCCTATGATGTGTAAGAACTATTTAAGGAATGTGCTATGATAGGTGTAAGAGCATCTTATGACTTGGGCCTATTTGGGTGCCCAAGAAGAAGTGGTTGGTGTGTGTAAGAGAATATGCCAAAAATAGGTTGGTATGAAAGATTCTCTCACACTTCTCTTGTGACCGTTATTTTTGGCAGATTCTATGACAAGCTATCATAGTATATTCTAGGGATGGATGGCTATTCTTGGGATTGCATGTAACAGCTGTGTACATGTGGCTTTGTGCATGGGTCTTGGTGGTTGGATGCCAAACTCCTTATTTGGGTATTTTTTGGGTCCTGAGGAGTCTATATATATGATGCTACTTCTATGGGAGAGATATAAGTTTTACTAGTCTCTCATCTCCTAAAAGAACTTGCATTGCAAGTGTGTTGTAGTCTTTGTGTTGAAGATAATACATTGTGCAGGTTTTGGAGGGGTGGGGTTATTTACCAAAAGGGTTTTCCCCACTGGCATATCTTTGTGTTTATGTGTGTCAATCTTCTGTATGCATGGTATATGGCTACAATATATTTGTTAAAGTAGTTAACGAATCTAAAATTGTAAGGATTTAAAAAGAATTTGCACAATACTTTCCTTTAGAGATTAGTGTAGGAAGTTGTTTCCGCACCTGAGTTTCCTTACAAGTGGTATCAGAGCCTGATCAACTTTTGATCCTAGTTGTTGGGTAGGGTTTTTTGAGCTAATCTCAAGTTGAGTGGGAGTTTTGTGCAGAGCATTCTAAATCTTATTTGCAGATTGAGATGGCAAGTTCCTCATATACTAGAATGGAGGTGGACAAATTTAGTGGCACTAATTTTGAGTTGTGGAAACTCAAGATGGAAGACATGCTTGAAGATCATGATCTATGGGAGGCTACTACACTTGATTTGAAACCTTCAATGATATCACAAGTGGATTGGGAGATCAAGGATCAAAATGCTGAGGGTCTCATCAGACTCTATCTAGCAGATGCCATTCTTTTGAATGTTCTTGATGAGACTACTACAGATTATTCATGGAAATGGCTTGGGTCTATGTATTAGGACAAATCTTTGGTGAATAAGTTGTTCCTGAGAAAGAAGTTGTATTCTTTAAGAATGGAGGAAGGTGGATCCATAACTGATCATCTCAATGCATTCAATTTATTGATTACATAGTTGGCATCATCTGGTGCCAAGATCGAGCAGGAGGATCATTGTATGACCCTCCTTTATTCCTTGTCAGATTTGTGGGACCATCTTGTGATGGCTCTAGGAAGTACTATAGTCACATTCCATATGGATGATGTGGTGTCTTCACTGCTATCTGAGGAGATACAAAGAAAGACTTCAAATTTGTCTAAGGAATCCCTTTCTATTCGTGGGAGATCCAATGATAGAGGAAAGTAGAATGATAACAAGTCAAAGAAGGGTAGATCCAAATCTTGTGGGAGTTCTAAGACTCTTGGAAAGTCCAAGGTGAAATGTTGGAACTGTGATAAAATTGGGCACTTCTGGAGGGACTACAAAGAACCGAAGAAGAAGAAGAAAGGCTCAGATTCAGCTTCCAAAAAATCTCAAGAAGATGGAGATGCTTTTATTATAGCTTTGGTAGCCCATGCATCTAATGATGTGTGGTTGGTAGACTCTGGTGCTTCTTTTCACATGACCTCTCATTGAAATTGGTTCTCAAAATATGAAGAGTTTGATGGTGGAAAGGTGTACTTGGGTGGTGATTCTCACCTAAAGATAGTTGGATGCATAAGGGTCACTATCAGATTTCCTAATGGATGAGTAAAGGGAATCAATGGAGTTATGCACATTTTGGGTTTGGCATGAAACCTATTATCTGTAAGAAACTTAAATGATGTAGGTGTGCAAGTTGTCTTTTCAAAAGATGGATGCAAGATGATGAGAGGTTCTATGGTGCTCACTAGAGGTACTAGGAGAGGTACTTTGTTTTAGCTTGAAGCATGCATTGCTTAGTGTAATAGTTCTTTTATTTCAAAGAAGAGAGCAGCTATCACTTCATCCCCACAATCTAAACAAGAAGTAAAGAAGACTATGACAATGGGTTCCAATGGCAATGCAGTAAGTGTACCTAAGGGTGAAAACACTTTGGAAGGCAAGCTTCCTACAAAAAAGATGATGTTGTGGCATATGAGATTTGGCCACATTGGTGAGAAGGGTCTTAGGACCCTGAAGAATAAAAACCTCATTGAGGGGTTAAATGATTTCAATCTTGAGTTTGACTTCTACAAACACTGTGTCTATGGTAAACAAAATCATGTTCATTTTTACTCTGGTTCTCACAAATCTTCTGATGTTTTGGATCTTATTCATTCTGATGTATTTGGTCCTGTAAAAGTTCCTTCAATTTCCAAGTCTATATTTTTTGTATCTTTCATAGATGTTTACAGTAGAAGGACTTGGATTTATTTCCTTAAAAGTAAGACACAAGTCTTTAGTCAGTTCAAGGAATTTAAAGCCCTTGTAGAGAATCAGACTAGTAAGAAGATTAAGTGTGTGAGAATTGATAATGGTGGTGAGTTTTTCTCAATAGAGTTTGAACTATTCTGTAAAGAATGAGGTATTGAGAGGAATAAGACAACTCCTTATACCCCACAACAAAATGGATTTGTAGAGAGCATGAAGAAGACACTAATGGAGAAGGCTAGGAGTATGCTTAGTGGAGCTGGTTTAGAATAAATGTTTTGGGCCAAAGCTGTGGCCACTACTTGCTATCTGGTTAACAGATCTCCTACATCAGCTCTTATTGGTAAGAAACCCATGGAGTTGTGGTCTGGTAAGAAGCCTTCAATTAGACATCTTCATGTTTTTGTTTTTGAAGCTTATGCACATGTTCCAAAGGAGAAAAGATCTAAGTTGGAAAAAAAAGTTGTCAAATGCATTTTCATCAGATACAGTGTTGGTGTGAAAGGATACAAGCTTTGGGATCCTATGACTAGTAAGGTTTTGTATAGTAGAAATGTTATTTTTAGAGAGCTAACATCTTCTCCTATTGTGCTACAACCAGATGAAAAAGAAAAGGAAAAAGATGTTGTTCAGTTGCCTCCTACCCCTGAGAAGACTGAACAGAGGGACCATGTTGGGTCTAATGATGAGGAGAGCTCTAGAAGCTCTAATAGTTCAGAAGAAGAGGAAGAAGAACCTCAACCTCAACCCTTGAGGAGATCTAGGAGAGAAAGAAAGAAACCAGAAATGTTTGGTTATTCTATGTTAGATTCTAGTTGTGCCTTTGCTTTGATTACTAACACCGATGAGCCTAGATTTGTGAAAGAGGCTTTGGGCATGGAAGATGCAGGTTCCTAGATTGAGGCTATGGATGACAAGATGGCTTCATTGGAGAAAAAAAAAACTTGGGACCTTGTACCTCTGCCTAAAGAGAGAAAGTTTGTTGGTTGTAAATGGGTGTTCAAGAAGAAATTCTATGTAGATGGTAGTGTTGAAAGGTACAAAGCTAGATTGGTTGCAAAGGGGTATTCACAAGTAGAGGGAATAGATTATGGTGAAATATTCTCTCCTGTTGCAAAGTTGGCATCCATTAGATTTATGTTATCTCTTGCTACATCATATGATTTAGAGATAGAATAGATGGATGTGAAGACAAATTTCCTTCATGGTGATCCATGAGAGAGAAAGAAAGAAACCAGAAATGTTTGGTTATTCTATGTTAGATTCTAGTTGTGCCTTTTCTTTGATTACTAACACTAATGAGCCTAGATCTGTGAAAGAGGCTTTGGGAATGGAAGATGCAGGTTCCTAGATTGATGCTATGGATGATGAGATGGCTTCATTGGAGAAAAAAAAAACTTGGGACCTTGTACCTCTGCCTAAAGAGAGAAAATCTATTGGCTATAAATGGGTGTTCAAGAAGAAATTATGTGTAGATGGTAGTGTTGAAAGGTGCAAAGCTAGATTGGTTGCAAAGGGGTATTCACAGGTAGAGGGAATAGATTATGGTGAAATATTCTCTCCTATTGCAAAGTTGACATCCATTAGATTTATGTTATCTCTTGCTACATCATATGATTTAGAGATAGAATAGATGGATGTGAAGACAACTTTCCTTCATGGTGATTTGGAGGAAGAGATTTATATGTCACAGCCTGAGCACTACGTTGTTAAAGGTAAAGAATCATTAGCTTGTAGATTAAAGAAATCTCTATATGGTTTGAAGCAATCTCCTAGGATGTGGTACCTTAAGTTTGATGCCTTTGTGTTGTCAATTGGATTTTTAAGATCAAAATCAGATCATTGTGTTTATTTCAGAGTTGAAAGTGATTGCCTTCTTATTGTTGCATTATATGTTGATGATATGTTGCTGTTTGGGAAGGGTAAGGGTATGATTTTTTATTTTAAATCTTAGTTGTCAACATAGTTTGAGATGAATGATCTTGGGGTAGCTAGGTACATCTTGGGTATGGAAATTAGTAGAGACAGGTCTAACAAAAAACTTCAGTTGAGTCAGAGTAAGTATGTGAAGTCTGTGTTGGATAGGTTCAGCATGGCAGATTGTAGACCACTTTGTGTTCCTATTTCTGCAAGTTATCTGTAGATGATTCTCCAAAATCTCCTAGTGAGGTGGAGGACATGAGTAGAGTACCTTATGCTAGTGTAGTTGGTAGTCTTATGTATCCTATGGTTTATACTAGATGAGAAATTGCCCAAGTAGTGGGAGTCTTGAGTCAGTTTATGGCTAACCCTAGACAGGTACATTGGGATCTAGTTAAGTGAGTATTCAAAAATTTGAGGGGTACATCAGATTACTCCATATGTTATCATGGTAACTCTTCTAGATCTCCACATTTAGTTTGTATTCGTGGGTTTTTGGATTCAAACTAGACAAGTGATATTGACAATAGGAGATCCACCAGTGCTTATGTGTTCACTATGTTTGGTGGTGCTATCTGTTGGATGAGTAAGTGACAACCTGTGGTTTCTTTGTCTACTATAGAAGCTAAGTACATGGCTGTTACTCATGCTTGTAAGGAAGCCATTTGGCTTAGTTGATTGTGTTCTGATGTTGGTGTTGATGTAGAATAGATTACTATTTGGTGTGACAGTCAAAGTGCTATTTGCCTTGCAAAGAATCCAACTTTCCATGCCAAAACGAAGCACATTGATGTGTAGTTTCACTTTGTGAGAGATATAGTGGAAGATGGAAAGTTAAATTTGGAGAAGGTAGATACTATGAAGAATATTGTAGATGCATTAACAAAACCAATGGGCACTAAGAAATTCAGATAGTGTTTCGAGTCTATGGGCCTTTTGGCCTATAGCGATTAAAGTCCCTGTTATGTTCATGTTGCTCTTACAAGGTGTTCGACAAGTGGGAGAATGTTAGGAATAAGGTGTCTCAACCTTGGATAATTTCTATTCTTATTATTTTTTTTAAAAATGTATTTTTTTCAAATAATTAAATTAAGTGTGAGTGTACATGTCTAGTTGGCTATTCAGTATGAGAAGTTTGTGTTGGACAAGTTCAACATCACAGATTGTAGACCACTTTGTGTTCCTATTTCTGCGGGAACAAAGTTATCTGTAGATGATTCTCCAAAATCTCCTAGTGAGGTGGAGGACATGAGTAGAGTACCTTATGCAAGTGCAGTTGGTAGGCTTATGTATGCTATGGTATGTACTAGACCAGACATTGCCCAAGTAGTGGGAGTCCTGAGTCGGTTTATGGCTAACCCTTGATGGGTACATTGGGATGCAGTTAAGTGATTATTTAGATATTTGAGGGGTACATTAGATTACTCCATATGTTATCATGGTAACTCTTCTAGATCTCCACATTTAGTTTGTATTCATGGGTTTGTTGATTTAGATTGGGCAGGCGATATTGGCAGCAGGAGATCTACCAGTGCTTATGTGTTCACTATGTTTGGTGGTGCTATTAGTTGGATGAGTAAGCGACAACCTATGGTTGCTTTGTCAACTACAAAAGATGAGTACATGGCTGCTACTCATGCTTGTAAGGAAGCCATTTGGCTTAGGAGATTGTGTTCTGATGTTGGCGTTGATGCAAAATAGATTACTATTTGGTGTGATAGTTAGAGTGCTATTTTCCTTGGAAAGAATCCAACTTTCCATTCCAGAATGAAGCACATTGATGTGCAATTTCACTTTGTGAGAGATATGGTGGAAGATGGAAAGGTAAATTTGGAGAAGGTAGATACTGTGAAGAATGTTGTAGATGCATTAACAAAACCAGTGGGCATTGAGAAGTTCAGATGGTGTGTTGGTGTCTTTTCCTTGCAGGACCAAACTTGAATCAAAAGGTGGGCTTGATCCTCAAATTAGGCACTCAAGTTTGACAAGAAAATAGAACCAATTGACGAGGATAGAGAACATCCTCCTTCTTCTTTGAGCTCCACATCAGTCAAGCGGGTATTGCCTTATCTACACACTCAAAAACCTCATGAAAAATAGTAGGCTTGTAGATAGATTATTGTGGAATAGTCTTCAAACCCCTATAGGTATCCTGTACCTCAATGAAACCAAGATCTCATGCAATAGCCCTACTTGCATAGAATGAGTATGAAGACTAGAGACCTATACTAACAACTTGAAAGGGAGAGGGTGGAACTAAAAGTAAATGATTTAAAGATGGGTTGAAGGACACCTAAGATGTCCTAAGTGCCTGATAGACTACTGCCTTGTCCAATGGGCCATAGAGTCAAATACCCTATTGTAATAAACAACTATGAAACAAGAAGACAATGTACTCAATGTGTTGATGCCTAACATCAATCACACACCATGACCAGACCTCACTTTAACAACCCACTTGTGTATTCAAGTATCTTATTACCCATCGAAGGGATATTAACCCTACCCTTAGAAGATACCTATAAATAGATAATACATTAACCAGCATCCACTGGAAAACAAGCATGACATATCTTTGACACCCCAGCTCATACATACATGAAAACTAATCCTGAACTAGTTATCTCTACGAAGACAACTCCACTTCCAAACACATGGGAAATGCAAATAGAAAAATCAAACACCCTTGATATATGATTAATGAGTTCAGAATTCAAATGGAGATAGCTTGGTAACAATAAGAATATACTGAATCCTCATACATAAGACAAATCAATTACAATACATATCATATTCTTTGAGCCAACAAAGGAGAAATGAACACCCTATATGTAGAGAAGTAGAGAAAATCTACAAGAAAAGGACCCTTCATGGAACCAATTCTCCTCAAAAATTTGCAGAAGAAGGAACCCTCAAAAAGTAAAACATTTCATCATTTATACCACTAGCTACCTTGGAATCTGAAAGATAGGATGCAACAAGCTTCAAATAGCTAGGGTTAGGGATTCACCCACTAAAGCAACCTAAAACAGTCAAAAATTTATTACAAGGATGAAAACCCAAGTGATCAGATCCAAGAATGATCCTTATGCTAAATCTTTGAAAAATGTACTGAGGACCATAAATCAATCATGTCAACCAATCTAATCACCTATCTGCAACATGCCTTGAGTAAGAAACCCCACTCCTCATTCATTTCTTGATGGTACAGTCCCCCCTACAAATGGTCATCACACCCTGGACCACACTGCAACCACTAGTGCTACCAAACAAATCAAATCTAGCTTCAAAAACAATTAAAACCAGTCCTTTCTATCACTGAGAAACATCTCAGGAAATTCAAATTTGAAATCAAAGGGATACATTATGGCACTAGCGGCAGATCGACGGTCATAATTTAAAATCAAGTTAACTTTAAGTCATGGCCGTCAGATCTCCCCTTTCACAGTCTTTTATGATTTATCTCTTAAAAGGGCCGCAGTCAAATTTAGCAAATTGGCGACAAAGGTTTCCACCAGTTCATAGAAAACTTTATCTTCCACCAAATGATTTAGCGATTACATGACCTTGTTCACTGAATCATGAAGACTTTTAGAATGTCACCATTTTATCATGCGAATGAGCAAACCCTTTTGAAAATTTATCAGGCCGCTAAACATTTTGTTAGGACCACTAAACCTTTTGACCCCACCTGGGCCCTCTTTATGCCACTTGTCATCATGTCATTCATGGATCATGCTCGGTCACACTAACAAAGGACCCACCTTCTACAAACCTTATAATCGGACAGTAGGCGTAAGATCTCATAGCTTTGACAAAACTCATGAGAACTTACGCTGACCATAGATCTTGTCCTTGTCACTAATCTCTCTAACAATGACCCCACCGTGCTAACTCCTCACATCCACCAATAAAATTTGAACAATCCTACACCACCTAGCAAATGGCCCCACTAAGAACATTAAGCCATCTGGAAGATCGGACGGCTGGCGCAAGATCTGAAAGGCTTGGAAGATTCCATGAGATCAAGCGCCTGCCGTCCATTTTGAATCTTTTGATTTAGATACCGAGCTTTCTTGACAACACATCTAGCTCACACAACGTGGACCAATAAAAAATCTCCAAATTAGCTCCACTTGACACCAGGACCACCGAAAAAGATACATTTGAGACAAATGAGATCAACGGCCGACGTAAGATCTCAAGCCTCTGACAAATTCCATGAGAACTTACGGCCGTCGTTGGATGGATTATAGATGTCAGGACCCTCTGACCCATTGGAAAATTAGGTCCCACTGACACATGCTGAGTAAGATTCAAAATCAACAAATGGCACATGATCTCAAAGGGGAAGAATATTCCTTAAGATCATGCACCGACCGTAGATTGAAAAGCCTTCACCATAGGCCCCACATTTTGGATCCCTCTCAACAACACACTAACCAATGAGAGAATGCCAACTATTCCAACATGGTAGTGGACCCACTTAAAAGGAAAGGCAATGTCACCCAAAAGAATCAACGGTTGTCTCAAAATCTCATACATTTGACACATCGCTTGCGAACACATGCCCACCATCGATCGTCTGCAAGTGTCAGGACCCTCTGACAAGTGGACAACCTAGGACCCATTGACAGCTGCCAACATGTTAAAGCATGGACCAATAAGATGTCACCATTTGTGCATACATGTCAATGAACCCACCTATTTGAGAAGATCTGTCATAAAGGAGAATCAACAGATGTCTTAAGTTCGCAAGCCTCTACCACATCTCATGAGAAGATACGCCCGTCGTCAAATGGAGATGGTGTCAAAGAGCTGAGCCCAGGAAAATACAAAGTCAAAACATTAGGAAGCATTAAAATAGTCAGACTTAGGAAAAATTAAAATAAACTAGGCGCTGGGAACTTAGGAAAGATAAAGCACAGGGACATAGGAAAAATTAAAGGGGACCCTGCCAACACATGAAAAACCTAACTACAAACATGGTAAAGTGAACCCATTTAAATAGCACATCCAGAATATAAGGTTTTAAGTGACCCGCAAAAAGGTAACATGAAAATAAAATAGGGCCAGGGCAATAACAAAGGGTTTTTCACACAACAGCTACATTTTTTAATTTTTGAACTAAGGGTTTTAGCTAGAGACACAAAAAAGACTACAGAGACGAGGAGAAAATTGCTAGAGCCATGAAATTTTTTCAGAGTGCTAATAGTGGCTCTATCTGGGGATGTATGCCTCTTGTAGGCATAACAAGGACTTAGAATCACTAGTTAAAGAAGACCATCCCACTGGAAAAGGGCACAAAGACCTCAAAAATTGGCAACCAAACCAGAGAAATAGGAAGGGAAACACACAACTGGAAGGAAAATCTATACAGAGTGTACATTTTTACAAAAAACCTGCAACCTCAAAACCTAAACCAATCTTTGCCCCTATCAAAAATCTGGTTTTCATTTCTTTCTTCTTGAGGTAAACTAGATACTTTATTCCCATTTGTTTCACCAGGCATATCAAAATTCTCAATCAATCCACCAAGAAAAACAAAATCTTTATCCTCACCTTCATAGTGCATGTAAAAACTTGGAATACTCTCATCATCTTTCTCACTATGAAAGTAAAACTCAGCATGCCAATGAATACTATCATCAAATTGAAATTGTTCTCTCTCTACTAATTCATGTATGCCATCAATTTGAAATGCAAAAGCCACATACTTTATTTGATAAAAATCTTCATTCATACCTTGACTATGCATATCCTCAGGTGCAGCTAGTGGGAGTTCAAATGAATAATCATATTTGTACTTACACATGTGATCGTCAAATTCTATTACATTTGAGACCTCCATGTGTTCCTCAAACAATGGGTTGATAATTCCATGTAATAATCCTTGTTGTGCATTATGACAAAAAATGGGCTGATCATCATCATAGTCCTCATCATATAAAGTATTAGAAAACACTTTAAACTCACTACCCATTTCATCTCCATGGAGATTTTTAGCATATGAGGAAAAATCAGAACAACATGAAGATTTACATTCAACATCACCTACCAAGCATATAGTGTCCACAATTATATCTTCTTCATTATCTTGTTTAGGAAAATCATCATAGCAAAACCATGGTTCACTCCTAAACTCTCTATTGTATGTTGCAACTTCATTATCCAGTGCATGATCACCGGACAACCTTTTACTCAAATCTTCATGCTCATCCTCACTGACATCACATTGAATTACCACTTCCTTATCTTCAAACTTTGAGGACAGAACACCCTCAACATCTTCATACTCAAGCTGACTTGCACAATGTACAAGTTGAGATGCACTATTACCTTCAAATTTAGAAAATGAAAACATACCTTCACTGATAAAGGAATGTTCACTTCCATCATTACTTTCCTCCTCCCATGTTGCATCTGACTCATATGAAGACACCTCAACATCACTGCCTTCATTGCTCTCACCTGGATAACCACTTTCATCACTATGTTCCTCAGACTGTGACTGATATGTCTGTGAATCACATTCCTCATCTTGTACAACAACTTCAAACTCATCATTAGAGACATAACTTTTAGCCTCCTCATTTGTACAACACTAAGATATAGAAGCAGCAACCACATGCCTAGGAACACTAGAAAAATCATGATTATAATCAAAATTACAAGAATTGACTACAGTGGCAAATTTACAACTCAAAACACTATCACACTGCTCAATTCTACCAAGGTCAGGAATATATCTTACTATTGTAGCATCCTGAACACATGTCTCATCAGTAGCAAAAGACTCAACAACATTTATACACATAGCTTGATTTGACATTTTAATTTGATTACAGACTACATCAGGAGTGTTGATACACCAATTTGGAGCTGTGATATCAACACTACATTCTTCTCTTCTTTCACATTCATTATACCAGCACACGTTCATGGAAAAATGACCTCTAGTCAATCCATATTTCAAATTGTTCTCAATGTCCATTGCAGTTACAAATGCCTGATATAACGACCTAGGCTCTTTATCCCTCAATAAGTACTTCATTTTCTTACCAAATGCATCAAAGTAGACATTCATACATACTTGATCATTGGGTCTATAATTTTCAGGGATATCATTCAATACTTTAGAAAATCTGATATTGAATTGAGGGACAAGTTCATCACTCTCAATATGAATCTTTAAAAACTTATTATAGGAATTAGATATCCTCACCCTTTCTCCAAATTGCTCCATGAAGGCTGAATGCATCTCACTCTAAGATGAAATTGAACATGCTGGTAGAAAAGAGAACCAGTCTCTAGCATCACCTTCTAAAGTTTGAACAAACAATTTCATCCATAGGTCTTCATGGCAAACATCAAAATCACACATCACCTCAACAAAGCATTGAACATGTTTCCTTGCTGACTGACACTGGTCCCTATCATACTTTGGTAAATATCTCTTAATTCCATCAGGGATCTTATTAGGGAAACCAGGTATGCCATCATAACAAAATGGCACATATCCTCTGACAAAAGAAACTTTGTGAACATCCATCACTAGTTGCAGCTTTGCACACCCACTTGAAAATCTTCAAGACTAATGACAGGAAATCTATACTTGAAACTAATATTCTTTTGTCACTGAACCTTTCCTATATTCTTCACATTTTATTCCCTTTCTTAGTGCTTGATCACTTAATAAGGAAACATTTCAGATATTTGAGAAATACCTGAGAGTTTTGCAGCAGAAGACTTTGTTGACTAGAAGGCAAGGTAGATCTAGACCTTATCATACAGCTCCACCAGATTCTTTGTTTGTAGAGTCACCACCTCCTTGAAGAGGAATTTTTTTTTTTTTTTAACCTTTCTTTGTACCTCTTCTAATCAACACAAAACTACACTAGGATATCACACTGTCTATTAGGAACTGTACTGATCAAACAAACTTCAGAGCCACCACTCAATACATATTGAGAAGATATTAGCAAATGCTTTATTTTTCTATCTGACTCTTTCCAATGGGACCCTAGTAGAGTCACCATTTTGTTGGTGTCTTTTCCTTGCAGGACTAAACTTGAATCAAAAGGTGGGCTTGACCCTCAAATTAGGCACTCAAGTTTGACAAGAAAAAAAAACCAATTGATGAGGATAGAGAACATCCTCCTTCTGCTTTGAGTTGCACATCAGTCAGGCAGGTATTGTCTTATCTGCACACTCAAAAACCTCATGACAAATAGTGGGCCTACAGATAGATTATTATGGAATAGTCTTCAAACCCCTATAAGTATCACGTACCTCAATGAAACCAAGATCTCATGCAATAGCCCTACTTGCATAGAATGAGTCTGAAGGCCAGAGACCTATACTAACAACATGAAAGGGAGAGGGTGGAACTAAAAGTAAATGATTTAAAGATGGGTTGAAGGACCCCTGAGATGTCCTGAGTGCCTGATAGACCAGTGCCTTGTCCAATGGGCCATAGAGTCAAATACCCTATTGTAATAAACAACTATGAAAAAAGAAGACAATGTACTCAATATGTCAATGCCTAACATCAATCACACACCATGACCAGACCTCACTTTAACAACCCACTTGTGTATTCAAGTATGTTATTACCTATCCAAAGGATATTAACCCTCCCCTTAGAAGAGACCTATAAATAGATAATACATTAACTAGCATCCACTAGAAGACAACCACGACATATCTTTGACACCTTAGCTCATACATACATGAAAAATAATCCTAAACCAGTTATCTCTATGAAGACAAATCCACTTGCAAACACATGAGAAATGCAAATAGAAAAATTAAACACCCTTGATGTATGATTAATGAGTTCAGAATTCAAATGGAGATAGCTTGGTAACAGTAAGAATACACTGAATCAACATACATAAGACAAATCAATTACAATACATATCATATTCTCTAAGCCAACAAAGGAGAAAGGAACACCCTATATGCAGAGAAGTAGAGAAAATCTACAGGAAAAGGACCCTTCATGGAACCAGTTCTCCTCAAAAATTTGCAGAAGAAGGAACCCTCACAAAGTAAAACATTTCATCATTTATACCACTAGCTGCCTTGGATCCCAAAGATAGGATGCAACAAGCTTCAGATAGCTAGGGTTAGGGTTTCACCCACTAAAGAAACCTAAAATAGTCAAAAATTTATTACAAGGATGAAAACCCAAGCGATCAGATCCAAGAATGATCCTTACTTATGCTAAATCTCTGAAAAATGTACCAAGGACCATAAATCAATCATGCCAACCAATCTAATCACCTATCTGCAACATGTCTTGAGGAAGAAACCCCACTCCTCATTCATTTCTTGATGGTACAGTCCTCCCTACAAATGGTCATCACACCTTGGACCACACTGCAACCACCAGTGCTACCAAACAAATCAAATGTGGCTTCAAAAACAATTAAAACCAGTCCTTTCTATCATTGAGAAACATCTCAAGAAATTCAAATTTGAAATCAAATGGCTACATTATGGTGCTAGTGGTAGATCTGCAGTCATAATTTAAAATCAAGTTAACTTTAAGTCATGGCCATCAGATCTCCCTTTTCACGGTCTTTTATGGTTTATCTCTTAAAAGGGCCCCAGTCAAATTTAGCGAACTGGTGACAAAGGTTTCTGCCAGTTCACAGAATACTTAATCTTCTGCCAAATGATTTAGCAATTACACGACCTTGTTCACTGAATCGCCAAGACTTCTAGAATGTCACCATTTTATCATGCAAATGATCAAACCCTTTTGAAAATTTATCAGGCCGCTAAACATTTTGTCAGGACCGCTAAACCTTTTGACCCCACCTGGGCCCTCTTTATGCCACTTGTCATCATGTCATTCATGGCTCATGCTTGGTCACACTAACAAAGGAACCACCCTCTGCAAGCCTTATAATCAAACAATAGGTGTAAGATCTCATAGCTCTGACAAAACTCATGAGAACTTACGCCGACTATAGATCTTGTCCTTGTTATTGATCTCTCTAACAACGACCCCACCATGCTGACTCCTCACATTGACCAATAAAATTTAAACAATCTTGCACCACCTGGAAAATGGCCCCATTGAGAACATTAAGCCATCTAGAAGATCAGATGCCTAGCGCAAGATCTGAAAGGCTTGGAAGATTCTGTGAGATCAAGCGCCTGCCGTCCATTTTGAATCTTTTGATTTAGATACCAAGCTCACCTAAAAACACATCCAGCTCACACAACGTGGACCAATCAAAAACCTCCAAATTAGCTCCACCTGACACCGGGACCACTGCCAAAGATACATTTGAGACAAATGAGATCAACGGCCCACGTTAGATCTCAAGCCTCTGATAGATTTCATGAGAACTTACACCCATCATTGGATGGATTACGGATGTCAGGACCCTCTAACCCATCAGAAAATTAGGTCCCATTGACACATGCTAAGTAAGATTCAAAATCAATGGATGGCGCATGATCTCAAAGGGGAAGAATATTCCTTAAGATCATGTGCCAACCATATATTGAAAAGCCTTCACTACAGGCCCCACATTTAGGATCCCTCTCAGCAACACACTAACCAATGAGAGAATTCCAACTATGCCAACATGGTAGTGGACCCGCTTAAAAGGAAAGGCAATGTCACCCAAAAGAATCAACGGTTGTCTCAAAATCTCATACATCTGACACATTGCTTGCGAACACACGCCCACGGTCAATCCTCTACAAGTGTCAGGACCCTTTGACAAGCTAGCAACCCAGGACCCACTGATAGCTGCCAACGTGTTAAAGCATGGACCAGTAAGATGTCACCATTTGTGCATACATGTCAATAGACCCACCTATTTGAGAAGCTCTGTCATAAAGGAGAATCAACAGACATCTTAAGTTTGCAAGCCTCTAACACATCTCATGAGAAGATACGCCCACCGTCGAATGGAGATGGTGTCAAAGAGCTAGGCCCAGGAAAATACAAAGATAAAACATTAGGAAGCATTAAAATAGTCAGACTTAGGAAAAATTAAAATACACTGGGCGCTAGGAACTTAGGAAAGATAAAGCACAGGGACATAGGAAAAATTAAAGGGGACCCTGCCGACACATGAAAAACCTAACTGTGAACATGGTAAAGTGAACCCATTTAAATAGCACATGCAAAATATAAGGTTTTAAGTGACCCGCGAAAAGGTAACATGAAAATAAAACAGGGCCAGGGCAATAACAAAGGGTTTTTCATGCAACAGCTACATTTTTGAATTTTTAAACTAAGGGTTTTAGCTGGAGACACAAAAAAGACTGCAGAGATGAGGAGAAAATTGCTAGAGCCATGAAATTTTTTCAGAGTGCTAACATGGTGTTCAGAGTCTATGGGCCTTTTGGCCTATAGTGGTTAAAGTTCCTATTATGTTCTTGTTGCTCTTACAAGGTGTTCGAAAAGTGGGAGAATGTTAGGAATAAGGTGTCTCAACCTTGGATAATTTCTATTCTTATTATTTGTTTTGTAAATGTATTTTTTGTAAATAATGAAATTAAGTGTGAGTGTACATGTCTAGTTGGCATGTTGATGTGTCACTCCACTTGATGTGTCGACATCTTGTGCGTAAGGAGATCATTATTGAAACAATCATGATAGTTTCCTATGATGCATAAGAACTATTTAAGGAATGTGCTATGACAGGTGTAAGAGCATCTTATGACTTGGGCCTATTTGGGTGCCCAAGAAGAAGTGGTTGGTGTCTGTAAGAGAATATGCCAAAATAAGTTGGTATGAAAGATTCTCTTACACTTCTCTTGTGACCATTTATTTTGGTGGATTCTATGACAAGCTGTCATAGTCTATTCTAGGGATGGATGCCTATTCTTGGGATTGCATGTAACAGCTATGTACATGTGGCTTTGTGCATGGGTCTTGGTGGTTGGATGCTAAACTCCTTTTTTGGGTATTTGTTGGGTCTTGAGGAATCTATATATATGATGTTGCTTCTATGGGAGAGATATAAGTTTTACTAGTCTGTCATCTCCTGAAAGAACTTGCATTGCAAGTGTGTTGTAGTCTTTGTGTTGAAGATAATACATTGTGCAGGTTTTGGAGGGGTGGGGTTGTTTTACCGAAAGGTTTTTCCCCATTGGCATATCTTTTTGTTTATGTGTTTCAATCTTCTCTATCTATTTTATATATGCATGGTATATGGCTGCAATATCTTTGTTAAAGCAGTTAATGAATTTGAAATTGTAAGGATTTAAAAAGAATTTGTACAATACTTTCCTTTAGAGATTAGTGTAGGAAGCTGTTTCCGCACCTAAGTTTCCTTACAACTTACAAGATAAGTATTGTCAAAACTAGTTGACATCAATGGCAACATATTACTAATTTAATCATCTTGCATATCTAATTAGCAACTTAGTGATCTTTAAATCATAGATCTTCAAGTCATACCATTTATTCAAATCAGTTGTAGTTCATCAATCAGTTCAAAGGATAAGTTTACTTTAGTAAAGCCAACCATAACCTAGGGTTTAGTTATCTAAAGCATGAATTCTTAAATCCCTATTGAGTTAGTGAGGTATAACACAAAAAGAGTATGATGTGCATTCATCTCCTACATGAAGAAATTGGTTTGAGGAGGAGATGATACTTTTGTGGGTTTCGTTAATAACGTATTCACTCTTCCATTAAGCTCTAAAAGGGAGCTTAGAAGTATTATATAACTAATGCATTAAATTCACACCATTGTTATGAAATTTGGATTTGGATAAGCTGGACCCTTGAACATAAAATTTCATTATTAAATTTCATTGATAGATAATTCCATATAAAGCTAGGTATGTCTAATTTTCTTTTAAATTTGAATGATAAGTTGTATAATGTCTAAAACAATTAACTAACTTCAAATAGAAAATAATTATTTACATAAATTTCCATTACCCATAATTAATTAATTTTATGAAATTAAATACTAATTTAATAGCCTATCCAACAATAATTGGCCTTCCTAAAGTATCGTACTTCTAGGGACATTACAAAACTCAATTATACCATTTGAACAATATACAAAATATATACAAGGATTATAATTTCCGAGTAGAATTCATTTAACTTAATAAGAATTAAGCTTTTAATATTTACTACCTTAATCTAAATTACCATGAGAAAAACATTAAGGTGAATATAATATATTTAAACTATATGAAATATTTAAATATAAAATAATTTGATTACTTTAATGATAAACAACATAATAATAAAATAAAATAAAATAAAATAATAAAACATTAATTAAAATTAATTTTAACAATAAAAAACAAATTAAAAAAAAACTTTTTTAAACAACTATATTTTTTTAAAGTCCCCCTTGGGGACTGGCGGGCCCCACACTATCACGACAGTGCGGTACCTATCATGGCAGGCTGTGTGTACCCTACCTCGGCAGGGCCACTGCCTGCCACAGGTAGGGAAGTGGGTGGCGTGGGGTCCACCACCACCCCCACCCCCCCCCAACTTAATTTTTTTTTTAATATATTTTAAAAAAATAAAAATTAATTACAAATAAAACTTTATACGAATGGTAAAGTTTATTGTTTATATATATATATATATATATATATATATATATATATATATATACATATATACATGTATATAATTTATTTTTTTGATTTTGTACATATATAATTTTTTTGAAGGACTCTACTTGATGGGTCCTTGGGTGGCGACCTAGGTGGGTCCCACCCAAGTTGACTTACCAAGGATTTGATTATCCTTTAAATTATGTTTCCTCTAATATTACTATTATTCTTTTTTTGCAAGTGCGATAGGAAACAATATTTAATTGACTGTGGTAAGGAAAATGTATGGGAATTTTTCCCATACATTTTCTAGAGACCTGTAGGTCTCTATTTACCATTTTATTTAGTTTTTCCACTTAGCTTATTTTCTTTGTTCATTCACTATTTTGTTGACATCAAAGGCTAATAATTTTCTTACATCTTTTAACCTAAATGCTCACATAGATTGAATGAAATTGCCTAATTCTATAGGGGCAAATAGGTCTTCATATCAATATGGTACCCCTATTAAATCCATTAGCTAATTTACTTCCTACTTCCTTCATGTCTAAAGATGAATACCATTCATACTTAACACCCAAACAATTGCTATTAAGAGAATGTTCCAATGAGTTTAAGATAGAATACAATACAATGACCACAAAAAGATTGAATCATCATTTTATTTCCAATATAAATTTCAACATACAAGTTTACATTTTAAGAACTAAAATACATTATTTTCATTTTGCATTCTACAATAACAAGGATAAATTTCATATATAACTTGGTATATCTCACAATTGCTCAATACAATTAGCAACATGAGATGTTTCTCATTTCAAGAGTTTAATAATGCAACACTTTAAGTTTTCTACCACAAGACACCGAAATAGAAACTCTCCAAAGCTTTTTCCTTTGCAAAGACATAGTCTTCAAACCTACAAATGAAAGGGGAAAATCATGGAGAGATCACCTCTCATCCAAGGTTCAAGGAGACCACCCCCGAGCTTGGAGAATCAAGACTAAATGGGTATAGACAATAAAATGCTCACAACCACATAAATGAACAACACTACATTAAAATCCCAACCATGGCTTCACAAATGAGTTTTCAAAACCCATTGAAGTAGGGTGAAGGTGGGATTTTCCAAGGAGGAGAATGCCATTACATTATATATATTTTCAACATGAGTTTTCCATACCTTCCAAAGGCTACAATTTCACCACTTCCATACACAAGGTTCAATCAATATCATCCCCAAAATGCAAGGATCATAATGTGGCATCATGGAGCCCATACTCCATGAAAATCTCCCTCTTCTCCAAAAGAAGAGACTCTCAACTACAATGGAGATCCCAACTAACCCCTTCACCTAAGGCTACTACTTTCCTTCCCAAGGGTGAGTGATGCCTTCAACTACCATGAAAAACACTCCCAAAACCAAAAGAACAAAGAATGATAAAAAATCCAAATGCATCCCCAACCCAACACAACAATGAAAATATTCACAAAGAACATTCCATATAAGATTTCACATGTTCATTCTACACTACAAAACATCAAAATTTCAATGCAATAAGCATTCCTTCATAGCAAGAATCACCAACCTTGGTCCAAATCAAATGGCAAGAAGTAGTTGAGAAGAGCCCTTGTTTTTTTTTTTCCAACCCTAAGTGCCTATAAAATTAGAGAGTGGGTGAGCACCCACTAAGTCTATCCAAGCCCTCTAAAAAGACCTCTAAAAATGTACTCAAGGTCTATCAATTAATACGACATGCCCTCTTGTCCTTTGGTCTTACCTCTTGTACCCCCTCTTAATGATGAGTTTAGCAAAGAGTGTGGGACAAGTCAATGCATGTGGCCATCTCCATTTTCTCCACTTTTGAAGAGTAGCCTTTTTGGAGGGCCATAATGGTGATCTAGACTCTCCCATAGGTAAAAAATAGCCCCCAACTCAATTTACCCCCCTAGTGTTAGCTAATTTTAGCCAAAAATGCACTCTAGGGTAACTTTTGACCCCTTTAAAGTACCTGTAAAGGTCAAATCCGAGTTCCAACTTGATGTGATCCCTACAAGACATCTACATACAAGTGGGATTAATATAATACCTTATAAGGTTAGGTGATTCTTACCCAAACCCTAATTGACATGTCACTATCTACATGGACAATACAAGTGTCAAGTGACACCATAAAATACACATCACATTCACAAATGACATGTCCAATTAACAATATGAATTAAAACTATTAACATACATTCAAATTACATTTACAACAAAGATCACATTACAATGAGGTTTCAATCTCTTCATTAGATTAAACCTTGGCTTACTCAATTCACATGTGTTTAGCCCTAATTCTTCAAATAATCTCTTGGTTTTCTTTCCTCCACAGTAAACTTGAGCATCATTAGTCCAAGTGTTGGGAATGGGAACACTGAGAGGGGGGGGAGAGGTGAATCAGTGTTCACTATAATTAATCTTTTACTTTTACTCTTGAAACTTAAATTTAATGCTTAAGTACTGAAATGAACAATATGCATAAAAAAAACACATAACACTAATATGGTTATGGGGAAACCCAAATAGGTAAAAACCCTAGTGGGAATTGACACCCACTAAGAACTGCACTACTATCTGGTGATCCTTGTTAGAAGATCTTTAACCCTGATAGGAGTTATCTTTACATTACTTTTAGTACAATGACCTTGTCAAGGGTAGAACCCTGTTAGGATTATTTTATAATAAACCTGTTAGGGGTGGGGACACACTGTCTTAGAGCTCACTACTCAAGTGGTGAAGGCTACAACCTTCTGATCTCAGATACACACTATATATGCTGGATGAACTAGCACTGTGACACTGATTGTCTAATCAGTTCCTTTCATTTGCTGATGCTTTGACCTCTACAAAGCACTAATACATTCTATCTTTTCTTTGCATACCTTTTCTCTGCTTATCTTCACTCTATAACAACTTCCATGCCTTATTACAAATTCACATCTAATATTTATATGCGCTACCAAAACAATTAACTAGGTCAGCCTATAATCGATTACATACAACACTTCCAATTGAATTGGCTCAAGCATGTTTACAAACAAAGATAATTACATGTTTACAACCTAAATAAAATAGGTTCATGGCCTTTACAAAATAATATTATCATCCCTAATCAAATTACCAATAGTCAGCTGCATACTCTCTTCTGTTCTGGCATTCACTAGTTGTACCTCTTCAACTATTTGTATCTTCATCATATGGTCTCATCTGCTCATGCACTCTTAGACTTAGCATGAATACATAGATACAAGCTTAACTTCAATGGAACATACCTTAACCAGATCATAGGCACATGCACTAATGCTCTGACCTTCTGGTACTTTGCTAACTGTCTAGTCTTTTGTACTTAGCCAAATTTTGATCTTTTGATATTTTGGGTTGACTCCAAAACACTATATGGCTTTGTTGCCATAATGACAACACTATATCTAGTCATATACAATAGTATAGTCAACTTTCCAACAATCTCCCCCTTTTATATTGATGGCAATAAAGGATATGGAAAAGTTACTAACTGTACGCTTACACAAAACTTTGTAACATACTTTATCTTATATCTCCCTTAGACTTTGTCCTATACATCTTCATTACATATATATAAGACTCCATATTCTATACAATACTCCCCCTTTTAAATTAATGACAAAGGTGCTCCAAAAATGTGAAGACAAGCACTTACAATGAGAGTACATCCAGATATACAATCTATAAATTGTGGATCTCTTGTTTCCATAATGCAATTAGTGCATTGATAGTTTGGAGATGGGCGCATAAGGCATATGTCAGCTTCTCCATCTTCTCAAAATCTGTGCTAGGATCTTGATCATATGTCACCATAGTGGCATCTATCTCCTTGATGTTCTAATTAATTACATCTAGAGAGGGCACAAGAGCATTCCTGAGATGTGTCTGCCTTTCCCTTTTCTTAGACATCTCTTTCTCAACTTTTTCAATCTTGTCTATCTATCCTTAGTATACATTGTTACACATATTTACATTAGTGGAGGGTTCTTCTCCTGATTTCCTTACATTTTCTATCATTTCTTATGCCTCTTGGATTTTCTTGTAATGATCACCAGTCAGCTTATCCTAGTTAATACAATCAGCAATGATTTTCTTTCCCTTTGCTGTAAACTACTTCAAAGATGTTTGACCAATCTTTAGTGAACTTAGGTCAAGTGTAAAGTTGCTAACCAATTCACTTAGCCTCTTCTTCATGTATTTCTCTTTTGTAACTAGGGATGCATATTCTTCCAAGCTAGAAAAATTAGCCTTGAAGTTTGAAACAATTGTGCTTACATCATCAAGTGAATGGACCTTAGAAACTTTCTTGTCCAAAGGTAGTAGGATGTTTAAAATGTTGACTGATTCAACAAACAAGGGGTTCCTCATTACCTGCTTCACCTTTGCTTTCTCCATGGCTAAGAAACTAATCTTGATCAGGTCTTCTTCTCCCCAAGAGGCCAAACTACTTGTGTCAGGTGTCAAACTTGACAACAATGATGGTGAGTGTAATGGATTGATATGAGTACTATCCATTACTTATTTCTTTACTCTAATTTTCATCTCAATAGATGGTTCATCTATTGATTCACTTCCTTTTACCTCTTCTTCTCCTTTCTTCTCTTCTACCTTTTCTTCATCTTTTTTTGTCTCTTTTCCTATCTGTTACTCTTGTTCTTTACCAGTGAGATCTTCTATCAGTATGTCTTCTTGTAGCTTGGGTGAATTGTCATCGCATAGAATTTTAGCTTCTTGTGTGCTCACAAAAGCTTCTTCAAACTTATGCAGGTCTCTATCTGTGGCCTCCATGGCTATCTCTACATTATCAATGATGATAGTGTTATCCTTTTGTGTCTCTGTCATGGGCACATATTTTTCTACCTTTGTAGGTGTTTCAACTATAGGCATTGAATACTAAGGACCTGTAAATGGTACATCTGTGGTCTTTGACTCCTTGGCTACTTGTGTGGGCATTTGAGTTGTGGGTGTAGTAGGTGGGTACATGTACGTATTCAGAAAAACTTTCTCAAAGGCTTTCTTTGTTTCCTTTACAACCAACTCATAATTCTTGTCCATGATATGTAGTGTTCTTGTCTTAGTCCAAAGGTGCAATTTAATCAAATCTAACAACAAGGTTTTCTCTTCTAGAGAGCATACTGGGAGGCTCTCATCTAGAGTCTTTTCTCTTATCCTTTGATCCTCTTCAATATCCTATCTCTTTAAGAATTCTAAGATATTCCACACATTATCTGGAATCATTATCTTTAGTTCTAGGACTGTCCTTTTTAACTTTAGCATATGTTTGATAATCATTCCATGAATTTTTGATTTGTCTATTTCATTGTATTTCTCATAGAATTTTCCTACTTGATCAATTTTGCCTTCCCCAATAATCCTTGCACTCAAGACACTAAGACTAGGTTTGAAACCTACTTGTGGAGGTGCTTTAGTGTTCTTCTTACTTTTGGTTGCTTGCAAGGATGGATGACTAGTGCTAATTTCCTTCTTCCTCTTAGGCATTACCTTATACTCAGGGGGATCTATATGATCAATTGTTTATGTGGGCGCAAGAGAGGTAAGATTTGTTTTGTCCTATTTGTCCTTTGGATCATCTGACTTTTCAATTTTGATCTTCTTTAACTTGGGATCATCATTTTTTGCTTCTATTGCAGATGTGCTCTCAATTCCCAAAGAAATATTTTCTTGTCTTGCTTTGTCAAGGTCTGTCTGTGTTACTCCATGAATTCTAAGTATCTCCAAAGTAACTTTAGCTACTTTCTTCTTTGTTGCTACACAGCTAAGAACTACATCAAATTCTCTTGTCTTCTCTCCATAAGTACCCCATCTAGGTTTATTAGGGTCCTTAGGTGCTGATAGTAGTACTTGAGCATTAGTTTCCAAGATTTATTCATCAACCTCATATCCAAGTGGATGGATCCACTTTATTCTTGGTTCAACTACTTCCATACAAGTTACATTAGTTTCTACCATAAAGAAAATGATGTCCTTGTATTTCTCAGCAATACTCTCTAGTATTTTGCATCTCATCTACATTTTGGCCCTGAATGTCTTCAATTCTAGCATTATGTAATCCTTCAATGTGCTCTCAGTAGATGCCTTAAAGGATATATGTGGCATTGTAGGTAAACTCTTGTCCAAATACAATTCTGACAACTTTCCAAGTATGTGGAAGTACATGTGTATGATCAAAGACCCCAACCTAAATATTTTGGTCTTGTCATGCTTAATGGCTCTAATATTGTCTATCAATTGTGCATGTAGGATCTTTCATAGATTGAACTCACCATTTTCTCTCACAATTCTTATTGTTGCAAGAATAGTGGCCGCAGACACACTATTCACCCCACAGACTTACATGTTTGCTCAACTATCTCTCTTACATCCTTACCCACTGGAAGAATGAAGCCTTTCTTAGAGAGGCTTGTCATCTCATGAATTAGGTTTCCTATAATTCTGACTAGTACTTCACCTATCCAGAATAGGTCATCATGAATTCTACTAAGTAAAATCTTTTTCCATTCAGACTCATAAAACTCATATGTCATACCATATTCAACTATGGGATGGTTTTCCAATTGTGTGAACTCATCAAGGAAGGTTTTATATGGTTTCATTATAGTCTTTATGTGTGCTCTAATTCTTTCAAGACCTACTAGTTCCTTCTTACAGTAAATGTATGCATGGATGTCTTCAACATGCATAACACCCGTAGGGGTTCAGGAGAATGCTCCCTCTAAATCATCTAGGGTAGATTTGAAAGGGTGCCTCTTGAAAATGTATCTCTTCTTCTCCTCAACATCAAATAGAGTAGGAGTAGCCATAACTTACTTTTTTATCACTTCAATTAGGTTTCCAAGAACTTTTAAATTGTCACGATGGATTAGGGATTCCGCAACTGATCAAAAACACTTCTTCGCTAGTGAATCACACTTCAATCCTTCACAATCAATTGCTAGGGCTTCAGTGCTCTCCAATCACTCAAACTTGAATGAAATGAATGATATGCAAGTCTTAGAGTACTTTAAAGTGAAAAATTCCACCATTAATGCTTGCCACGTAAACTAGACTTTCACTAAAAATTTCCAACTTTCATTCTACAATCAATTAGGTAGTGTGCTCGTGCACATAGGTTCTACTAGTCTCCAAAATGTTAAATCCAAAGGTGCATAATCTGAGGGTGAGTATACCAGCCACATAGGGGTTTAGAGCTAAATTAGCTCTCCCTATGACCTTGAGGGTCATTCATCCAGATGTAGAGGGTGCATCCACTATGTATGCATCCAATACATACTCATCTGTCTTATCCTTCTTTGCCTCTGACCAAATTAAGCTTGCATCTACTGCAAATTTCACAAACTTGACTTCTCCTTTGGTATCCAATATTGATTATTCTAGATTTTTAGGGCTTTCCTAACTTTGCATTCTTGATCTACAAAACTTTGAGATTTGTCATGCCTTGTTACAAGAGTGACAAATAACTAGAGGTGTTAAATTCCTCAGCGCATTGATAAGAGTCACTATTTTACACTATCTAGCTAAGTGACCATTATAATTACATATCTAACATGTAATACTTTGAGAACTTCTTGCATTTGTTTGATTCTAATTGCTCTGATTATTTAGAGTCTTGTTCTTTTGACTTGTTTTACAATTCATAGCTCTATGACCAAATTTATTACATGAATAACAGTAACCATTGAAAGGTCTTACCTCTTTATAGTTCCTTGCTATATGTCCATGCTTGTTACATGCATAACAAGTTTGATCTACTAGCTTGTGCTCATCTTTGGATGGTTCAACAATATCTTTAGTTTTATTTTTAGTCTTCTTAGCATCAGAAGAGTCTTTTTCTCCTTTCATCCTTGATCGCATGTTGTCAATCTGATTATGTGCATCATTGAATCCACTACAACTAGTATCTCCTTTAAGCTTTTGTGCATATAACTAGGACTCTATCAAATCAGAACTAGTGTGTAGTTTGTCAATGTGATTCTTTTCCTCTTTCAATTCAGATTCCAAAATTTCTTTGTTGTTTCTTAGCTCCAAGATTTCCAAGTTTTCTTTCCTCAATTTTTCATTCAGTTGAAGGTTCTCTTTGATCTGTTCATCATAAACTTCCTAATTGTTGGTTAGCTTTTCATCTAGCTCTTGAATCTAATCTTTTAGAGATGTGTTCTTGTCATTTATCTTTTTGATCATCTTCCCCAAATCACTATTTTAACAATCTTTCAAATCTTTTCTTAGTCTTTTGATGACTGCTTGAGAATCACTAACTTTTTCTTTTAGTTCCTCAATTTCTTTTTCAGATCTGTCAAGGTCTTCAAGAGTAGCTTCAAGATTATTTTTCAGATGTTTCATTTCTCCCTTATCCATGATCACTTGAAGTGGTTAAAATTATTTACTGAGGACTAGATCTCTTATACCAATTGTTGGGAATGGGAACACTGAGAGGGCAGGGGGGTGAATCAGTATTCACTATAATTAATATTTTTCATTTACTCTTGAAACTTAACTTTAATGCTTAAGTACTAAAATGAACATCAACCTAAATAAGATGCATAAAAACAACACATACAACAATATCATTATGGGGAAACCCAAATATTTAAAAAGCTCAGTGGGAATTGACACCCAGTAAGAACTGCACTAGTGTCTTGTGATCCTTGTTAGAAGATCTTTAACCCAGTTAGGAGATATCTTTACATTGCTTTTAGTATAGTGACCTTGTCAAGGGTCAAACCCTGTTAGGATTATTTTACAATAACCTTGCTAAAGGTGGGGACACACTATCTTAGAGATCACTACTCAAGTGGTGAAGGCTACAATCTTCTGATCTTAGATACACACTATATCTGCTAGATGAACTAGCACTATGACATTGATTGTCTGATCAGTTCCTTTGATGCACTAATGTTTTGAACTCTAAAAAGCTCTAATACATTTTGTATTTTCTTTGCATGCCTATGCTCTTGTTATCTTCACTCTATAACAACTTCCATGCCTTATTACAAAGGTGCATCTAATATTTATATGTGCTACCAAAATAATTAACAAGGTCGGCCTATAACCGATTATATACAATGCTTCCAATTGAATTGGATCAAGCATGTTTAAAAAAATAGATAATTACATGTTTACAACCTAAATACAATAGGTGCATAGCCTTTACAAAACAATATTATCATTGCTAATCAAATTACCAACAGTTGGCTGCATACTCTGTTATGTTCTAGCATTCACTGGTTGTACCTCTTCAATTGTCTGTATCTTCATCATATGGTCTCATTTGATCATGCACTCTTAGACTTAGAATGAATACATACATAAAATCTTAACTTTAAGGGCACATACCTTAACTAGGTCATACACACATGCGCTAATGCTCTGACCTTCTAGTACTTTTCTTACTGTCCAATCTTTTGTACTTAGCCAAATTCTGATGTTTTGATATTGTGTGCTGACTCCAAAACACTATATGACTTTGTTGCCATAATGAAAACACTATATCTAGTCATATACAATAGTATAGTCAACTTTCCAACAATATCCCCCTTTGTCATTGATGGAAATAAAGGAATATGGAAAAGTTACTAACTGTACCCTTACACAAAACTTTATAACATACTTTATCTTATATCTCCCTTAGACTCTGTACTATACATCTTCTTTACATATATGTAAGACTCCATATTCTATACAATACTCCACTTTGACATTAATGAAAAAGGTGCTCCAAAAATGTGACGACAAGACTTACAATGAGAGTACATTTGGATATACAATCTGTAAATTATGGATCTCTTGTTTCTAGAATGCAATCAATGCATAGACCATTTGGAGATGGGCGCATAAGGCATACGTCATATTCTCCATCTTCTCAAAATATGTGTTAGGATCTTGATCATATGTCACCATGGTGGCATCTATCTCCTTGATGTTATAATTAATTACATCTAGAGAGGGTGCAAGAGCATTCTTGAGTTGTGTCTTCCTTGCCCTTATCTTAGAAATCTCTTTCTCAGCTTTTTCAATCTTGTCTATCTGTCCTTGGTATACATTTTTGCACATATTTACATTAGTGGAGGGGTCTTCTCCTGATTTCCTTACATTTTCTATCATTTCTTCTTCCTCTTGGATTTTCTTGTAATGATCACCAGTCAGCTTATCCTAGTTCATACAATCAACAATGATTTTCCTGCCCTTTGTTGTAAACTCCTTCAAAGATGCTTGACCAATATTTAATGAACTTAGGTCAAGTGTAAAGTTTCTAACCAATTCACTTAGCCTCTTCTTCATGTATTTATCTTCTTCAACTAGGGATGTAGATTCTTCCAGGCTAGAAAAATTAGTCTTGAAATTTGAAAGAATTGTGCTTACATCATGAACTGAATGGACCTTAGATACTTTCTTGTCTAAAGGTATTAGGATGTTTAAAATGTTGACTTATTCAAAAAACAAGGGGTTCCTCATTACCTGCTTCTCCTTTTCTTTCTCCATGGCTAAGACACTGATCTTGATCAGGTCTTCTTCTCCCCAAGAGTCCAAACTAGTCGTTTCAGGTGTCAAACTTGACAAAAATGATGATGAGGGTAATGGAGTGATAGGAGTACTATCCATTACTTCTTTATTTACTCTAATTTTCATCTCAATAGATGGATCATCTGTTGATTCACTTCCTTTTACCTCTTCTTCTCCTTTCTTCTCTTCTACCTTTTCTTCCACTTTTTCTGTCTCTTTTCCTATCTCTTACTCTTCTTCTTTACCTGTGAGATCTTCTATCAATATTTCTTCTTGTAGCTTGGGTGAATTGTCATCGCATAGAATTTCAGCTTCTTGTGTGATCACAAAATCTTCTTCAAACTTATCCATATCTCTATCTGTGGCCACCATGGCTACCTCTACATTATCAATGATGATAGTGTTATCCTTTTATGTCTCTATCATGGGAGCATATTTTTCTACCTTTGTAGGTGTTCTGATTGTAGGCGTTGAATCTTAAGGACCTATAAATGGTACATTTGTGGTCTTTGAGTCCTTGGCTACCTATGTGGGCATTTGATTTGTGGGCGCAGTAGGTGGGTACATGTACGTATTTAGAAAAACTTTCTCAAAGGCTTTCTCTATTTCCTTTGCAACCAACTCGTAATTTTTGTTCATGATATGTAGTGTTCTTGTCTTAGTCCAGAGGTGCGATTTCACCAAATCTAACAACAAGTTTTTCTCTTCTAGATTCTTTTCACTTATCCTTTGATCCTCTTCAATAGCCTATCTCTTTAAGAATTCTAGGATATTCCACACATTGTCTGGAATCATTATCTTCAGTTCTAGGACTGTCCTTTTGAACTTTACCATATGTTTGATAATCATTCCATGAACTTCTGATTTGTCTATTTCACTATATTTCTCGTAGAATTTTCCTACTTGATCAATTCTACCTTCCCTAATAATCCTTGTACTCAACACACTAAAACTAGGTTTGAAACCTACTTGTGGAGGTGCTTGAGTGTTCTTCTTACTTTTGGTTGCTTTCAAGGATGGATGACTAGTGCTAATTTCCTTCTTCCTCTTAGGCATTGCCTTATAATCAGGAGGAGCTTTAAGATCAATTATTTCTATGGGTGTAGGAGAGGTAACATCTTTTTTGTCCTATTTTTCCTTTGGACCATCTAACTTTTCAATTATGATCTTCTTTAACTTGGGATCATCAGTTTTTTCTTCCATTGCAGATGTGCTCTCAATTCCCAAAGAAATATTTTCTTGTCTTTCTTTGTCAAGGTCTTTCTATGTTATTCCATGAATTCTAAGTATCTCAGAAGTAACCTTAGCTACTTTCCTCTTTGTTGCTGCATTGTTAAGAATTGCATCAACTTCTCTTGTCTTCTGTTCATAAGTACTCTGCCTAGGTTTATTAGGGCCCTTAGGTGTTGATAGTAGTACTTGAGCATAAGCTTTCAATATTTTTTCATCAACCTCATATCCAAGTGGATGGATCCACTTTATTCTTGGTTCAACTGCTTCCATACAAGTTACATTAGTTTCTACCATAAAGAAAATTCTATCCTTGTATTTCACAACAATACTCTCTAGTATTTTGTATCTCATCTGCATTTTGGCCCTAAATGTATTCAATTCTAGCATTATGTAGTCCTTCAATGTGCTCTCAGTAGATGCCTTAAAGGATATATGTGGCATTGTAGGTAAACTCTTGTCCAAATAAAAATTTGACACCTTTCCAAGTATGTGGAAGTACATGTAGATGATCAAAGACCCAAACCTAAATATTTTGGTCTTGTCATGCTTAATAGCTCTAATATTGTCTATTAGTTGTGCATGTAGGATCTCGCATAGATTGAACTCACCATTTTCTCTCACAAGTCTTATTGCTGCAAGAATAGTGGCCGCAAACACACTATTCACCCCACAGACTTACATGTTTCCTCAACTATCTTTCTTACATCCTTACCCACTAGAAGAATGATACCTTTCTTAGAGAGGCCTATCATCTCATGAATTAGATCTCTTATAATTCTCACTGGTACTTCACGTATGCAGAATAGGTCATCATGAATTTTGCTAAGTAAAATCTTTATCCATTCAGACTCATAAAACTCATATGTCATAGCATATTCAACTATGGGATGGTTTTCCAACTACGTGAACTCATCAAGGAAGGTTTTATATGGTTTCATCATAGTCTCTATGTGTGCTCTAGTTCTTTCAAGACTGACTGGTTCCTTCTTATAGTAAATTTATGCACGGATGTCTTCAACATGCATAACACCCATAGGGGTTTGGGAGAATGTTCCCTCTAAATCATCTAGGTTAGATTTGAAAGGGTGCCTCTTGAAAACATATATCTTCTTCTCCTCAACATCAAATAGAATAGGAGTAGCCATAAATTACTTTTTTATCACTTCAATTAGGTTTCCAAGAACTTTTGAATCATTGCGATGGATTAGGGCTTCCACAACCAATCAAAAACACTTCTTCGCTGGTGAATCACACTTCAATCCTTCACAATCAATTGCTAGGGCTTCAGTGCTCTCCAATCACTCAAACTCAAATGCAATGAATGATTTGCAAGTCTCTAAGTACTGTAAAGTGAAAAATTCTACCATTAATGCTTGCCACATAAACTAGACTTTCATTGAAAATCTCCAAATTTCATTCTGTAATCAATCAAGTAGTCCGCTCTTACACATAGGTTCTACTAGTCTCCAAAAGATTAAATCCAAAGGTGCATAATCTGAGGGTGATTATACCAGCCGTGTAGGGGTTTAGAGATAAATTAGCTCCCCCTATGACCCTAAGGGTCAGTGATCCAGATGTAGAGAGTGAGTCCACTATGGATGCATCCAATACATACTCATCTTCCTTATCCTTCTTTTCCTCTGACCAAATTAAGCTCGCATCTTCTGCAACTTTCACAAACTTGACTTCTCCTTCGGTATCCAATATTAATTCTCCTGGATTTTTAGGGTTTTCCTAACTTTGCATTCTTGATCTACAAAACTTTGAGATGTGTCATGCCTTGTTACAACAGTGAAAAATAACTAGAGGCCTTAAATTCCTTGACACATTGATATGAGTCACTATTTTACACTATCTGGCTAAGTCACCATTATAATTACATATTTGATATGTAATACTTTGAGAACTTCTTGCATTTGTTTGATTTTGATTTCTTTGATTATTCAAAGTCTTTATCTTTTGACTTGTTTTACAATTCATAGCTCTATGAAAAAATTTATTACATGAATAATAGTAACCATTGAAAGGTCTTACCTCTTTGTAGTTCCTTGCTATATCTCCAAGCTTGTTACATGCATAACAAGTTTGACCTACTAGCTTGCACTCATTTGTTCTATTCTGGCATTCATTGGCTATACCTCTTCAACTATCTATATCTTTGTCATATGATCTCATTTGATCATGCGCTCTTAGACTTAGCATGAATACATAAATAAAAGATTAACTTCAAGGGCACATACCTTAACTAGGTTATATGCATGTGCACTAATGCTCTGACCTTCTGGTACTTTGCTAACTATCTAGTCTTTTTTACTTAGCCAAATTCTAATCTTCTGATATTGTGCGCTGACTCCAAAACACTATCTAACTTTGTCGCCATAATGACAACACTATATCTAGTCATATACAATAGTATAATCAACTTTCCAACACCAAGGCAATAAAATCACATGCAAATATATATATATATATATATATATATATATATATATATATATATATATATATATATATATATATATATATATATATATATATATATATATATATATATATATATATATATATATATATATATATATATATATATATATAGCAACATTAATCAATATGCAGAATTTCAATTTCTAATTACAATTTCCATTCAGTAATGCTCAAACATAGTACCTTCATAGTTTAACATCATGACATAATATCCATACTATTTCCTAACTTTAAGGCATAATCCATGGAATAATCAAATCTAATCATGATTAAATCTTTCTTATCAAATCACATATCTAAGCACGTATATCAAAAATCAACAATATATTCTAGGTTCTAATCCACATCAAAAAATAATTCCCACAATATAATCATCATCATAAAACATAATATCACAAGTCTCTATTAGAATGATCAGAAGGTGTATCAAAGTATCAAATCATAGAGTTTCAAAATGTGAATGTGTCAATAGTGATATGATGGATCAAGGTGAGGCCTCACATCCTCCCCCTCTAGGCATGAACTTCCTCCTAGATTTCATCAAAAAGGTATGGGTAATGTGATCTCATCTATGTTGCATCCTCCCATGAAGCTATGACCTCATCCTAAAAATCCCACTGGACCCTAACCTAGTCCATCTCTTTGCCTCGAAGTGATAGGGTTCATCGGGCTAAAATGTGAATGGGATCCAAAGCTAGTTGTTCATCTGACTCCACCTGTAAGGCATCCCAATCTATAATGTGAGACTCATCATAAATATATTTCTGTAACATAGATACATGAAACACATCATGGATGCATGATAGGCTGGGTGGAAAAACTAGATGATAACTTGGTCCATCTCTTTGCCTCAAAGTGATAGGGTCCATTAGGATAAAATGTGAATGGGCTCCAAGGCTAGTTGTCCGTCTGACTCCAACTATAAGGCATCCCAATCTGTAATGTGAGACTCATCATAAATATATTTTTGTAACACAGATACATGAAACACATCATTGATGCATGACAAGTTGAGTGGAAATGCTAGATGATAAGAAACTAGTCCTATCTATGTGTGTGAAAATTGTACCTAATTTGTAGACACAACACTTCAGTAAAACATTAGAGGTTAGCAAAAATCATGCAAAATTGAAATCTAATCTAACCAAGTGATCTACTGCCTTCTAATAGGTGCGAGATTGATGTTCTTAGATTGCTATCAAGATCAGTAACCTAGACGACACCTAGATGAAGGATTTGAATGCAAAAGATGGATATGGAATGAATGCAATTAATCTATATTTTTGATATTTTCTATGCAATATGAATGATAAACTTGATATGGAATCTATGCTAATGTGGAAATTGATATGCTAAAATGATCTAACAATGATATGAAAAAGAATCTAAATGAATGTAAAAAAAACAAATTGATCTCACAATAGCCTTGATTCGCAATAACCTTTGATTCTCCAAATTCCAATTCTTCAAAATAGTTGTGCAATTCGTAGATGACTTTGGCAAAGTAAGCTTGCAAAATTATGAGATGATTTGAGATGAGCTGAAGCCTTAATTTATAGAAATCCAGGGCTTTGGAGGTGCATGGGAAAAAAAGCCATAAATCACTCAAATAACTCAGGTTGATTTTTGAGTTATTTTTAAATAAAGAATAATTTAACTCACAAAAACATGCAAAAGTAGAGTTTAGCTCAAAATAGAGTTTAGCTTTAATTGATAATTGATAGTTGTCTTCTTTTATGATTGTGCATGTTTTATTTATGAATTAATTTAATAATAAAGTGATTTATTTCCAACTTAACTGCTTTTAAAAATAAAACAATTGATTTATGGGTCAATCAATTATTTTTTCAAACTTTTATTCCAAAAATAATATCATTAAATATGACAACTTGCTTTAATTAATTAAATAAGAATTTAATCAATTAATGATAAGAATTTTGATTTATTGTCAAATTTAAATAATACAATTTAGGAATAAATAGAATTAAATTCAATTAAATAATTAAGTGGTAGAATTAAATCTAATTAATTAAATATTTAGAATATTCAATTAATCAAACTTTAGGATAAATAAGATTTATCACCAAATAATCATTAAATTAAAGATAATTATGATAATTAGGAGTATTACTAGAAATATTCCCCGATACAGAATTTAAGATAATCAATTAGGATTCGATGATGTGCAAATGTGCCTCTGGTTAGGACTTTGATGGTGATTTCATTCAATGTGTCGATATAGAGGTTAATGAACCTATAGCCCATTTTTGGGGTATTACATTTTGCCCCTCTTTGAATTGCTGTGTGAAGCGTAGTGGTTCAAAGATAGTCTGTGTTTGATAGAGATATGAAACGGATTCAAAATTGATAATTGATATGAGATAGAAGCTGATTGATATTGATTTGATATGAAGATAATAGGTCTTGAATGATCAAAGATAATGTTCATTGTAGCAGCGATGAACTAAGGATTGTGAAAAAAAGTGTCAAAACGCTTGATTCTGAACCTTATGATTACGAAGAAGTGAGTGACCGGTTCTAGACTCGATTGTCTTAGCAGAACTAGCAGGTATCACATCTGAACCCTTCAGTTGCCAAAGAACTAAGGAAAGAACACTATGATCTGATGGTTGCAAAAACTAATACAGTTTACAAGATTAGGAGAATACTAGATTGATATGGATCTTGATGAATCTGATATGCCCCAAGTGATGATTGATTTGCCCCAAGCGATGAGGTCTTTTTTGATGAATCAGTAACTAGACATGGTTTTTGTCTTGATTACTGAGGAAGATATGATTTCCATAAATATATGATTTCAAATTTGATTACAGACTTTGAATGATGTGCAATACCATGCCCCCTTCAGGATTAAAATTGAAATCTGACAAGAAAAGTCAGCGTTGATAGTTTAGAAGCATGTTAATTGATTTGAGAAGTGGTTAAACACATTCAAGAATGCAATCTACATTGTTTGGAGGTCCAAAAGACCAAGTTTGACCAAGTTGAACCATGAGTTGACCATAGTTGACCAAGTTAAAATTTCAATAGTTTGATGTAAGATAATCAGTTAAGTTGAATACTGGATTTCTGTGATGATTGCAGGTTGATTATGCAAGTAGTTAATAATATGAATGCTTTTAGATTTTGATTTTGATCCTGAAAAAAGATTCTACTTGCTATTTCATTGGAGGAACCTTCGTGTGGGATTCAACTCTTGTTAGATTGGAAGAGGTGATTGAAGAATCTTTTAAGTGTTCAAGCAATTTGTGAGATCATGCAAAGTGCAAAAATGCAAAGAAACATGTAGGATGATAATGCAACCTTAGGACCTAGGGCCTACTCACTAGTCATGTGTCAATTTGTTATCATCATTGAACTTTTAGGTAACTAGATAAATCAATACAATGCCCACTAGCCATGAAACCATAGACATATGAATATCAATTTGTATGCACAAGAATCAATAAAACACCCACTAGTCAACAACCATGGATATATGAATATTGATTTTATTTTTGGAATGTCAGATTAGATATAAGCACCAAGGCACAAGCACCAGGATGACATGAATATCACATTCATTTTGATATAGCAATTTGTATAAGCATCAAAACATGAACGTCGTGATGACCTGAATACGCCTTGCATGACAAACACATCAAACAGCCAAGAGATCATTCTAAATCCAGTGTGAATTACCCGTAGTGACCCTTTATCATTCACATCCTTAGGTAAGATCATGTTTCACAGTAGGAGAAATAACTCACTCAAAAAGACAATAGTTAGATCAAACTTCCTTGAATTTTTTGGGTATCAATGGTCGAGGTACGCATGGCCATCCAATTCAAGATAGAGGCTCTTACAGTCGGACACCATTTCAATCTAGAATTTCTAAAGTTGTTTAGATTTTCACATACAAGCAGAAAACAAAGAAAAGATTATGCCCCTAGTCATCACTCTCTAAATCCTATAAAGGACATCATCGAAGAGCTCAAAGGGACACAATATGCAAAAATTTCAATGCGAATCAGTAAGCATACAAGGAGATAAAAGCATGAAAAGCACAGATTGTTTTCAGTTTATGTTTGATTGTTGTTGTAGATGCAAAATCCTTTCTTGAGATGAGACAGACTTGACTGACTCAAATGAAGCTTCAAAGGACTTTGACTGGATATGATACGTCTAAGATATACTGGAGGCCATAGGATATAACATTGATTGCCCCAAGTGTTAAGCATTGATAGGATACAGACGCTTGAGCTGAGTGGTGTACATACCGACTTATTGAGAACAAGAATGCAGAAACAAACCGAGAGATATGTACAAACTAAAGTAAGACTGAAAGTTGGGAAAGACCAAGATTGCACTGATAGATGGAGCGTTTTGAAACAAGTGGCACCCATTTACTAGGTTTTCACCATCTTGGCAGAGATTCTATTTTTGCTACCAAGGCGCCTGTTTCCAAGTTTTCACCAAGGCACTTTTTTTCATTTTTTTGTATTTTTCATTTTTTTCAATTTTTTTGAATTTTTGATATTTTTTTATTTTTTCGTGAATCATCAAGGTGCCCATTGCTAGGTTTTCACCAAGATATTTATTTTTTTAGGACTTTTTCAAAATTTTAAGATTTTTTCAAGACATTTTACCATAGACTGAATGCCTTAGGCATAGAATTTGTTCAAATGGAGAATGTTGATTGGTTGTTGGAGTTTTTCTCCTTCAGTCATTGAGAGTTGATAGGCACTAGAGCCAAAAGTAGCAGTGATAACAAAGGGACCCAGCTAATTGGGTTCAAACTTCCCCTTGTGTTCTCGATGTGATTGATTTTTAGGATTTTCTCTCAAGACTAGATCACCAACCTGAAATTCTCTATGTTTGACTTTCTTATTGTAGCCTCTAGACATTCTCTTATGATATACTCTAAGATGATCATATGCTGCTTGTCTGTGCTCATCTAGTAGTTCAAGTTCTTGCAACCTAGACACTCTGTAGTCATCATCAGTTACTAGACCATGCATTCTAATTCTTAGTGATGGGATTTCAACCTCAATAGGCAGTACTGCTTCAGACCCATAAACTAAAGTGAAAGGTGTAGCCCCAGTAGGTGTTTTGATACTTGTTCTGATACTGGTTCTGATACTTGTTCTAATATTTGTTTTGATACTGATTCTTATACTTGTTCTGATACTTGTTCTGATACTTGGGATACTTGATAGCATCTTTTTCCATTGCAAACTCCCAAGAAAGATCATATCGTACAGTCCCAATGTCTAGCAAGGTGGAGAACAAGAGGGATTAGCAAGCTAGTGGAAGAGATGGAAGACAAGAGAATGAAGGAGAATGAAGGGAAGAAATCCTCAAGGGAAAACTCCTCAAGAATACTCAAGCTAGGGAAAAATTGTCATGTAAAGCACATTTGGACAAGCAATGAAAGGCCAGCATAGGATAAGTCACAAAAGAATAATGCCAAAAAAGGAAAGGATGTAGTCCAAAAGCGTAGACATGTCAAGAGGCTTCATAGCACTATGTTTTACTCTTTTTTTCTTTTTTTTTAGATCAAGACCAAAGGGGAAAAGGATAGTGAAAGGCTAGAATGAATGGAGGAAAATAGACATGAAGGCTAAACAGGAAGGGAATGAAAACAAGATCATCGTAAGATAGCTCAAAAAAATAGCCAAATGTTCATGTATAGGTCAACCTTGTCAAGATCAAAGAGAGAAGATGGAATGGATGAAATATGTAGAAGAACTACGCATGATGCCTGATTGCCAAGTTTTCATCATGGTACTTATCCAAGGTGCCACAAGGGAGTGGTTTTCACCATAGGATGAATTTATTTCTCTTTACTTTTGCTACCAAGGTGCCTGTTTCCAAGTTTTCACCAAGGCACATTTTCAATTTTTTTTTTCATTTATTTTTTATTTAGAAGAAGGAAAGCTTTTTAGATAATGCTCCTTGAAAGGATAAACCATGATTTTCCAAGGATTCAAAATGATATTCTCAAAGATGCTAATAGGGAAAGGGAGATGGAAGAGAAAAATGGAGGATAAGGTTTTATGTAAAGCGAGTGAGGTTGGAAGATAAGAGGAATAGACAAATGAGGAAAAAGGATAGAAGGTAGAAGGATAATGAATAGAAGGATTGTGAAAGGGTAGATGGAAAGGAAGGCAAGATCAACATCAACACACACCTTGAAGGATGGCGAGAGGATGGAGGAAATGTGAATGAAGGAATACGTGAAGGAATATGGCAAATGGATAGCAGAGGTTGTGGTTTAGGTGCATGGAATGGAGGAATGCTTTTGGAAGAAGATGAAGTGGAAGTCTTTGGAAGCTTGAATGTCAACTTAACTTTTTGTTCAACACCAAACTCTTTCAAGAGAGACTTTGGAATCCATATAGCCATAGGCTTTTCATTTCTTTTTGGTAATTTAGAAAGAATATCTTCAATGATGGATTTTGGAACCCATACTTGTAGTTTTCTTCTTAGATATCTCTTTTGACTTTATGTTTCCATGTCGTTTAGAGGAGACATGGTGATTTTCTTTTTTTGATGGATTCTTGTATTGCTTCTTTTTCTTATATTGAACATTCAAGTTACTTCCAACAGACTTGGGACTTGTGGAAGAAGAAGGAGGATATGACTGGTTTAGATGGGTGGGTGGATGAAAAGGATTCAAGGGTATGCATCTATGTTGATCTTGAGGAAAGATAGGAGATGGAGGTATGTAAGGACCCAAGATGGATGGTGAATTAGGAGAGTTAGGAGGGGAAAGTGAAGGGACATAAGGACCCAAGATGGAAGGAAGATGTGAAGCCTTTAGTAGTCATGGAAGAGGTCCAAGGATGGAAGTGGAAGACACAAAAGGATAATCAATAAGTTCATCAGCATCTATATGACAACCAAGGATATCAACATCTTTAGAGTGAGCATTAGAATTTTCAATAGAATCAAGTACATCTTGAATATGAGCACCTTCTTTGATAGGATTTTTCAAAGCTTGTGAAGACTTAGGAAGAGTAGAAAGTGGAAATGAACATGGAGTGGTAGAATAAGAAGATGGAAGACTTTGATCTTGATAAGAATCTTTGGATAGCATAAGCTCATAATTTTTTTCTTGATTTTCAATAGGCTTAACATTGGAAGTAGCAACACCATTTTTACCAACCTTAATGGAAGTATCATCTTTGGAAATTGGAAGTGGGGTAAGGTTATTTTGATTGTCAATAAGCTCAATAATTTAAGTAGTAGCTTGATCTTGCTTAGGATAAGACTTAAGATATGGTGGAATGCATGAAAAAGGATGTGCAGGATCAAAAGAACCTTGAAGCGGATAAGAGACATCATGAAAAGGATTGAATGAAATGGAGGGTTCTTGATCTTGATCTTTCTTTATGTTCTTTTCTTTATCATTTTTAGAGTCCTCTTGACATGGAGCCACTTCTAAGGACAAGGAAGCGTATTGGGATTGTATGGATGACTTTGGAAGAGATGGTGGAGGACTAGCTGAAGTAGGGATTATAGCATATGAAGGCTTAGGATCTTTAGGTTTACCATTATTGAAAGTATTTGCAGCCAAGTGAAGGTTAGCTTGAGTTTCTTTAAGAGGTAGCCCTGGAGGATAACTATAGGGAACCACATGAAAAGTATCAGGGCTTGTGTCGGATGAAGGTTTTTTGAAACATTTGAAAGACTCGAAAGCTTTAGGAAATGTATGGGTATTGGAGGAAGTAGGGGATGGAAGGGAACCATCACTAGACAAAGGTTCAACATTAACATGATCTTTCTTGAGAGTGCAATCTTTATTTTCAGCCTGAGAGTTCTTAGAGGAGAGATCCTTATAGTATTGATGTTTCAAATCAGCACGATACATTTTATATTCCTCAATAGAAGTAGATGTATCATCTAGATATTGTCCACAAAAGCCATCAAAGTCTCTTTCAAAATCAGAATCATATGGATCACCATCACGATCTATCCAATGTGACAGCCCATTTGTAGTAAGTAGGAACACATGACGAGGAGGACTATTAGGAACAAAGGTGTCATAGGTATCATTACATTGTCTTTCGTCATAGTCATCATAGTCTCCAAAGATGGATGTGTCACTCTCTGTGGAAGAGGTATCATAAGGATTATCAAATTACTCAAATTTTTTCTGGGGGCATGGTGACATGTACAAGTCTTTATCAAATGAAAAAGAGTATAGAGATTCCATGGAGAACTCTTTAGGTTCCTTTTCTTTCTTAAGATTGTTAAGTTCAACTTGCATCGCTTGCAGCTACTTCATCATAGCGGTGATTAGAGCTTCTTCCTCTTGTGTACTGATTTTTTGAGACATGTGTACTGATTCTCAATAGCTACTACTCTATTCCTGACATAGTGATTTGATTGATAGATTCTAAAAATAGGCTGAAAAAGCTAAGTATTTGGCAATTCTGAACAATTTTCTGACAACTTTTCAAAATTTTCCCAAATGACTTTCTATAGACTTGTACGACAGTTGGTAGGCAATGAAACGATAGTTGAAAAACTCGTACGACAGTTGCAAGTAGGATTTTGATTTTTAGAATTTGCTGGCATGAAAACTCATATGACACTGGGTACTCAATCATATGACAGATGGGTAGTAATGAAATGACACTTGACAAAAACTCGTATGACTTTTGACCTCCTAAAATGTCTTTTGACTCCAGAAATGATTTTACGTCAAATTTTGCAAATTTTAGGGTTTTCAGATTTAGATTGTTTGCAAATTGTATTGTCTGGATTTGAGGATTGTAACAGATTTGTTCATTTTCAATAACCAGATAGATAAACAAGCATGCAAAATAGCAAGCAAGTGATTTCAAGAATGTCTAAAAACAATGAACAAGGGAAAAAGAAACCTTGCACATGAACAATCAAGTGACTTATTCATTCTAATCCTCAGAAACGCTAATTGTATATGTTCCAAAATGTTTTGCAATAACGCACATATACCCTAGAAAATTAAAATTTGGCCTCGCTAGGGTTTTTAGTAATGGTTTGACTCTACAACTTTTATGATCCAAAAGGTTGAACTCCAATCCTAGCGCACCAGGGTTTTGACACAGTCTGAGAACTTAATCTTTAGGAGCTACTAGGGAGATCTAACAACCCAACAATGAACCATACCCATGGAGATTTCTTCCACAAGGACATTTATATAGCGGCTGTCACTACCATGGTGAAAATGGCTATGACCACTTGAGGTTCCATGAACACAATTTTCCCTGTGAAGGGAATGTCCACTATGGTTAACCCTCTCTCAAGGTGACTCACAATAGTATACCACAAGGGGACTTGGCTCCAGATCCAAGGTTTTTGATGCCTTTTCACTTTTAACCCAAACAAAGCAAGCAGATTAATCTGACATGCTAAGACAAAGTTTTGCTTCACCAAGGTCTATGATATCAACCCCACATCATCTATCAACCTCTCCAAAGAGAGAATGTATCAATCAATAAGAGACGATGCATGGACCAAGTTTGATTCACCAAAGCTTGTGATGTCAACCCCACATGATCTATCAACCTCTCCAAGGAGAGAATGTATCGATCAATAAGAGAAGATGCACCAACCAAGTTGAATGTGAAATGCACTAAGTATCCTCCCTACCTACAAGGATTCTATCGTCAAGAAAGATTTCACTAGGAATCCAATCTCTCAAGAATCACGAATAGTGTTCATAGGGCCTAATTACTATGTGAGCACAGATGTATGTTTCCAAAAAGAAAATCTACCAAAAGTACCCAAAAAGTAGAAAGAGGAACACTTAACGCTTAAAGAGAATATGAGATGAGTCCACAAGGTGGAACACTTAACACCTCACACAAGCTGAAAATGAGTCCTCAACTTAGAAAACAAGTGAGTTCCTAAAAGCATAAATGGGTTGCCAAGTGGAACACTTAACACTTCTGTCCTGTTGACCCCTCCCCTTTAATGTGGCACTGACCTTGCAACCATGGGGTGGAATGAGGGGTCAGTGGATTAGTGAGTCTAATAACCTAAGATAGAAATCAAGATCAATCACAAGTATCTAAGACTACTTAATGAATACTTAAGGGGTCACAACCTAGTATCAATTATGCAAGTGTGTAGAAATATACAAAAGTATGAAAGGATGCACACAAGCCAGACACATAAGAGATTTATTTTAAGTCCAAATTAAAATGTTATTAGATGAAGGAGAATACCTAGGATCCTTGCAAAGCACTTAGTATATTTTACCTAATTTTTAGCAATTCTTGTTGAGCTTTTCCATGCAAGCAAGTGACAAACTGTCTGACAAGCAAACAAGCAAACAAGATATGCAACATATATTCAACTTATGAAAACTATAAGGTTAGCTCTAAAAATAAATTATTATTAGAAATAATAACCAGCAATTAACCCAAATGACAACTCATATCATTCATTGAACCATGTAAAAAAAAAAAGTTCATACCCATCACAAAACTTTATTTGTTTTGCTGCATTTGACCTAGTCAACAAGATCTTATTTTTTTGATATGATTTTGGCCACAAAAATAGAAATTCAAAATAGAGACCCCTACTAAAAAATAAAGAGCTTTCCAAAAATATAAAATTTTTAGAAAAATCTCTTCATTTGTGCCCTAGAGACCCATTCTTATCAAAATAGACTAGTTTTTGTAAATTGACTATTTGAGCTATTATATTGTGTCCAAATTCAAAACACAAATAATGGATCTCCTGTAAAATTTAAAAATATTTCCAAAAATATAAAAATTTTCAAAAAATATTCTGATTTGTGTCAGATATTAATTTTTTTTGTAATTGCAAGAAAAAATTATTAAAAATTCAAAACATCTTAGAAAATTCTAAATTTTTTATTGTAGCTTCTCTGATATGGGTCTAACTTGTAAAAAAAAAATTAGAGAAAAAATCTAAGCTATTTTTGAGATAAAATTAAATCTTTGAAACTTAAGGGTTTTAGCTCCCCAAAAAAATCAAAACTAGCATGTAAAGGTGGGTTGGCCCACGGTGGGTGCCAAAAATGTGTGTGTGAAAATTGTACCTGATCTGTAGACACAACACTTCAGTAAAACATTAGAGGTTAGCAAAAATCATGCAAAATTGAAATCTAATCTAACCAAGCGATCTACTGCCTTCTAATAGGTGCGAGATTGATGTTCTCAGATTGCTATCGAGATCAGTGACCTAGACAACACGTAGATGAAGGATTTGAATGCAAAAGATGGATATGGAATGAATGCAATTAATCTATATTTTTGATATTTTCTATGCAATATGAATGATAAACTTGATATGGAATCTATGCTAATATAGAAATTGATATACTAAAATGATCTAACAATGATATGAAAAAGAATCTAAATGAATGTAAAAAAAACAAATTGATCTCACAATAGCCTTGATTAGCAATAAGCTTTGATTCTCCAAATTCTAATTCTTCAAAATAGTTGTGCAATTCGTAGATGACTTTGGCAAGGTAAGCTTGCAAAATTATGAGATGATTTGAGATGAGCTGAAGCCTTAATTTATAGAAATCTAGGGCTTTGGAGGTGCATGGGAAAAAAAACCATAAATCACTCAAATAACTTAGGTTGATTTTTGAGTTATTTTTAAATAAAGAATAATTTAACTCACAAAAACATGCAAAAGTAGAGTTTAAGTCAAAATAGAGTTTAGCTTTAATTGATAATTGATAGTTGTCTGCTTTTATGATTGTGCATGTTTTATTTATGAATTAATTTAATAATAAAGTGATTTATTTCCAACTTAACTGCTTTTAAAAATAAAACAATTGATTTATGGGTTAATCAATTATTTTTTCAAACTTTTATTCCAAAAATAATATCATTAAATATGACAACTTGCTTTAATTAATTAAATAAGAATTTAATCAATTAATGATAAGAATTTTGATTTATTGTCAAATTTAAATAATACAATTTAGGAATAAATAGAATTAAATTCACTTAAATAATTAAGTGGCAGAATTAAATCTAATTAATTAAATATTTAGAATATTCAATTAATCAAACTTTAGGATAAATAATATTTATCGCCAAATAATCATTAAATTAAAGATAATTATGATAATTAGGAGTATTACTAGGAATATTCCCCGATGCAGAATTTAAGATAATCAATAAGGATTCGATGATGGGCAAATGTGCCTCTGGTTAGGACATTGATGGCAATTTCATTCGATGTGTCGATATAGAGGTTAATGAACCTATAGCCCATTTTTTAGGTATTACACTATCATCTCCAAGATCTTTAAAGGTCCAACAAAGCAAGGTGCTAACTTAGAGCCCTTTCCAAAATGGATTGGACTTTTATGCAAGTGCACTCTCAGGAAAAATCTATCTCCAACCATATATTCTCGATCAAATCTCTTCGTATCTGCATATTGATTCTATCTATCATGAGCCTCTCTAAGATTTTGTCTAATCAAATCCACCTATTGCTCCATATCTCTAACCAATTGAGGTCCAACAGATACTCTATCCTCAATCCTATCCCAACTTAGTGGTGTCTTGCATGGTCAACCATACAATGCCTAATATGGTGGCATACCTATAGAGGAATGATGCCCATTATTAGAGGTAAAATCGACCATATGAAGGTACTCCTCCCACTTGACTTGATGGTCCATCATGTACATGCGCAACATGTCCTCTAAAACCTGATTAACCCTCTCTGTCTATCCATCTATCTGAGGGTGGTATGTTGTACTGAAATTTTGTCTAGTGTCCAAAGCTCCCTAAAGCTCTCTCCAAAAGGAGGATGTAAAAAGTGAATATCTATCTAAGATGATCTTATGAGGAATGCCATGAAGTCTGACAATGTCTTGCAAGAACACCTATTCCACTATTGGCACTATGAATGTGGTACGAACGAGTGAGAAGTAGGAAACCTTGGTCAATGTATCAACTATCACCATGATGGCATCATGATGATGAGAGGACATTGGGAGACCAACAATAAAGTCCATAGAGATAGTATCCCACTTCCACTCTAGTATCTCATGTGGCTACAGGAGCCTACCTAGATGACTATGCTCTGCCTTCACCCTCTGACACTCTAGGCACCTAGCAACTATGCTGGTAATCTACAATCTCATGTCTGGACAATGATACAACTATCTCAAATCAGCATGCAACTTTGTAATACCTAGATGATTTGCATAAGGTTCTCTGTGAGCCTCAAGCACAATAAATTCTCACAAGTCACCCATAGAAGGTACATAGATGTGTCCCCTATGACATAGTAGGCTATCAAACTCCAGTGAATACTTTGTGAATCTCCCCTCAAGGGGTCTTTGAGAATGGATAAACTAAAAAACCTCCTCATACAATCCATCCTCTAGAAAATGATGCAAAATGCACTCTCTCACATCTATACTAGAAGTCATAGATGACATCTCATGTCACCTCCTACAAAAGAAATCTGCAACAACATTCTCCTTCCCCTTGATGTAATGAACATCAAAATCATACTCACATAAGAACTCCATCTGTCTCCTCTACCTAGCATTAAGATTAGGCTAGGTAAAGATATACTGTAAACTCTGGTGGTCTGAATGAAGCTCAAATAGGTGACCTAGAAGAAAGTGTCACCATCTCACTAAAGCATGAACCATCACTACAAGCTCTAGTTCATGAGTAGGGTAATTAAGCTCATGAGTCTTTAGCTTCCTAGAATTGAAATCTATAGGATGACCATCCTACATAAGGAATGCTCCTAAACCATCTAATGAAGCATCAGTGCATATAATAAATTATGTTGAAGGATATGGCATTGCTAAGATCGGTGCACTAGTGAGGGCTCTCTTGAGCTCCTAGAAAGCTCTCTCACACTTCTCTATCTACTCATACTTCTTCCCCTTTCTCTGAAGGGAAGTGATGAGATGAGTTACTCTAGAAAATCCTACCACAAAGCATATGTAATAACCTACTAGGCCCATAAAACTCCTGACCTCAGTGACACTGGTAAGTGCTAGCCAATCCATAATGGCTCTAATCTTCGATGGGTCCATAGAGATCACATTGTTGGATATAACATGACCAAGATAATGCACCTCGGGTCTAAAGAAATAACACTTTGACAAGCTACCATATAACTAATTCTTTCTCAAGCGCTACAAAACTTGTCTCAGATCCTCCTCATGTTCCTCCTCATCATGAGAATATATCAAAATGTCATCAAGGAGCACTACCATAAACTTATCCAAGAATGTACAAAATACTCCATCCATGAGGCTCATGAACGTAGCTGGAGCATTCATGAGGCCAAATGGCACCACTATGAACTCATAGTGACTATATCTTGTATGAAAAGTAGTCTTGTGGATATCCTCTCCACAATATGCAACTGATGGTACCCCCACTTTAGATGGTACCCCCACTTTAGATCTATCTTTGAGAATATTTGGTCACCCTACAAATGATCAAATAAATCATTGATCTTGGAGAGTGGGTATCAGTTCTTAATTGTTATGTTATTCAACTATCGATAATCAATGCACAACCTAAGTGATCCATCCTTCTTCTTCACAAAAATCACTAGTGCACCCCAAGGTGACACACTAGGTCAAATATTCCCTTTCTCCAATAGCTCTTCTAATTGAATCTTGTGCTTGTTGAGCTCATGTGTGGTCATTTGTAATATTCTCTAGATACAGGCTCGGCTCCTGGCACAAGGTCTATATGAAAGTCAACTTCCCTAGATGGAGGCATACCAGCTAGCTCAGAAGAAAATACATCTACAAACTCCTAAAGTATAGGATAATCCTTAAGCGAGGGCTCCCCCTCTGAATCCTCCTCTCTATCACTAATGGTGATGGTGAATAACTAACATCCCTTCTACACACACCATCTAAGCTTCATAGAAAAGATCATGCGAAGAGATATGAGTCTCTATACCTCCAATATCACCATAGGAGTACCATGATCATCAACATAGTCAACCCTCTTCTATTGACAATCCATCTTGGCATTGTGGGCATATAGCCAATCCATTCCAAGGACTACATCATAAGAACCTAGAGGGGTAATGTGGAGATCAGTCATCGTGATTAAGTCTCCAATATGAATCTGGAAAATGTGAACTAAGGAACTAACAGAAACCCTAGTTCCTGAGGCTAACTTGACCTCCCAACTGACATCCTATCTAACTTCCACCAGCCCATAATGCTCCACTACATATGGAGATATAAAGGAGTCTATGGATCCTGAATCAAACAAGATAGAAATATTGATACCCCAAATCATACATGTGGCCTCTATGGCTATGGCCTAATGCTCAGCCTAGCGGTTATCAACTACTACAAATACTCTATGAGATTTACCCAAATCACCTACTGTCGGCTCTAAAGTAGCCCCTCTCTAACCACCAACTGACTATCCCTATGGGAACTCTCTCTCTATATGACCCATGCCACCATAAGTGTAACATGGACCTTAGGTCTAAATCTATACTCTCTATGTCCTAGGTTGTTGTGATCCTTTGGTCCTACTGGAACCACTATATCTACCCCTAGAGGACTGATGAGTCCTATTTGACTATGCCTGAGGGTTCTGTGTCCTCTAATCCTATTTAGGGCCCTAAGACTACCACTATTTGGGCTTAGAGCCTTGATAACCCTATGAAGGTCTCTGTTTAGAATCCTACTAAGATCCCTACTGCTGAGACTATTGACCCTTAAAGGATCCTACTAAATGATTATGTCTCCCCTTCCAAGGGGGTCTCTACTATCCTGACTATTGGGAAGAGGGGTTTCAGTGCTAAGACCAATCTTGAGACTCCTTTCTAGTATAGATATCCTTAGATACAAGTGTAACCTCAATTATCTCTTTGAATGTGGTAGGAAAAGCTAGATGTATTGTACCCTGAAGAGACATATTAAGTCCCTTAATGAAATGATGGATACATAGTTTCTCATCCTTCATATAATCCATATATGGAAGGAGCTCAAGAAACTAAGTATCATACTGGATCACTGTGAGACCTCTCTACTAGAGATCATGGAACTCCTCTATCTATCTCTATCTGAAATACTCAAAGAGGTATCTCTCTTAGAAATGGGCCACAAAAGACTCCCAAGTGAGCATGTCAATATCAATGCCACCCATGGCATCCTCCTGATGCCACCAAGTAGAGGCTCCCTCACAAAGGAGGTGAATGGAAAATATCACCTTTAGATTGCTCCCATAGGAACAATCCAGAGCACTGTTGTAAGCTCAAAACCCATGCCTCTGCTCTTGTTGGAGATTTTTCTTGTAGGACCAAACTTGAATCAATAGATGGGCTTGGATCTTGGGTTAGGCACTCAAGTTTGACAAGAAAATAGTCCAATTGATGAGGATTGAAAGGAATCCTCCTTATTTGAGCTCCACATCACTTAGAAGGGTATTTTCTTATCTACACACTCAAGACACCTAAAGATAAAGAATAGGCCTGTAGATAGATTATTGTGGAATAATCTTCAAACCCCTTTAGGTAACTTGTACCCCAATGAAGCCAATTCACATGCAATAGCCTTACTTGCATAGAATGAGTCTCAAGACTAGAAAGGACCTCCTACTACTACTACCAACATGAAAGGGAAAGACATTTGATTTGAATGATTTTAATGTTGGGTTGAAGAGACCCCTGAGATACACCAAGTCTCTCATAGACCAGTGCCTTGTCCAATGGGCCATAGAGTCAAATGCCCTATTGCAAAAAAGAGCTATGAGAAAAGAAAACAATACATTATAATATGGTGATGCCTTACACCAAACATACACCATCAACTAGATCATACTTTAACAATCCACTTGTGTACCCAAATGTGTTATCACCCATTCAAAGGATTTTAACCCTCCCCTTAGAAGAGACCTATAAATGAGCAATACATTGACCAATATCCATTGGAAGACAAACATGAGATACCCTTGATACCCCAGTTCATACACACCTGAAGACCAGTCCTAGACCTAGCTGTTTCTGTGAAAACAACTCTATTGCAGACACATAGGAAATGCATATATAAAGATCACAACACCCTTGATGCCATAATCAATAAATCTAAAACCCAAGATGGAGACAATCTGATAATAGTAGAAACATATTGAATCTCATACATAAGACAAATTAATTACAATACATATCATATTCTCTGAGCCAACAAAGGAGAAAAGAACACTCTATATGCAAAGAAGTAGAGAAAATCTAAAGGAAAAGGACCCTTCATGGAACTGAAAAGGAACCCTTGGGAACCAAGATTTTAGAACCCTTACAAAGTAAAAAATATAGCCATATATACCCCTGGTTATCTTGGAATCCTACACAAGTTAGGATGCAACAAGCTATAGATAACCATGGTAAGGGCTAGGGTTTCCACCCACCAAAACAATTCAAAAGATCAGAATTTACTACACTTTGGGGAAAACCAAGCAACCTGGTGAAGAACAGATCAAAAATTGATCTCCAATTATGATAATCCTCAGAACAGTGTATAGAAGATCATAAATCCACCATGAAAACCAATCTATTCAACCACCTGCCACACACCTCGAGCCATTCTTTATTCATTCCTTACATGGTACAGATCTCTGTAATCAATCATCACACTCTGGACCAGACTGCAATGACAAACAAATCATCTCTTGCCAGCTCTAGTCACTTCTACATTCAATTTCGGTCCCTTTTGTCACTGAAAACCCTCAAAAATTCAAACCCTAGAAGAAATAGCTACTTTCATGGCACCCGTAGAGGATCGGCGGTCGATATTCAAACCATTGATCAACTTTAAATCCCCACCGTTAGATCTATTTACTTCTCTTGGGCCCACGCACTTTACATTTCTTTAAGTAAAATTGATGGTCATCATTATACCGCGATGCTAAAAGTCAAGCATCTTACCTCAATGGTATAATGATAACCACACGATCTTCATGGACCTGCAGGCACTTACTTCCTTTGAAAACTATGACCCCATAGACAAATCCATGTCAGCACACCTAGACCAATGAAATAGGGCACATTGATGATGAATCAGCACATAGGACCCACTTTTCATAAGCTTTAGATCGGATGGTGGTCTTATAATCTCATAGCCCTGACAGATCCCTTAAGATCTTACACTGATCACTCGATCATCCATAGTGGCATCCCTTAGAATCTTTTGGGCCCACTGACATAATCCTTATCATCCTCCAGCTCAGCAAATAAGAACACAACACCTCATCCATGAATCATCAGATGATCCTACCATTTTTGGCAAACCTTTTACCTTCTAATCAATTTTTTGGCAAATCAGTGACTAAAGACTTTTGTCAGGTCATAGAAAACCTTTTACCTCCACTAAAACTTTTAGCAATTATGCAAACATTGTTTGCCAAGTCGCCAGCTGATTTGGAACACCGCCATTTTATTACATGAATGAGTGAACCCCTTTGAGATTTTCCAAAACCACTAAGCATTTTATCTAGACTACCAAACTTTAGACCCCCGCCTATCAAAAAATTGATGGTCATCTCATCTTCGTATGGCCTAAGAAGATTCCATTAGATTACATGCCTATCATTGATCTAGAAACTCCTCCCTGCCCTAACAACCCCCTGACACCAAAAGAAATCAATGACCATGGAAAAATCTCAAACCTCTGACAAATCCTATAAGAACTTACACCATTCGCTGATTTACTGATAATGTTAGGACCCTCTGACACGTTCAGAAACTAGGTCCCACTAACAACTGTGAATGTGTTAATACATGGACCAATAAAATATCACCAACTATGCATACATGTAACCTTGGACCCACTAATCCTTTACGAGAATCAATGGTTGTCACTATACCACTACATTAAAGGTTGAGCATGTCATCCTAGTAGAATAATGATAGCCATAAGATCAAGTCAAACTTTAACCTACTTGGACGCTAAGAAAACTGGTCCCACTAATAGGATTCCACTTCATACTCCTATTGACCAATCAGTTACCACCAAATTAGCACACTTGGCATGTGGACCTACTTGAAAAGAAAGGCTACGTCATAAAGGGGATCAACAGTCATCGCAAAAGTGCATAGGTCTAACACATCTCATGAGAATAAGTGCCCACCATTAGATCGAGATGGTGTCAGAAATCCTGGGACTGGAGACCACGTGAACATGTGACTAAAGAAAAGAAACCACCACACCAAGTCGCTAACTGTTAAGAGATAAGCCACCCAAAAATAAGAGAATACGTGAATGCAGTGTTCACCCAATCATCGAGAGGAAAGATAACTGCCGAGAAACCAAGCGAACTAGCAACAAACATGCATTCGCTAAATCACCGAACAAAAAGACTAACCACTCAAGGATTAAATGAATACATGACCAATAGGGAAAAGAAATGTGCACATGCATTTAAAAAGACTAAGTGGCCTGAAAAGGTAATGAATAATTAGAACAGGCCCAGGGCATTTCTTACTAACGGCTAGTTTTTCAAAAATTTGAACTAAGGGTTTCAAAGCCAGGGAAATAAAATGACCACAAGGATCAAAGGAAAAGTGCTAGGGCCAGGAAATTTTTTACACATGCTAATAGCTCTAACACCATTAGTAGCTCCTAAAAATAGAGGTGGCTGGTGTGGAAATAACTCCCCAATCTGATCCTTGATGTTGCAAGTCTCTCTCTCAACTACATAAGCACTTAAGTCACATGGGTGCTCTATCTACTATACAGACTCAGCCTCAAAATCTACATGGCCCTCAGACTATCTAGGTGGAGAACTCCTACTCCTCTCTCTGGTAGTTTTCATATGGCCCTTTGAGGGTTAGTTCTCTACCTATTGTACCACCAGTGGTAATCTCTTATGGATGATGCCCACAAGGTTCTATAATGCAGCTAAGATGTCCTGGTTGGGATTAGGAGGTGGCTTTAGTGGGAGAATTTGAGATTCCCTAGGAACCTCTACCTCCTGCTCCCTATCTGTGTGTACTATAGGGGTATGCCTACGCCCTTGTCCATGCCTATGACCATTGCATGTGATGATAGACATCCTACACAATAGGAAAAGTTAAAAGTGAAACATGAAGGGGGGTCTGAGGTCCTAGTGTTGAAAACTATGCACTGATACCAAATGTCATGACCAAAATAATCACGCAACAATTTTTTTTTAAAACTAGGGGTTTGATGATAATTTTCATTAGTTCAAAGTATAAGTCAATTATAGTAAAGCCAACCATAACCTAGGGTTTAGTCATCTGAAGCATTAATTCTTAAATCCCTATTGAGTTAGTGAGGTATGACATGAAAAGAGTATGATGTGCATTCATCTCCTATGTGAAAAATTGGTTTGAGGAGGAGACGATACTTCTGTGGGTTTCGTTAATAATGTATTCACTTTTCTATTAAGATCTAAAAGGGTGCTTAGAAGTATTATATATCAATGTTGGTCTAATGGATTAAATTCATACCATTGTTATGAAATTTGGATTCGTATAAGTTGGACCCTTGAACATACAATTTCATTATGAAATTTCATTGATGGATAATTCCATATAAACCTAGGTATGTCTAATTTTCTTTTAAATTTGAATGATAAGTTTTATAATGTCTGAAACAATTAACTAACTTCAAAGAGAAAATAATTCTTTATATAAAATTCCATTACCCATACTTAATTAATTTTATGAAATTAAATACTAATTTAATAGCCTATCCAACAATAATTGGCCTTCCTAAAGTATTGCACTTCTAGGGACGTTACAAAACTCAATTATACCATTTGAACAATATACAAAATATATACAAGGATTATAATTTCCAAGTAGAATTCATTTAACTTAATAAGAATCACGCTTTTAATATTTACTACCTTAATCTAAATTACCACGAGAAAAACATTAAGGTGAATATAATATATTTAAACTATATGAAATATTTAAATATAAAATAACTTAATTACTTTAATGATAAACAACATAAGAATCAAACAAAACAAAATAAAATAAAAAACATTAATTAAAATTAATTTTAACAATAAAAAATAAATAAATAAATAAATAAACTTTTTTAAACTATTTTTTTTTTAAAGTCCCCCTTGGAGATTGGCGGGCCCCACACTGTCATGGCAATGTGGTACCTGTCATGGTAGGTCGCACTGTCGTGGTGGTGCATACCTTGCCTAAGGAGTACATACCCTACCTCGGTAGGGCCACTGCATGTTGTGGGTAGGGAAGTGGGTGGTGTGGGGTCCACCACCCCTCCACCCCCCTCACTTAAAATTTTTTCAATATTATTTCAAAAAAAAGTTTAATTACATATAAAACTTTATGCGAATGATAAAGTTTGTTGTTTTTTTTTCTTTTTTTTGATTTTGTATATATATATATATATATAGATATATTTGAAGGACTCTACTTGATGGGTCCTTGGATGGCGACCGAGGTGGGTCCCATCCAAGTTGACTTACCAAGGATTTAATTATCCTTTGAATTATGTTTCCTCTAATATTACTATTATTATTTTTTTGCAAGTGCGATAGGAAACAATATTTAATTGACTATGGTAAGGAAAATGTATGAGAATCTTTCCCATACATTTTCCAGAGACCTATAGGTCTCTATTTACCATTTTATTTGGTTTTTCCACTTAGCTAATTTTCTTTGTTCATTCACTATTTTGTTGACATCAAAGGATAATAATTTTTTTACATCTTTTAACTTGAATGCTCACATAGATTGAATGAAATTGCCTAATTCTTTAGGGGCAAATACGTCTTCATATCAACATGGTACCCAAGTTAAATCCATTAGCTAATTTACTTCCTACTTCCTTCATGTCTAAAGATGAATACCATTCATACTTAACACCCAAACAATTTCTATTAAGAGAATGTTCCAATGAGTTTAAGATAGCATACAATACAATGACCACAAAAAGATTGCAACACCATTTTATTTCCAATATAAATTTCAACCTGCAACTTTACATTTTAAGAACTAAAATACATTATTTTCATTTCAAAATTTAATCTATTCTATAATAACATGGATAAATTTCACATATAACTTGGGACATCTCATGATTTCTCAATACAATATATAACATGAGATGTTTCTCATTTCAAGAGTTTAACAATTCAACACTTCAAGTTTTCTACCACAAGACACCAAAATATAAACTCTCCAAAGTTTTTCCCTTTGCAAAGACATAGCCTTCAAACCTACAAATGAAAGGGTAAAACCATGAAGAGCTCACCTCCCATCCAAGGTCTCAAGGAGACCACCCCCGAGCTTGGAGAATCAAGACTAAATGAGTATAGACAATAAAATGCTCACAACCATATAAATGAAAAACACTACATTAAACTCCCAACCATGGCTTCACAATTGAGTTTTCCAAACCCATTGAAGTAGGGTGAAGGTGGGATTTTCCAAGGAGGAGAATGCCATTACATTATATATATATATATATTTTCAAGATGAATTTTCCATACCTTCGAAAGGCTACAATATCACCACTTCCATACACAAGATTTCATCAATATCATCCCAAAAATGCAAGGATCACAATATGGCTTCATGGAGCCCATAATCCATGAAAATATCCCTCTTCTCCAAAAGAAGAGACTCTCAACTACAATGGAGAGCCCAACTAATCCCTTCACCTAAGGCTACTACTTCCCTTCCCAAGGGTGAGTGATGCCTTCAACTCCCATGAACAACACTCCCAAAACCAAAAGAACAAAGAATGCTACAAAATCCAAATGCATCCGCAACCCAACACAACAATGAAAAGATTCACAAAGAACATTGCATACAAGATTTCACACGTTCATTTTACACTACAAAACATCAAAATTTCAATGCAATAAGAATTCCTTCATAGCAAGAATCACCAACCTTGGTCCAAAGCAAATGGAAAGAAGTAGTTGAGAAGAGCCCTTATCCTTTTCCCTTGTATTTTCTTTTTCCCAACCCTAAGTGTCTCTAAAATTAGAGAGGGGGTGAACACCTACTAAGTCTCTCCAAGCCCTCTAAAATGATCTCTAAAAATGTACTCAAGATCTAGCGATTAATGAGACATGACCTCTAATCCTTTGGTCTTACCTCTTGTCCCCCCTCTTAATGGTGAGTTTAGAAAAGAGTGTGGGACAAGTCAATGCATGTGGCTATCTCCATTTTTTCCACTTTTGAAGAGTATCCTTTTTGGATGGCCATAATGGTGATCTAGACTCTCTCATAGGTAAAAACTAGCCCCCAACTCAATGTACCCCCCTAGGGTTAGCTAATTTTAGCCAAAAATGCACTCTAGGGTCACTTTTGACCCCTCTAAAGTACCTCTAAAGTTCACTTCCGAGTTCTAACTTGATGTGATCCCTACAAGACATCTACATGCAAGTGGGATTAATATAATACCCTATAAGGTTAGGTGATTCTTTCCCAAACCCAAATTGACATGTCACCATCCACATGGACAATACAAGTGTCAAGTGACACCATAAAATACACATCACATTCACAAATGACATGTCCAATTAACAACATGAACTTAAACTATTAACATACATTCAAATTATGTTTACAACAAAGATCACATTACAACAAGGTTTCAATCTCTTCATTAGATTAAACCTTTGCTTACTCAATTCACATGTGTTTAGCCCTGATTCTCTGAATAATCTCATGGTTTTCTTTCCTACACACTAAACTTGAGCATCAGTATTCTAAGGCAATAAAATTACATGCAAATATATATATATATATATATATATATATATATATATATATATATATATATATATATATATATATATATATATATATATATATATATATATATATATATATATATATATATATATATATATATATATATATATATATATATATATATACAATTCATAATTAGCAACATTAATCAATATGCATAATTTCAATTTCTAATTACAATTTCTATTCAGTAATGCTCAAACATAATACATTCATAATTTAACATCTTGACATAATATCCATACTATTTCCTAACTTTAAGGCATAATCCATGGAATAATCAAATCTAATCATGATTAAATCTTTCTCATCAAATCACATATATAAGCATGTATATCCAAAATCAGAAATATGTTCTAGGTTCTAATCCACATCAAAACATAATTCCCCCAATATAGTCATCATCATGAAACATAATATCATGATTCTTTGTCAGAATGATTAGAAAGTGTATCGAAGTATCAAATCATAGAGTATCAAAATGAGAATGTGTCAATAGTGCTATGATGGATCGGGGTGAGGCCTCAAAATACTCATACCTTGGGCATGCTTGCCCCTTCTCAAAGATCCAATTAATTGACCAATAGAATCTTTATGTAGACACCTCTTAGCATTAGTTGACCCTCTTCTTGAGTTTGTACTCATGATATTTAAACTTAGGGTGTTTAAGAAATGTACAAACAACATTTCCAAAAGAAATTGAATATTAAAAATTTCTTTTCTTGCAATCAAAGTACTTATTTTATAAAACTAAGCCCTAAAATAATGAGAAACCCCTTTCATAGATTAAAAAAATTAAACCAAACAATGAGATGCCAATGTTCTTGTTCTTGATACCGCACTAAACAAAGTCAAAGTTCAAACCCTTCCATTTTTGTTAGTTTCTCCCAGTTCTTGAATTACACAAATTTTTCAACTATGGCTATTCAGAGATATTGAATTATATAAAATTGAATATAATTATGAAGTGACCAAGTCATTGTTCAACAAGATTCAATAAAAATCATCAATTGTGTGGTTTTAAATTGGTATAAAATTATAATGTAATCAACACTCAATGAACCATTAACTTGAAGAATTCAACTACAAGTATTCAATCAAATGAATAATATAACTCCCCAAAAGTGGCTTATTGCTTCCTAGTTGAAGTGAGTATAATCCTTTTCAAATGCTCATCAAATTTGGTGTGAAGGATTAGTACTTAACTATTAGGAATAATAGTCCATAATACAACTGAGAGGGGGGGTGAATTTGTTGTATGAGAGATTATTAAACTTTAAAATTTGAATAGCAATAATATCAAATCCAATGAACATAATGAATTCCAACACAATAACATAATATTTTGGTCTTGGGGAAACCCTGGTAAAGGTAAAAACCCTAGTGGGAATTAGCACCCACAAATGATGTACTAAGAGTATAGTATCCTTGTTAGAAGATCTAGCCATGTTAGGAGCTTATTGAAACATTAGAGTACACAGTCCTTTTTAGAAGACAAACCCTGTTAGGAGTCAAGAAAGAAGGGTGGGCTCACTGCCCAAAGAAGGTTAAATCCACCTTCAAAACTCATTGTTTGCAACACAAATGTATATGAAGAAATACACAGTCTTTTGAACTGTCCAACAACAACTATCTTTTCTTGATTAGTTCCAATGAAGTTCACCTATAATCATTTTCTCTACATCTAGCAGATACAAGCTCAAAGCTTCCATAATATTCTTTATATCACATACATTATCACCCATATCTTTTCCAAAGAAAAGAACTTACATATATACCCTATTACATTCTACATGATCAGGTCGGCCGATTAGGCTTTCCTAATATACAAAAAATTACATAAACCCTTGCTAAGATACACATGATATCTAAAACAAGTATAAAATTATTACATTACAACAATTAAGGATTGACATCCTTAATTTACATTCCCTAATCAAAATGCATGCTACATTTCTAAAGTCGGCTCCTAAATGAGTCTTCTCTAGATCACACACCATAACTGATGTCATCCTACTTTTTGTACCTTTCACTGACCATCCAACATTATTGAGTACCTTTTTTGACATCACTTAAGCTCACATATACCAAACCCATGCCTTCTGTAAGATATACCAGAAACATAGAGACTCACTCTATCAACTTCCACTCTCACAGTCAAGTAACAAGTCTTCACCAAAACATATGTAACTCATCCAATATGTAACATTACATGATGAGATCTTGGATATAAGATCACAAAATCTTTCTATACTATCATATATATTTGCATGTCCTAAAACATCCATACACTATAGTAATGATCATGTTCTCTTCACATAAACATATGTTGACATCAGTGATAAAACACTAATGACAACAACAGAAGCTCCAACATCACTCAACATAGTGATTAAACTTATTAAATGTATCAACCATTCTCCAATGCATTATCAATATCCAACAATATCCCCCTTTGGAATTGATGTCAACACATGGGAAAATCCATTAACCCAAAGTTTTATCAATCCAAAGTTTTGTAACCAAACAATGCTCTCATAGTAAACCTCCATACAAACTCCCCATACAGTAGGGATTTTCTCATAGAAACACTCCCCCTTTGACAAAAATGGAAAAGGGTGCCATAAGTCATAAAATATTCTTCACAAATTTCTTCAATGATCACTCCCCTTGAGAAGTAGATCCCTACATCAAGTCTAGAAAATGATAAGGCTCTGAAAACCTCTGCATTGATGCATCCCTACATCATTTAATTTTGACTAGGAGGGGCCTGAAACCCAAGCATACCTCTCATATATTCAAAGGTATCTTTTGGTAATGGTTTTTTAAAGATTTCAGCAATCTATTCCTTTATACTAATCTACTCCAACTTTATTTCCTTCTCTGCCACCCGTCTCTCAAGAAGTGATACTTGGTAGAAATATGTTTAGTTTTAGAGTGCATCACCAAATTCTTTGACATATTCTCTATACTAGTGTTATCACAATGGATAACCACAGGCTCATCAAACTTTATTCCAATATCCTTTAGCATTTTTTTCATCCAAACAATTTGAGTGCAATTAATAGTAGCAGCAACATACTCTAATTCAATAGTAGATTGAGTTATACAATATTTCTTCTTACTTAGCCATGAAACCAACTTTTTTCCAAGGAAAAATGCACCACCACTAGTACTCTTCCTCTAATCAATATTTATTTCCTAATCAACACCAATATAAGCATGAAGTTTAAAGCTATCATTTCTATCATACCATAAGCCATAGTCTATTGTTCCTTTTAGATTTCTCAATATCCTTTTCACAATAGCTAGGTGTGTCTCTTTAGGTTCTGCCTGATATCTAGCCACATCCCAACAACATTAACAATATCTGGTCTAGTGTGAGTTAGATATTGTAATCCTCCAACCATTGATCTATACTTGGTTTGAAAAACACACTTTGATTCATCATCAGCTATCAGCTTATTACCAGTCACCATGGGTGTACCAACTAGTTTACAGTCTTCCATTCCAAGCTTTTTCAACATTTCTTTAAGATATTTAGTTTGAGAAATAAAAATGTCATTCTTACTCTGATTTATTTATAGTCCAAGAAAGAATTTCATTTCACCTATCATGGACATCTCAAATTCATTTTCCATCTCTTTATAAAATTTCTCACATAGATCATCATTGCCTCCAAAGATACTATCATCAAGAAAGACTTCTATTATCAAGACTCCATCTTCACTAGCTCTTAAATACAAATTAATGTCAACATTAACTTTTATGAATCCAAGCCGAAGTAAGTATTTGACTAGCCTTGCATACCAAGCCCTTGGAGCTTGCTTCAGTCCATACAAATCTTTCTTCAACTTGCATACCATGTCTCCATCTTTTTATAAAGGAAATCCATCAGGTTGTTCTATATACATTTCTTCTTCAAGATCCCCATTCAAGAATACAGATTTCACATCCATCTAATATACCTTCAAGTTCTTATGTGCAGCATAAGCCAATAATAATCTCATAGCTTCTATTCTAGCAATAGGAGAAAATGTCTCTTAAAAATCTATGCCTTCTTATTATGAATAACCTTTACATACCAATCTTGCTTTGTTTCTTAACAAAACTCCTTCATTCATTTTATTTTTGAAGATAGTTCCTATTACATTTTTGTTCTTAGGTCTAGGAGCCAATTCCAAAGTGTTATTCTTCTTTATCTGATCTAACTCCTTCTTCATAGCATTTATCCAAGATTCATCTCTACAAGCTTCATATGTAGTCTTTGGTTCAACTTGAGAAATCAAACAAATTTCCTCTCTAGCCTTTGATCTAGTCATTACTCCTTGATTAGAGTTACCAATAATTTGATTTTTAGGATGATTATTCTTTACATACCTCAAAGTCTTAGGAATCTTAGTAGCCTCATTTGTGTCATCATTACAAGTTTCATTTTTGCATTCAGCCTCAACAAATTCTTCTTCTTCTACAGTAGTAGCCTCTTTGATTTATATATTTTGATTACAATCATATATTATCTCTTGTATCTGAAACCTTTCATCTATCTTCACATTGTTACTTTCAATCATCTTCCTTAATCTCAGATTGAAACATTTGTAGGACTTACTCTTAGTAGAATAACCAAGGAAAATTACTTCATCACTTCTAGCATCAAATTTCCCTATCTCATCATCTCTCTTGATATAGCATTTACTACCAAATATTCTAAAATATTTTATATCAAGAGTATGATCAAACCATAATTCATAAGGAGTCTTACTTGTACCTTCTCTCCTTTGAAATTTGTTCAATGTGTACACCGTTGTCCCAAAAACCTCTCTCCAATGCATATGAGATACATTTCCTTCAAGCAACATTGTCCTAGCAACATCAAGTATAGTCATGTTTCTTTGCTCTACTATCCAATTCTGTTGTAGGGTCCTAGGAGAAGATGTCAATCTTTGTATTCCATTCTCTTTGTAGTATGAATTGAATAAATCTGAAGTAAACTCTCCACCTTTGTCTGATCTCAAAATATTTATCTTTAAACCTGATTCATTCTGTACTTTTGCCTTGAATATCTTGAATTTGTCAAATGCTTCTGATTTCTCTTTCAAGTAACTAACCCACATCATTCTAGAAAATTCATCAACAAAAAGTCTGAAATACCTTTCACCATAGTATGATCTTGTCCTTGTAGGTCCACATAGGTCTGTATGTACCAGATCCAATTTTCATTTTGATGTATATGCTTTTCTTTTATAATTGCTTCTAGTATGTTTTCCCATAACACATTCTTTGCATATATTGTTAGATGGTTTCATAATCTTTGGTAGATCTTTTACTTCATTAATCAAACTTTCCTTCACAATATTATCAAAGTTAACATGAAAAAACCTTTTGTGCCATAACCAACTTACATCTACCTTCGCAACAAAACAAGAGGATCCATATGTATTTAATTCAAATACATTATCTCTAGATTTAGTACTGATTGCAATGAACTTCCCTGCCTTAGTTTTGATAAAATATTTACCATCATTGAATTGTAACTGAAACTCTTTATCCATCAATTGTCCAACACTCAACAAGTTATGCTTAAGTCCATCAACAAGTAGTACATTATCAGAATTAGTTTTTCCATCCAAAGTAATAGATCCTAATCCTATGATAGGTTTAGGAATATTGTCTCTGAATCTTACTATGTGCTAAAATGTTGTCACACTTCTATGAGTCATTAAATCCAAGATTTCTCAAGAATGAGATCTCAAATGGAGAATCATAGCTCTCTATTCATGGAATGCAAGGGTTTGTAATAGAGGCCCTTAGTTTAGACCTAGTTTGTGCCCATGCAAGTACACCATAAAATGAGAGATTCAAAGAGGAAAAGCAAGAATGCTAGTCTCCATGATCATCAAGTATGCATGCAAATGAAAAATGAAAGCTATTCTATATGATAATAATGCATGAAAGAAAACTAATCTATGAAAGGAAATACTTATGCAAGATTATTCTATGAAAGGAAATATGATTCTAATCTAATATGAAAGTACAATGTTAATCTAAATGGATTGCCATGGAGCATGAAAGAAGAAAGTCCAAGAAAAGAGAAGTTGCAAATGAGAAGGAGAGAGATCCTTTTAAATCTAGGTTGCAAATGAGAAGGAGAGAGCTCCTTTTAAAGGAAAGTGGACAGTCAAGATTAAGAGGTAAAAAGAAATGAGCAATGGCGGAGATTAAATCTTGGTTGATCCTTGTGCTCAAGATTCTTTAGGAGGCAAAAGGATGAAAAAGGCCCACCACTTAAAAGTATGTGCATTCAAAGTGGAGAGAAAAAGGGATTTTTATTTATTTTAATTTTATTTTATTTCCTTTTTCAACAAAAAGATATTTTAAGTGGGGATTTTATTAAAAGAGAAATTTTATTTTAATAAGATGATTTTATTTAATTAAAAGGGAAGTTTTCTTTTAATTAAATGAGGCTTAGGATAAAATTATCAAACCTTGGGAAATATTAAAATAATTAAATTAATTGTGATTTGATCAAGGAAATTGATTTGAATTGAAAATATTGCAAAACATTGATTCGGGAAATTGATAAATTGATGAATGGGGGCCCAAAGTCTAGGCAACCATTTTAGGGTGCATACATTTGCCCCTCTTTAACTAATGCATGATCTTCATGGGAACACATTTATTCAAAGAATGAAGTTGTAATGTGAGATCGATTTGGGATCACAAAACAACCCAGACGTGTGATTGACGAATGGGAACACATCAAGACAAAGATAAGATGATTGAAAAAGAAAAGGCCAACACCCCTATAAATAGGTAATTTTCAAGTCTCAAGCAATGTTTAATTGATAGGTTTGATAAAGCTGAATCAAGGATTGAAGTTTTATATGTATTGCCCCCTCGTGATCGAAATTGAAATGAGATAGAGGAGAAACAACAAATTGATAAATTTGATCAAATTGAGCTAAAGATAAGGTTATTGATGTAAGATGAAAGATTTAAGGATCACATAATGAAGGTAGATCATTAAGCATGAAATATTATGCCCCAAGGTTGAATTAGAAGAAAAGAAGTGGGGTGAAAGCGAATGGAAGATAAAAGTTTGCAAGAGGTGAAAAGAAATGAAGAGAAAAAAGAGAATTTGCCTCAAGAAAGAGAATGCCCAAAACCAATCAATTGTTTAAGATAGAAAATTTTGATTGAGATCATGAAAGAAGATAAGGAAATGAAGATCAAAACATGACCATAGTTGATTAAAAGTCCAAAAGAAAGATGAAGGAAAAACCTCTCAAACTCATAATGCAGCCTAAAGATGTATATTAACATGAAGTCTAACAATGCAATCTACATGAAAATGCAAAGGTGTACTTGCAATAGAGAAACTGTAACATAGGATCTTGTGTTTATCATTCATTAGAGAATGTTCAGGAACTTATTTTCATCATTGGACCATTATTAATGGACATCGAAAAATCACACAATCAGCACTAGTCACATGTGCAACTATGAAGATATGAATGTGATTTATATCGGATTGGAATGTGGAAAGATTATAACATAAGCATCAAATACATAAAGGTCAAGATGACTTCAATGTTAGCTTACCCAATTTAATGTAGCAAAACCATGCTTGCTTCAAGTCATATATGCTAGGATAACCATAAGAACGATTGTGCAAAAATAGTCAAGGATGATGCCTCAAATCTCCTAAGTGTTTCAAGGGAACAACAAGAGAAACTCTTGAGCTTCAAGACCACACCCACAAGTAGAAAGAACATAAAAACATGCCCCATGCCCCAAGTCCTCTAGCTATGCATCCCAGAGAGACTTATTAGACAAGGACATTCAAAGAAAATCAATAATAGTCAGCACACAAAGAAAAGATCATGACATAGTTGAAGCATTAAGTGTTGCATTTAAAAATTTAAATGTGTTAACTGATATTGAGTTTCGAGGATAAGGATCAAATGCTTGCAAGCAGGTAAAATCACATGACAAAACTGGGTAAGACCAAGCCGAGAAGTGTTGAGAAACACACGATGCCAGGGGTTGTGTTGAAAAACATAGTTCGGGCGGTGTTGAAAAATACCATTTGTGAGGTGTCCTAAAGACTAATGCATCTAAGAGACCAAAGCTAACACGGTTATCCCCCCTAGACAAAGACAAAGACCAATTCCAAACCAAGGCAACAAGGACAAGGCATGATGGAGAAAGGCTAAGTGTCGAGGACATGTGCTAAGAAACAGGGGTGCAAAGGCCTCAAGTAGCGCTCGTTTCCAAGTTTTCACCACTTGGATTTTTATTGAAAAATTTTTATTAATTTTTTTAGGACTTTTTATAATTTTTTTGTATTTTTTCTACCAAGGCGCCTATCTCCAAGTTTTCACCAAGGCACTTTTTCTATTTTTTTTAAATTTTTAAATTTTTCTAATTTTTTTGGTATTTTTGGAATATATAATTTTTTTGACATACACCAAAGCACCTATTGCTATGTTTTCACTAGGATAATCATTTTTTCAGGACATTTTCCAATTTTTAGAATTTTTAACAATATATCATTTTTTTAAAGATTTTTTCAGGGTCAATAAGTATGTACAAAGGATGCCCCCGGATAAAATAGGCATCATGGATAGAACTTCTTCAGGTGAAAGACATTGAGAGGATTAGGGAGCTTCTCTCCCTCTTCAGTAGATAATAAATAAGCACCTGCCCCAAAAGCTACGACAATGATGTAAGGTACAAGCCAATTAGATTCAAATTTTCCCTTTTGATCTCTATGCTATTGATTCTTAGGATTTTCACATAGGACAAGATCTCCCACCTGGAATTCTCTAGGGTGAACCTTTTTGTTGAACGCCTTGGATATAAACTTTTAATAAATCCTCATATGGTCAAATGATGCTTGACATTTCTCATCCAGAAGTTCTAACTTTTGAAGTCTAATGGTGCAGTAGTCTTCATCTACAACTAGACCTTTGAGGGAAACTCTAAGTGAAGGAATCTCAACCTCTAAAGGTAACACTGCTTCAGCACCATATGTAAGGGAAAAAGGAGTAGCCTCAGTAGGAGTATGAATACTCATTCTATAATCCCACAAAGCTAGATTTATCTATAAATACGAATCTCTACCTATGAACTGTTCTATGTAGGATTTTAAGAATGGTTTTTTTTATGCCTCTGCTTGACCATTTCCTTGCAAGAAGTCAATGGAGTACCAATTTTGTTTAATCTTGAATTTCTTGCAGAGTTGCTTAAGGTCCTTATTTTTGAACTAACCTCCATTGTTAGTGATAATCTCAGAAGGCACTCCATATCAATAGTTGATATGTTTCAGAATGAATAGAGAGACTATCTTTCCTGAGGCAATAGAAAGTGGGACAAATTCTACCCATTTAGTGAAGTAATCAGTAGCAATGATAATAAACTTGTGTCCACTTGATGAGTTGGGATGAATCTGCCCAACAAGGTCAAAGGCCTAGCACTAAAATGGCCAATGAGATATAGAAGGAATGAGCTCCCTGCCTGGAACATGTATCAGGTTACCATGTTTTTGACACTTGTCACATGACTTTGCAAAAGCTACTACATCAATCTACATCATAGGCCAATAGTACCCCACCCTAAGCAACCTTTGGGCCATGGAAAGACCATTAGAATGTCCCCCATAGATGCCCTCATGAATGGAAACTAACACTTGATCAGATTCTTCCTTTTCTAAGAATCTAAGAAGTGTTCCATCTAGAACCCTCCTATATAAATAACCAGAGATAAGGGTATGGCAAGAGGTATTTCGGGTAAGGTTTCTATGTTTTGATTGGTTAAAGGTTTCAGTGATAATGCCATCACCAAGGTATGAGTAAATGGCACCATAATGGGATGACTCATGACCAAAAAGGGTACAGATAACATGGATTTCTTGGGAGTCATAGATAGGGTGATGTACCTCTTCCACCATGAACTCAAATCTAGATTCATGTTGCTCTAATTGAAGGAGTGAAGAAAGTGTAGCCATAGCATCAGTTGCTTTGTTTTTTGCTCTAGGGATTTGTTGAAATGTGAAAAATGTGAAGTATCATTTCAAGGAATCAACCATTTTCTTGTAAGGTACCAGTTTCTCATCCTTTTTTTGATATTCTTCATTGACTTGGTTGATTATCATCTGTGAATCCCCATAAATATGTAACTCTATGATTCTCCATTCTATGGCCATCTTAAGTCCATTTGTTAAAGCTTCCTACTTAGTAATGTTGTTTGTACATGGGAATAATAGCTTGTAAGACTTAGGAATCGTGTAACCATGAGGAGAAACAAAAAACACACAAGCTCCTGAACCATTTTTTATAAAAGATCCATCAAAGAACATCTTCCATGTTCTTGCAGTCATATACATGAGGTGCTCATCTAGGAAGTCAACTTGAATAGGTGCACTCTCTTGAATTGGTAAATCAGCCAATTGATCTACTATAGCTTGTCCTTAGATCACTTTGTTAGAAAGTAAAGTCCACCAAGATAACTGAGAAAGGGGGGGGGGGTGAATTAGTTATCATATAATTATAACTTTTAACATCTTCAATAGCATTTAACCATGTAAGCAATACAATTAATAACCATACAAAGATATTCATACACAATGACACAATAACACAAGATATGTTGACTAAGGAACTTCTTGATCAAAGAGTAAACCCCGGTGGGAATGATGCCCACAAAAGATGCACTAATATGAATATTCATTGTAAGAGGATGGAATCTATTAGGAGTCTTATGAAATACATTCAGTACATATAAATCCCTGTTAGGAGATTTTGAATCCCTGTTAAAAGATTCTAACCCTATTAAGAGTTATGGAAAATAGAAGGACCCACTGCCCAAACAGCTTCAAGGTAAGATCACTGAACACACTATCCAAATAACCTTAATATTATTTAGTAGAATAATATGAAATATGTTACCTCCTTACTGTGCCAAACCGCACTTACTACTACACCAGATCTCAATTCCAGATCTCTGTACTTCACATGTCTTCCTTCACTTTCACAATCTCTTAGGCTCTTTTCTTCATTTCATGCTTACATTCACATGCAACCAAACCATGCTCACACTTATTTCATATTTCAACTCTATAAAATAAGGAAAAACATTCCTTCCTTTATACCACACTCAAATAATTACAAATGAGTCAGCACATAATTACAAAATGAAAGTTTCCATACGCTTCATCAAAATTACACAAAACTACCAGCTTCCAAATGCAATATCTCTTCACTCATGTGACCCCAAAGTTTTCACTATGAACCATGTCACCATCAATGTGTATCAAATTTCCCTTTAACTATGCAAAACCAAATTCCATCCCGATTAGGAGATATCATCCGATTTCCACAAACCGTTACTCAGGAACACTGCCTGAATACTACTTTTACCAAAATACTCATAACTTTCATGAATCAATGAATTACTATCTATGCTCTTAACCATAGACATATAACATATCAAAGAGTATAAAATCAACATTGTATAGCTCCAACTACAATATCCCATGTGTGCTAATCAAAACACTATCTGCTTCTTTGCTAGTCTCCAGAAGATCACTGTGTTGACATCAATGATAATCATAGTCATGAATGCAACAAAAACTACTACAGAATGACTACCAACATCTAGCATTCATTCCTAACAATCTCCCCATTGGCATTGATGGAAACATAGATGAAAAACATCCAATGTTCCAAAAATCCAATACTGTTGCACTGCAGCACTAATACTCTAAAAAAATTTCAAATCCTCTTCATCAATCAAATCTTGCTTCATTGTCCTATTAAGTTCTCTCTAATAGATGGTACATAGGGTTTTTCATGTACACTTATCCCCATTAACATCAATGATATAAATTTCATCACTATGTCAACACTAACTCAATGTCAAAAGACACTGTTTCAGAAAAATACATTCACAAGAGTCCTCATGACTCAGCTTAGATACACATACTCCCCCATAGAGGAAGTACCAACATCCAATCCAAAAAAAGATAGGGCTCATATACCACTAGACAGATGAAATCAACTACATCATTACTCAAAATTAGGCTAGGGCATAACCCTAAGCATACCTCTCAAATATTCAAATGCATCCTTAGGCAAAGGCTTTGTAAATATGTCTGCTATTTGTTCCTTTGTGCTTATGTACTCTAGTTTGACTTCTTTCTCAGCAACTTTCTCTCTTACAACATGATACTTGATCTCTATATGCTTAGTCTTAGAATGTAATATAGGACTCTTAGACATATTGACTGTACTGGTGTTGTCACAATGTATGAAAATAGGCTCAACAAATTTAATTCCAATATCCTTCAGCATCTGCTTCATCCAAATTATCTAGTTACAATTATTTGTTGCTGCTACATATTATTCTTTTGTTGTACTCTATGAAATACAATTTTGCTTCTTGCTCAACCAGGAAACCAATCTTCCTTCAAGAAAAAAGGCTCCACCACTGATGTTTTTCTTATCATCAACACTACCTCCCCAATTTGCATCTGTATATGCACATAGGGTGAAATCATCAGATTTGTCATACCACAATCCATAGTCCATTGTGCCTCTTAAATATCTCAATATTCTCTTTACTGCTACATAATGTGACTCTCTAGGTTCAACTTGAAATCTTGCTACCATTCCAACTGATTGTTGTATATCCAATCTAGTGTGTGTTAAGTACTGCAATCCTCCAATCATGGATTTGTATTTCTTCTACTCAACTTTTGGTGTTTCATCTTTGCTCAATAGTTTGTGTCCTGTAACCATAGGTGTTCCAACTAGTTTACAGTTTTCCATTCCAAATCTTTTCAGCAAATCATTCAAGTACTTTTTTGGCTAACAAAGATACCATCATTGTTCTGTGTTATCTGTAATCCCAAAAAGTATTTCATCTCACCAATCATGCTCATTTCAAATTTGGTCTTCATTTCATCAGCAAAGTTGTCACTAGCTTCAACTTTCTCCTCCAAAGATAATGTCATCAACAAAAATAACTATAACCAACAAACCATTTTCAATTTCTTTTGTATACAGATTGCTATCAGTTGTTCCTTTACTAAATCCCAATTTCAACAAATACTTATCCAATCTAGCATTACAAGTTCTAGGTGCTTGCTTTAGTCCATATAATGCTTTTTTTAGTTTACATACCATATCTCCTTCTTGTGTCAAAGGAAAAACTTCAAGTTGCTCAATGTAGACTTCTTCCAATTCACCATTTAGAAATTTGGACTTCACATCCATCTGCTACACTTTGAATTTCTTAAAAGTTGCATAAGCCAAAAACATTCTTACTGCTTCAAGTCTTGCTACTGGTGCAAAGGTTTCTTCATAGTCAATTCCTTCTTGCTATGAGTATCCCTTACATACTAATCTTGCTTTGTTTCTTACTACTCCTTGTTCATTCATCTTGTTTCTGACTACCCATTTAGTTCCAATCACATTCTTGTCTTTAGGTATAGGAACCAATTCCCATGTCTTGTTCTTTTCAATTTGATCTAGTTCTTCTTTCATAGCATTAATCTAATGTTCATCTTCACAAGCTTCATTAGTAGATTTAGGTTCAATTTGAGAAATCAAACATAAATGTACCTTATTTCTAGTCATAACTCCTTTGTCCAAACTTCCAATAACTTGTTCAATAGGATGATGTCTAGATAGATACCTGTTCAATGTCATAGTCATAGATCTTGCTTCAACTGTAGATTCTTCTTTAGATTCTTCTCTAGTTTCTTCTTTAGTTTTGTTTGTAGTATGATTCTCATTCAACAATTCACTATTAGTCTCATAGAATAATTCAGTAGTTTCAATGTTAGGTTGAGGATTAGCTTCTTCATCAGATTCATAATCAAGCATTCTTTCCTAAATTTTAAACTTCTCATCAACTTTAATATTTGCGCTCTCAACAATAGTTTTAGTTCTCTTATTGTAACATCTATATGCTTTTCTCTTCAAAGAATATCCAAGAAAAATACCTTCATCACTTCTAGGATCAAACTTTCCAATATCATCATCTTTCTTTATATAACATTTGCTTCCAAAAATTCTAAAATACTTAATTGAGGGTGCATGTCCAAACCATAATTCATAAGGTGTCTTGTTTGTGTCTACTTTGATTTGTACTTTGTTCATTGTATATACTACTATATCCACTACTTCTCTCCAAAATGTCTTTGCAAAATTATTCTCAAATAACATAGCTCTTGCTTCTTCAGTCACTGACCTGTTTCTTCTTTCTGAAATACCATTTTGTTTAGGTGTTTTAGGGGCTGAAAACTATCTCTTAATACCATTCACTTCACAAAAAGTGTTAAACTCTCTAGAAGTAAATACTCCACCTCTATCAGATCTCAAACATTTAATCTTCATTCCAGATTCATTCTCAACTTTATTCTTAATGATCTTAAACTTATCAAATGCTTCATATTTATCTTTTAGAAATGCAATCCACATCATTCTTGTAAAATCATCAACAAGAATCATAAAATACCTTTCTCCATAGAATCCTCTAGTCTTGGTAGGACCGCTCAAGTCTATATGAACAATCTCCAACTTTTTTGCCGATGTGAACTTCTTACTAGGAAATGAACTTCTCTTCTACTTAGTCATCACACATTCTTTGGAAATCATGTTAGTAGGATTCATAATTTTAGGCAAATCCCTTACCGCAAGTGTAGTACTCACTTTCACAATGTTATCAAAGCTTATATGACAAAACCTTCTATGTCATAACCAACTGTCATCAATTTTAGTAATCAAGCATGTCATCTCAGTAGGATTCAACTAAAATACATTACCTCTAGTTCTAGATCCAGTTCCAATTAGATTTCCATCTTTATCCTTTATCACACAAGTTTTCTCAGTAAACCAAACTTGATATCTCTTATCCACTAACTATCCAACACTCAAAAGATTATGTTTCAATCCATCAACAAAGTAAACATCATTAGTATTAATCTTTCCATCAAGAGTAATAGATCCTATACCTTTAATCAAACAAGGTGCATTGTTACCAACTCTAACAGCTCCTCCATCATAATTCTTATACTTTATGAACTTCTTCATATCTCCAGTCATATGATGTGAACAACCACTATCTATAATCCAATCATCTTTCTTTTCAACTTTGGAAACTAATGCTTTTTCTTCTTTAACATCAGATTCAGAATTTTCTTCTTTAATTGCTACAAATCCTATTTTATCATTATTCTCAGTATCACTTTCACTCAAAGTTCTTTCTATACTAGCTTCAAGATATTCATCATTAGCATAATAACATTCCTTAGATCTTCTAGGCTTGAAATTATTTCTATACTTCTTAACTCTCTTAGGACATTAAGATGCAAAATTACCATATTCTTGACAAGTCCAACATTTAAAATTTTTCTTACCATTTGGTTCTCTTTTCAAAAGCAAGGTAGTACCTTCTTCAATTTTCTTATCTTCTTCATTTCTAGATTTGCTGCTATTGGCATAATCTCCACTCACACTAGTACTTCTTGACAAAGTAGGATGAATACTAAAAGCACTAAATGTTGTCTCCATTCTAGGTAAGTCTCCTGATAACCTCAAGTTCATCTCTGCTACTTCCAATCTTCCAAGAAGAGTGTCTCTTGTAAAGTTTGTAGTACAAGGTATAACTTGTTCAATCATCTGTTTTGTTTGCTTAAATATAGGATTCAATTTCCTCAAAATTTTCCATATCACTTCATTCTCTGTCTTTGATCCTCCACAAGATTTTATCCCTACAACAATTTCTGACATTCTACCAATATAGCTTCTAACAGATTCATCTTCCATCATTCTAATATCTTCAAATGCACATATCCGATTATGTAATCTAGCTCTTTTTGCATGTTCATCACCTTCAAAAGTAGAGTGTAAAGATTTCCAAAGTTCATTGGATTTCTTAAAACATTTTACCTGACTGTATTCATTCTCTGGAAGTGTTTTCAAGAGTGCTTCTCTTGCAAGTATGTTACACATGAATAGATCTACCTCATCTTTAGAACTGGTTTCAAGACTGTCTTCTTCAATTATAGTCCTATCATTCTTTGTAATCAACCAATAGCTTGGTCCTAAACATAATAGATGTGTCTTCATCTTTTCCTTCCAGTTGTCAAAATTTACTCCATCAAACTTAGGGCTTTCTTTCCTGAAATTTGCCATGGATCTCCTTAAGCTGTTAAACTTTCCTTTCAAGGACCTACCGCTCTGATACCAATTTTTAGAAAGTAATGTCCACCAAGATAACTAAGAGGGGGGTGTGAATTAGTTATTAGATAATTATAAATTTTAACATCTTCAACAACATTTAACCATGTAAGCAATACAATTACTAACCATACAAAGATATTCATACACAATGACACAATAACACAAGATATGTTGACTAGGGAACCTCTTGATCAAAGAGTAAAACCCCGTGGGAATGATGCCCACAAAAGATGCACTTATATGAATATTCCTTATGAGATAATGGAATCTATTAGGATTCTTATGAAATACATTCAGTATATATAAATCCCTGTTAGGATATTTTGAATCCCTGTTAAAAGATTCTAACCCTGTTAAGAGTTATGGACAATGGAAGCACCCACTACCCAAACAGCTTCAAGGTAAGATCACTGAACACACTATCTAAATAACCATAATATTATTTAGTGGAATAATATGAAATATGTTACCTCCTTATTGTGCCAAACCGCACTTATTGCTACACTAGATCTCAATTCTAGATCTCTGTACTTCGCATGTCTTCCTTCACTTTCACATGCAACCAAACCATGCTCACACTTCTTTCATATTTCAACTCTATACAATAAGGAAAAACATTCCTTCCTTTATACCACACTCAAATAATTACAAATGAGTTGGCACACAATTACAAAATAAAAGTTTCCATACACTTCATCAAAATTACACAAAACTGTCAGCTTCCAAATGCAATATCTCTTCACAAGTGTGACCTCAAAGTTTGTCCTATGAACCATGTCACCATAAATGTGTCTCAAACTTCCCTTTAACTACACAAAACCAGAATCCATCCTGATTAGGAGATATCAACTAATTTCCACAAACCGCTACTCAGGAACACTGCCTAAGTACTGCTTTTACCAAAATGCTCATAACTTTCATGAATCAATGAATTACTATCTACGCTCTTAACCATAGACATATAACATATCAAAGAGTATAAACTCAACATCACATAGCTCCAACTACAATATCCCATGTGCATTAATCAAAACACTTTATGCTTCTCTGCTAGTCTCCAGAAGATCACTGTGTTGACATCAATGACAATCATAGTCATGAATGCAACAACAACTGCTACAGAATGACTGCCAACATCTAGCATTCATTCCTAACATGATTTATTTTCTATGTAATATATGTCAAACTCTGAAAGGATCATCATCCATTTAGCAAGTCTACCTATGAGGTAGCCTTACCGAGTAAATACTTGAGTGGATCAATTTTTGCTATGAGGTGTATTGTGTGCGCAAGCATGTAATGTCGCAACTTTTGGGAAGCAAACACAACTACAAGGCAAGATTTGTTAATGCTGGTGTAGTTAACCTCATGTGAAACAAGAGTATGACTAATGTAGTATATTTCTCTTTCTTTCTCATGTTCATCAAGTTAAGCTAGTAATGCCCCCAAGGAAGATACTGTCGCTGAAACATATAGAATAAGTGGCTTCTCTAGGATAGGAGGATTTTCCAAGTATTTCTTGATTTGATCTATTCTCTTTTGGAAATCCTCATTCCAAACACATTTGACTCCTTTGTGTAAGTTCTTGTTGAAAGGTTGAGCTCTATCCACCAATTGTGAAATGAACCTCCTTATGGATTGAAGATGTCCTTAAAGACTCCTCATTTGACTAATGTTTTTAGGAGGTGGTGTTGGAGCTTTTTCTTGTAGGACCAAACCTAAATCAATAGATGGGCTTGGATCTTAGGTCAGGAACTCAAGTTTGACAAGAAAATGGTCCAATTGATGAGGATTGAAAGGAATCCTCCTTCTTCTTTGAGCTCCACATCACTTAGGTGGGTATTGCCTTATCTACACACTCAAGACACCTTAAGATAAACAATAGGACTATAGATAGATTATTGTGGAATAATCTTCAAAACCCCTTAGGTAACTTGTACTCCAATGAAGCCAATTCACATGAAATAGCCCTACTTGCATAGAATGAGTCTGAAGACTAGAAAGGACCTCCTACTACTATTACCAACATGAAAGGGAAAGGCATTTGATTTTAATGATTTTAATGTTGGGTTGAAGAGTGTAAGAATTTGCAAATAGAAAATATTGAACCAAGATCAAGAGGTTGAAGAAAAGCACAAGAGAGAAAATATGAATGCAAGGATGGATTGAATAGATCCAATGAATGAAATGATTACATAATAGGCCTCCTTATATAGGAAAGGTGATATGAGAGAATGATAAGGAGCTAACAAGCTATCACCTATGCTAGGTGTAATCACATGTCCACCAAATGTGGATCATCCTCCAATATGAAATAAAGTATGTGCATTGGATTAGGATGATAATGTGATAAGAGCATGAAAGGTGGCTCTCACACACAATGAGGTATGTGAAGACAACTATCTCACCAAAAGTGAAATTTCTCCTACACCATGTGCTTAATAGATGTGCACACTCCTAGGTGTCTCAATCACAAATTACTATGCAATGCATTAACCTAAGTAAGATTAATAAAAGTGTAATTAGGAATAATTAATTACACCAACACCCCCCCTTAACTACAACTTAGGGGAATGCACTTAAACTCACAATGCAAGATGGGTCCCAGCTACAAGGCCATGTTAGGTACCCATGTACAAGATACATGAAATGCATAACTCTCATAAAGTGGAGAAAGAGGGAAAACCTCATGGGAAAAACCCTCCCCCAAAAAGAGAGAAGAAAACAAGATGCATGGATGGATGGAGTGCTTTGGGCTATTGTAGAGCCACCTAAAACTCTAACAAAGAGACCCCGAAGATACACTAAGTCTCTCATAGACTAGTGCCTTGTCCAATGGGCCACAAAGTCAAATACCCTATTGCAACAAAGAGCTATGAGATAAGAAAACAATACATTCTAATATGCCGATGCCTTACACCAGACATACACCATCAACTAGATCATACTTTAACAATCCATTTGTGTACCCAAATGTGTTATCACCCATTCAAAGGATTTTAACCCTCCCCTTAGAAGAGACCTATAAATGAGCAATACATTGACCAGCATCCATTGGAAGACAAACACGGGATACCCTTGATACCCTAGTTCATACACGCCTGAAGACCAGTCCTAGACCTAGTTGTTTCTGCGAAAACAACTCTATTACACACACATAGGAAATGCATATAGAAAGATCACAACACCCTTGATGCCATAATCAATAAATCTAAAACCCAAGATGGAGACAATCTGATAATAGTAGAAACATATTGAATCTCATACTTAAGACAAATTAATTACAATACATAAAATATTCTCTGAGCCAACAAAGGAGAAAAGAACACTCTATATGTAGAGAAGTAGAGAAAATCTATAGGAAAAGGACCCTTCATGGAACCAAAAAGGAACCCTTGGGAGCCAGGATTTCAGAACCCTTACAAAGTAAAAAATATAGCCATATATACCCCTGGTTATCTTGGAATCCTACACAAGTTAGGATGCAACAACCTATGGATAACCATGGTAAGAGTTAGGGTTTCCACCCACCAAAACAATTCAAAAGATCAGAAATTACTGCACTTTGGGGAAAACCAAGCAACTTGGCAAAGAACAGATCAAAAATTGATCTCCAATTATGATAATTCTTAGAATAGTGTACAGAAGATCATAAATCCACCATGAAAACCAATCTATTCAACCACCTGCCACACACCTTGAGCCATTCATCTCATTGCTTGCATGGTACAGATCTCTACAATCGATAATCACAACCTGGACCACACTGCAATGGCAAAGAAATCATCTCTTACCAGCTCCAGTCGCTTCTGCATTGAATTTTAGTCCTTTCTATTGCTAAGAAAACCTCAAAGATTTGAATTTGAATTTCAACAGTCATATTCATGGTGCATGCAACATATCAGTGATCAATATTTAAATCTGGGCCAACTTTAAGTCTTGACTGTCAGATTTCTTTATTTCGTAGGCCTTTATGTCTTAACTCAACTGCAACCCTCAGGTTTACCTCTAGCGAACATGCGACCAGGCATTTCCTATTTGTGAAGTGAAAACACTAACCCATCTTTAACTCTATGACTTGGAGAACAAAGGAAACCTGACCTATCTCAGCAACATCTGGTGAACAAGTGAGTGAAGGGAAATCAGCCATTCGCGGAAAACTTTATTCTATTGCCAGATATTTTAGGAATTGTGCAAACACTTGTTCACTGAACCACCAGCTTTTTTAGAACACTGCTATTTTACTATGCAAATGAGTGAACCATTTTAATATATCAGAACTGCCAAAAGATTGAAGAAACGTAATTGGACCCACACCAGGAAGATCAACGGTTGTCTCATCTTCACATAGCCTGACAAGATTCCATTAGATTACAAAACAACCATCGATCAAAGAATCTTTCCCTTCCCTAACAACCCTCTAACATGATACAAAATCAACAGACATCACAAGATCTGAAATCTCTAACAAAACCCATAAGAACATATGCCCGTCATCGATCAACTAGTAGTGTCAGGACCCTCTGACACATCTGGAAACCAGGTCCCACTGACGACCACCAACGTGTTAATACATGGCCCAATAAAATATCACCAACTATGCATACATGTCACCTTGGACCCACTAATCCTTTATGAGAATCAATGGCTATCGCTATACCACTATGTTAAATGTCAAGCATGTCATCCTGGTGGAATAATGACAACCATAAGATCAAACTGAACTTTAACCTGCCTGGATGCCAAGAAAATGGGTCCCACTGATAGGATTCCACTTCATACTCCCATTGACCAATCAGATACCAACAAATTAGCACACTTGGCATGTGGACCCACTTGAAAAGAAAGGCTACGTCATACAATAAAATCAACGGCTGGTGTAAAAGTGCATAGCTCTGACACATCTAATGAGAACATACGACCACCGTTAAATCAAGATGTTGTTAGAAAACCTAGGCCCAGAGACCACATGAACACATGACTAAAGAGAAGGAAGCCACCATGCCAAGTCACAAACAGTTAAGAGATAACTGCTTGGAAACAAGAGAATATGTGAACATAGTGTTTGACCAATCGCCGAGAGGAAAGATAAACTGCCAGGAAACTTGGAGAACTAGCAACAAGCAGGTCATCGCTAGTTCACTGAAATAAAAGACAAACCGTCTGAGGATTAAATGAATACATGACCAATGGGGAAATGAAATGTGCACATACATTTAACAAGACTTAAGTGGCTTGAAAAGGTAATGAAGAATTAGAACAGGGCCAGGGCATTTCTTACCAACAACTAGTTTTTCAAAAATTTGAACTAAGGGTTTCAAAGCCAAGGAAATAAAATGACCGCATAGACCAAAGGAAAAGTGCTAGGGCCAGGAAATTTTTTACACGTGCTAATAGTGGCTCTATCTGGGGATGATGGGAAATTTGTGTCCATGCAAGGATTTAGATCTCTAGGAGAGCAGACCATCCACAAAACAAAAATAGGGACCTTCACAAAAACTGACAATCGAACAGGAAAGCAGGAAACAGGAAAGGGAAAGACAACTGTACAAGGATTTACAATTTTTTACAAAAATTATACAATTTTATTCAATGGCCCCAGGCCACCAAAAGAAAATCAATGCCCCTCCTGAGTCAAAAATTTGATTCTCATCTACATATGTGGCTAGACACCTAAAATTATCTTGACCATCTAGTTGCCAACATATGTGAGTAACCATGGGTGAAAAAATGAAACTATAATGATCACCACCCATGTCTTTCTAGTCACAACTACCATACTCATATTTATACTCCAAGAATTAAGGAACATCACTCACTTCTTAATTAATGGAAACAATAAAAGGATCAAGTAATGCATTAGAAAATGTGACATATTGATTATCATGCATTACCCTATAATTACCTTGCTGAAAAGGACTTGGATCCTTTGATTTGCCTTCATGAATTACTTCAGCCACTAAGCAACTTGGTTCCTCCCTGATGTCATCATGAACTAAATTATCAACCAAGTGAAGGTCAATTTCAAAACTTTTGTGACAATAGGACAACCGATCTGCATAGTCATGTGTATCAAAAAATGTTTTGTCCCAATTATTGAAGACAAGGTCCTCAATACTGTCACCATCATTATCATATTTATCAAAAGAAGGAAAAGGGTTTGAACAAGGAACTTGTTGATCAATAGAATTCCTATGATAGGAGAACACACTATCATGTCCTTCAACCTCTTCTTTTGTAAATTCATTACATGAGGGGAGCTCTGGTATGCATGAGTCATCAAGAATAAGCACCTATTGCATCTTGTCTACATTTGAAAAACTCAAAAAATGTTAGTGGGTGGGAGGGAGAACATCAATACACTCACCATGAGCATGCAAAATTTGAGTAGCTGAGTAGCCATCCTTCTGTGGCCTAGCAAAAGATCCAGAATCAGGACAAGACTCAAAATCTATACAACCTTCCCAATCAGTACTCAAAACCATATGAAAGACACCAACATCCTTTGAAGATAAACAAACACTGATGACCTCATCATCTGATGAATCATACTGTACCTGGTTGTCATCTAGCAATGTTGGGGTAACAAAAGGATAAGAGGCACACATGTCAAAGTCAGATCTTCCTGACTCATGCTCTCGGTCAAAATTAATGTGTGTTGGTTGTAAGAACTTAGAGGCATCTCCCCCTAAATATCTGAGATATTCACAAGACAAGAAGTCTAAAATTTGTTCACTGTGAAGTAAACAGTTGTCCCCAACCTCACCTTCCTCTGATAATCAGTCATCAGCAACAACTTCATTCATCCAATCTTTTTCTTCATCTGACTGACTACACAAATCTTCTGCCCCATATTGAGAAAGAGCATCACTCTCATGATTACAAGAAAGAGTGTCAGCACTTGACACACCTCCTTCATAGGTTCCATCATTCTCAATAACATTACTACTAGACACAACTCCAAATGTATCTTCAAGATCAAGATCAACATCATTAAGTATCCACTCCCTAAGATGCACATAACACTCTTTATACAAGGAGGCTGGCCAATGGGTTGATCCAGGAAAATAGAGCTCCAAAAACAATCCAATGAACACAGACTCTGGAAACTCAACACCCTCTGGAAGCTGATCATATGCTTCACAAAGCTTCTCATAGAACAAAGGAATTGACAGCTCCCCTCTATTTCCCACCTTCAACCTTACCAATTTTATGCAATCCCTCTGGATGCCTTGATCTAATAATGCAAGCTCCTCCTCAAGCTTACCCATCATAACTTAATGCACTACTTCCATAAAATTTTGTAAGGATGCAACTAAAAACTTGAAGTATGCAAACTTCTACTCACACCTTGTCCTTTTCTTAGTGCTGGATCACTTAATAAGGAGACATTTCAGATCTTTGAGAAATACCTAAGAGTTTTGTAGCATAAGACTTTGTTGACTGGAAGGCGGGGTAGATCTAGGGCTCACCATGTAGCTCCATCAAATTCTTTGTTGTGTAGAGTCACCACCTCCTTGAAGAGGAAAATATTCTTCTTCTTTGTACCTCTTTCAATCAACCAAAACTACATCAGGATATCACACTGTCTATCAGGCGATGCACTGATCAAATAGAGAAATCAAAGCCACCACTCAATACTTATTGAGAAGATGTTAGCAAATGCTTTATTCTATATTTGACTCTATGCTCATTTAACCAGACTCTGGGATGATCTAGCCAATCAAGGAAAGCTTGTTGTCTTTTACTTCTTCCCTAGTAGAGTCACCAATTTGTTGGAGCTTTTTCTTGTAGGACCAAACCTAAATCAATAGATGGGCTTGGATCTCAGGTAAGGCACTCAATTTTGACAAAAAAATAGTCCAATTAATGAGGATTGAAAGGAATCCTCCTTCTTCTTTGAGCTCCACATCACTCAAGTGGGTATTGCTTTATCTGCACACTCAAGACACCTTAAGATAAACAATAGGCCTACAGATAGATTATTTTGGAATAATCTTCAAACCCCTTTAGGTAACTTGTACCCCAATGAAGCCAATTCACATGCAATAGCCCTACTTGCATAGAATGAGTCTGAAGACTAGAAAGGACCTCCTACTACTACTACCAACATGAAAGGGAAAGGCCTTTGATTTGAATGATTTTAATGTTGGGTTGAAGAGACCCTTGAGATACACTAAGTCTCTCATAGACCAGTGCCTTGTCCAATGGGCCATAGAGTCAAATAGCCTATTGTAACAAAGAGCTAGGAGACAAGAAAACAATACATTCTAATATGTTGATGCCTTACACCAAACATACACCATCAACCAGATCATACTTTAACAATCCACTTGTGTACCCAAATGTGTTATCACCCATTCAAAGGATTTTAACCCTCCCTTTAGAAGAGACCTATAAATGAGCAATACATTGACTAGCATCCACTGGAATATAAACATGAGATACCCTTGATGCCCTAGTTCATACACACCTAAAGACCAGTCCTAGACCTAGTTGTTTCTGCGAGAACAACTCTATTGCAAACACATAGGAAATGCATATAGAAAGATCACAACACCCTTGATGCCATAATCAATAAATCTAAAACCCAAGATGGATACAATCTGATAACAATAGAAACATATTGAATCTCATACATAAGACAAATTAATTAAAATACATATCATATTCTCTGAGCCAACAAAGGAGAAAAGAACACTCTATATGCAGAGAAGTAGAGAAAATCTACAGGAAAAGGACCTTTCGTGGAACCAAAAAGGAACCCTTGGGAACCAGGATTTCAGAACCCTTACAAATTCAAAAATACATCCATATATACCCCTGGTTATCTTGGAATCCTACACAAGTTAGGATGCAACAAGCTATGGATAACCATGGTAAGGGTTAGGGTTTCCACCCACCAAAACAATTCAAAAGATTAGAAATTACTGCACTTTGGGGAAAACCAAGCAACCTGGTGAAGAACAGATCAAAAATTGATCTCCAATTATGATAATTCTCATAATAGTGTACAGAAGATCATAAATCCACCATGAAAACTAGTCTATTCAACCACCTGCCACACACCTTGAGCCATTCATCTCATTCCTTGCATGGTACAGTTCTCTGCAATCAATCATCACACCCTGGACCACACTGCAATGACAAAAAAATCATCTCTTACCAACTCCAGTCACTTTTGCATTGAATTTTAGTCCTTTCTGTCACTGAGAAACCCTCAAAGATTTGAATTTGAATTTCAATGCTCATATTCATGGTGCTTACAACATATCAGCGGTCAATATTTAAATCTTGGCCAAGTTTAAGTGCTGACTGTCAGATTTCTTTATTTCACTGGCCTTTATGTCTTAACTCAACTGCGACCCTCGGCTTTACCTCTAGCAAACATGTGACTAGGAATTTCCTATTCGTGAAGTGAAAACACTAACCCATCTTTAACTCTATGACTTGGCAAACAAAGGAAACTTGACCTATCTCAGCAACATCTAGCAAACAAGCGACTGAAGGGAAATTAGCCATTCGTGAAAAACTTTATGCTACCACTATATATTTTAGTGATTGCACGAATGCTTGTTTGCTAAACCACTAGCTTTTATAGAACATTTCTATTTTACTATGTGAATGAGAAAACCCTTGTAATATATCAGAACCACTAAAAGATTGAAGAAACCTAATAGGGCCCGCACCAAGAAGATCAACGGTTGTCTCATCTTCGCATAGGGTGACAAGATTCCATCAAATTACAAGACAACCATCGATCGAAGAATATTTCCCTGCCTTGACAACCCTCTGACATGATATGAAATCAATGGATGTCACAAGATCTAAAACCTCTAAAAAAACCCATAAGAACATATGCCTGTCATCGATCGACTGACAGTGTCAGGACCCTCTGACACATCCCGAAACTAGGTCCCACTGACGACTGCCAATGTGTTAATACATGGACCAATAAAATATCACAAACTATGCATACGTGTCATCCTGGACCCACTAATCCTTTATGAGAATCAATGGCTATTACTATACCATTGTGTTAAAGGTTGAGCATGTCATCTTGGCGGAATAACAACAGCCATAAGATCAAACTGAACTTTAACCTGCCTGGACACCAAGAAAATTGGTCCCACTGACAAGATTCTACTTCATACTCCCATTGACCAATCAGATACCACTGAATCAGCACACTTGGCATGTGGACCTGCTTGAAAGGAAAGGCTACATCATATAGTAAAATCAACAACCGGCGTAAAAGTGCATAGCTCTGACACATCTCATGAGAACATACGACCAGTGTTAGATCGAGATGTTTTCAGAAAACTTGGGCCCAGAGACCATGCAAAAATGTGACTAAAGAGAAGGAAGCCACCACACCAAGTCGCAAATAGTTAAGAGATAACCACCTAGAAATAAGAGAATACGCGAACACAATGTTCACCCAATCGCTAAGAAGAGAGATAAACTGCCAGGAAACTTGGAGAACTAGCGACAAGCAGGTCATCGCTAGTTCGCCGAAATAAAAGACAAACCATTTGAGGATTAAATGACTATGTGACCAACGGGGAAAAGAAATGTGCACATGCATTTAACAAGACTAAAGTGGCTTGAAAAGGTAATGAAGAATTAGAACAGGGCCAGGGCATTTCTTACCAACAGCTAGTTTTTCAAAAATTTGAACTAAGGGTTTCAAAGCCAGGGAAATAAAATGATCGTAGGGACCAAAGGAAAAGTGCTAGGGCCAGGAAATTTTTTACATGTGCTAACAGGTGGCATATCTATGATTTCTTGGACTTTTTTAGGGTCTACCTCTATTCCTTTTGCTGAAATGATGAATCCTAGAAGTTTTCAAGAGGTGACACCAAATGCACACTTCTTAGGATTTAACCTTAATTGAAATTGTTCTATGCGATCTAGAATGAAGTTTCTAAATCATCTAAGTGTGTGTCTCTTTTCTTAGACTTGGCCAAAGTTTCATCAACATAATCTTTCATATTTTTATGTATCATGTCAAGAAAAATAGCTATCATAGCTCGTTGATAGGTGGCTCTTGCATTTTTAATCTAGAAGGAATAACGTTCCAACAATAGGTACCCCATGCACAAGTGAATGCAGTCTTTTCTTGATCTTTTGGAGCTATCTTAATCTGATTGTATCCAGAAAAACCATACTTCAAGGAATAAATCTTATAACCCATAGTCATGTCCACTATCATGTCTATATTGGGGAGTGGAAAATTATCATTTGGGCATGCTCTATTAACATCTCTAAAATCTATGCAAATTTGAATGGATTTGTCATTTTTGGAAATTGGTACAATGTGTTGGCACGTGCAAAATATTTCATGGCTCTAGCCCTTTTCCCCTAGTCTTTGCAATTATTTTTAGGTCTCTACCTTTAGCCCTATTTCAAATTTTTTAAAATATAGCTGTTGTATACAAAAACCCTTTGAAAAATCCTAGCCCTTTTCTAATTTCATGTTACCTTTTCAGGTCACTTAAAAACTTTTAAATGCATGTGTTTTATATTTTGGTCAGCCCCAGTGTTAACTTTTCCTAAGTTTCTACCCCCGGTGAATTTAATATTTCCTAAAGCCTTCAGCACCTAAATTTTTCCCTGAAAGCCTAAGTCTTAGCGTTTAATTCTTCCTATGTTTCGGCCTTAGTGTTTTCTAGGCCTAGTCTTCTGATAGCATTTCCATCCGACGGTCAATGTAAGTTCTCATAGACTTTGTCAGAAGCTTGAGATTTTACGTCGATCGTCGATCTTCCCTGATGACGTAGCCTTTCTTTTTGAGTGGGTCCACTTACTAGGTGTGTAGATTTAGCTATCTCTCATTGGTCCACCTATTATGATTCAGAATGTTATCAGTGGGACCGGTCTTCTTGGCTTTCAGGCAGATTAAAGTTCATTTTAATCTTGTGGCTATCGTTATACCATTTATATAACGTGCTTGATTTTTAATGCAGTGGTATAGCGATAGCCGTTGATTCTCATAAGGAAGGTAGGTAGGTCTGTTGACACATTTGCATAGTTGGTGACTTTTTATTTGTCCATGCATTAACATGTTGGTAGCTACCAGTGGGACCTAGTTTCCGGATGTGTCAGTGGGTCCTGATCCTGTCAGAGAATTGATGAACAACATATAATCTTATGGGTTTTTTTAGAGGCTTAAGATCTTGTGATGACCGTTGATTTTGTTTCCTATCAGATGGTTGTTAGAGATGGGAGAAGATTCTTGATCTAACGGTGGGTGTGTAATCTAATAGAATCTCAGATGGGTATGCGAACTTCAGACGATCGTCGATCTTCTTGATGTGGGCCTGGTCAAAGTTTCTCAATCTTTTGGCGGTTGGGGTAAGTTCTTTAGTGGCCGACAATTTTTTTTTAGGGTTTCACTCATTCACATGAAATACCAGTGGTTCTCTAATTTTTTTAGCGGTTCAGTGCACAAGCGTTCATGGAATCGCTAAACTTTCTGGCGGATAGATAAAATGTTTTATGAACTGGCGATGTCCTTTTCTCGCTAGTTCACTAAATGTGGGACCAAGGTTATTATTTTACTGTGGTCGCTAGGTTACGGAGTAAAAGGTGGGTTAAGTTTTTTTTTGTGAATTGGAAATGCATTGTCGCATGGTCGCTAGAGTGTAAAGCCGAGGTGGCAGTTGAGTTAAGATCATAAAAGACCGTGAAAGGGAGAGAACTGACGGTTGTGACTTAAAGTTGATCTGATTTTAAATGTTGACCGCTGATTTGTTGTTAAAGCCATAAAATGACCATTGAAGCTCAAATTTGAATTTGCAAAGGGTTTCAAGCAAGAGAAGGTACCAAAATTTATGGTTTTAATGACCGGTTTCGATTGATTTGGTGGCGATGGTTGTTGCAGATTGGTCCGAGGGTCCCAAAGGTAGGTGGCATGATGTTTTTGTACCAGGAGAAGTATGGTTTTATGTTCAAGATATGTTTGCAAGTGGCTGATTTGACTAGTTTTCATGGCAATTCCTTGTTGTTTTGTACTTTCCTCATGGATTTTGATGATTGCAAATCCGTTTGAGATTCTTTTTCTTCAAGTTGCTTATGTTTCTTCCCCTGCAATAAATTTTGAAGTAGTTTTTGGTTGGTTGAGTTGTTGAAACCCTAACCCTAGTCACCTGAAGCTTGATGGATCCTTTTTGAGGATTCCAAGGTGACTAGGGGTATAAGTAGTAAAATATTTTATTTTGAAAGGGTTCTGATCTTGATTAGTTCCAGAGAGTTGTAGTAGGCGGTATCTTATTGTATTAGATTGAATAGAATTTCCTTGTAGTCTTTTGCAGGTTATTGAAGTGGTTTTCTCTCTTCTCTACTTTGAACATGTACATGATTCATTATACTTAATACAATTATTTCAAGCTTTCAAGTCTCTCCTTGGTGTCAAATCTTGTGAATTCTAGATTTTCTGATCTATTGCATAGGGTTACCTTTGTATATGTTCTAGTCTTCAGTTCTTGATCTAGGATCAAGTGAAATATACTTTGGATAGGACATAGGTTCACTTTGATTTGTCTACAAAAAGATATTATAAGTAGAAAATGGGCTAAAATACTTGTGTTTATGGCTATGATTCTTTGACAATAGTTGGTTCATGTTTCAATGTCTGTATTTGAGATTTGCCCAATGTATAATGGCACTGATCAGATATTAGTATATTCAGTCAAGATCAATGTTGGATTGGCCCTTGCTTACCTCTTTCCATCTCTAGATATCAACACTCTTCAAGTTTTAATTGTATTTGGTTGATAGTAGTAATACCCTATAGTAATGGAGAGTCAATGAATGTGAGGTTAGAATTTAGCACTTTCTTACTATTCAATCTATTTTTTAGACCTAGTCTTTGGTGTGTGAAGCATAGTTTTCACTGGGTTACGTGTACCTACTTTGGTTTTGCAGAGCCAGAAGTGAAGAGGGTAGTCTTGTCCCTATAGTTGGTCCAGTTGCCCTAAGATCCTTATACATTTTGGAACTAACCAATCCTAAAATCAACCTGAGGGTATATTGGCAACCTAAGAGCATAAGCATCCATTTTGAACACCAACAAGATGGTGACTCTACTGGGGAAGTGTTACACAAGTCTATAGTAACTAGTAGGTCATCATTGAAAAATAGGGTTATTCTTGTCCCTTTTCTTGTAGTCTCATTTGGATATTTGTTAAGTGGTATTGTAACATTCCCAATATACTTGGGTGGAAACTCAAACATCCCTGTAGCAGTGCTAGTCAATAGATTTTTATCGAATACGTTATAGGGGTACTAGGTCCTGGAGAAAGGAGCATTTTGAAAGCTTGATGGAAGAAGGTATTCCAAGGACTTCTAGGCCTAGTTAGACAAGGGGAAGAAAGAAGAAAGGAAATCTTTCTCATACTTGGAGGAATAAAAAGGATACAAGAAAAGAAACTCAAACCAAGCCTAGTCAGGAAGAAAATATTTTAGAATATGAAGAGGCTATTGATTTGGGATTGAACCAGTATGAGGATGAATTTCAAGTGAGAGATGATGAGTCTAAGACTACTCTCCCTGAATCAGAAGAGATCTTTGAGGAGGTCTATGAATTGGAAAGAAGACTCCAAGAATAAGTTGCTATCAGGCAACAAAGAGAAAGGGACAAAGAGGATAAAGTAAGACAAGCAATGATAAGGGCTGATCAGCTAAAGAGGTAGTTGTTAGATTTGGAGGCAATTAATTTTGTCCCAAAGCCTGAAAGAGTAGAGGAACAACCTATTATGTATAAAACATATGAGATAACTAGGCCTAGAGATAAGGGAAAACAAAAAACTGTTAGAGTGTAGATTAGTGAATAGATTCATGTGGAAAACCCATTAGATCAAGGGTTGAGATTAGATGCAGACCTTGAGAGGGCTAGAAAGGAGAAATAAATGTGGGCTAAAGAACTAGAGAAGGCAGAGTTGGAGGCTACTACTACAGAAATGAGGAAGAAGATTGATTTTCTCAAGCATACCTCAGGACCTTCAAATGTTGCTGCTTCTTTTTGGGGGTGAGGTGGAAATCATAGTAACCTTGTAGCTCAAAAAAATGGCATTCGGAGTGCTGCTAAAATTCTTGATGGTTCAAACACAAGGACATCTACATCTCAAGGAATGGATCTACCACATGGAGTTCCTATTCATGAAAGGTACAAACAACTTATCTTTTTTGGTATTCTTGGTTATCCTAATGTTATTCCTGGTGAAATTAGAAAGAAACTCCCTAAGTTTACTAGAAACAATGTCATTACATGTGAAGAACATCTAAAAAAATTTATGGATGTAATAGATGATTATAATGTTGAGCCTAATGATGCTGTAATGAAGTTATTTGTACAATCTCTGACCGAGGATGCTAGGGATTGGTTTAGAGGATTGCCCCATGCTAGTATAGGATCTTGGAATGAATTTAAGAATTGTTTCAAAGAGCATCACAAAGATAAAATAAATGAGGGTTTTATTTTGAATGAATTAAATAATATAAAGAAAAATTAGAATGAAGAAGTCCTTGAATTTATTATAAGATTCCAAAAGGCTATGCATAGGCTACTACAATTTATCAGATTAGATGATAGGGTGTGTCTTGTGACATACTTAAATTATTTTGATGCAAAGATGGGTTACCTCTTAAGGGATAAGAACCCTAGAAATCTTGGGGAGGCATACAAGTTGGCTATCAACATAGAAAGTAATAGAAGAATATTAGGAAAATTAGGGAGGAGAGATGATTATAGGCCTCAAGTGCAAAACAAGAAAGAAATGGGAAGGTCTGCTAATTTTAAGCCTAAGGAGGAGGACAATCTAAAGTAGATTCTAAGTGCTTTAGAGAGTCTGAAGCCTAATGAAAAAATAAACAATAAGGTTGCAACAAATGACAGCCCACCTTCAAGTAATTTTAGCAGGCAACCAAGAATGCAGAATTACCCATACAATACTCAGTGGAAGGATGGCAAGCCCATTTTTCCAGTTAAAAGGGATAGGCCTAATGATAGGATTCCTAACCCTTTGTAAAGAAGTTTAGTTAACATGAATGATGATATCCCATGGTGTACTATTTGTAAATCTCCTCATAGTCTAGAACATTGTGTTATTGCTTTGAATTTACCTGATAACCAAGAGCAAGATGAGCAGTATGATAGCAGTGGTTGTGGAATGAATTCTTCACATGCATGGGATGAGGTTGAATCTACTGATGGTGAGGAGGAAGAATTTGATGATGTTGGATGTGGTACAATGAAGTGTGAGGAACATGTTTCCTTAAGGAGACCCTCTGATGAGGAAATTGCACAAATCATTGCAGACATGGTCACTCAAGCTAAGAGTAATTACAATTTGAGAAGCAAGATAGTTGGGGGTACAAGTGGTAAACCAGGTAGCATGTTTATCAATAATTTTGAAAGGAACACACAACAACATGAGGAAAAAGAAAAGGGTGCTGGTGTTGTCAGTCAGGTTAAAATAAAAAAGAAGAGTGGGCCTACTGCAATACCTAAGGGTAAAGAAAAGACATCAGAAGTAGCTATCCCCATACCTCAAAAGGAAGATGAATCTGTACAAAAGAGTAACTCTGACTTGATTGTCCAAAAAGAGGATAAAGATATCTCTGAGATTAAGGAAGATAGGAGCAACCATTCTTATGTTCCCATTAATATGACTAAATTGCTTTCACAAATAACTGTCAAGGTTCCATGAAGGTCTAAGAAATGAACAGAGGTGACAAGCATGTGGCTACTTTAGATGACACACCTGACAGTAAAAATGAAGAAATTGTCTCTAAGATTCCTCAGAGGTATTTGGATGCAAGCATTGTAAATACTACATCAGGGATAGTCGATCCTTTTTTCTTGTCCCTTATGATAAATGGAAAATTATTGAACAATTGCATGATTGGTTCTGGAGCATCAAACACTATCATGCCTATAGAGATCATGAAGTCACTAGGACTAAAGGTTGATACACCTCATGGGAGATGCCAAGCTATGGACTCAAGAGAAGTGCCAGTTATTGGTACCATTAAGGCTTTTCCTTATAAATTAGTAGCATTTCCTGACAAACAATTAACTATGAGTGTTCTTGTAGTCAACATTCCCCCTCAATATAGAATGTTGTTATCTAGAAAGTGGAGTGCCTCCATGGGAGGAAGTATTCAATGTGACTTGTCCTTTGCCACTTTTAGCATTGAAGATGAAAGTGTGAAAGTTTCAAGGGAAGCTAGAACTCCACATATGATTGAGGAGGATGAAGAGGACAATATGAATTGTTTTGTGGACACTAATATTGGTTCTTTTAAAGTTTGAGAGAGAGAGATGAAAGAAAGGGTCAAGCCTATCTTTCTAGTTGATGATAAAAGTAACATGGTAGAAGGTAATGTATTATGGACCCTGTATTTTGATGGAGCAAGTTCAGAGGAAGGTGATGGAGTAGGAGTGCTATTGATATCCCCAAGTGGTAAGACTTTTAAGTTTTCTTTCACTCTCTTGTTCCCTTGCACAAATAATGTTCCTAAATATGAGGCCCTACTGATTGGCTTGAGACAAGCATCAAAACATGAGATCAAAAATCTTAGGGTGATTGGTGACTCTGAGTTAATAGTTTCTCAAATTAGATCAAAGTATGCATCAAAGAATCAAAGGCTGAAACAATATAGAAATGTTGTTTGGGATGAAATTGAAGGTTTCTGTGCCTTTGGTATTGATTGGGTGGATAGAAGCCAAAACAGGATGGCTGACTTACTAGCAAACATAGCATTAAGGCCGGAGGATATTACCTTTATAGGGATATCCAAGATTAAGTGCAAGTCTCAGCCTTCTATCCCAGACAATGTTGAGAATTAGCAGGTATTTTCTGATTATTAGGATATACTAAGGTTTTTGCAATGTGAATCTCATTTTGATGGTTAGGAGATGGATTTTAGTACTTTTGTTGACATTCGAAATGGAAAAGAGAATGTTCTTGGGAAGGAAGTTTTGCAGTTAAAATCAAATAGGATCCCAAGGGGACTGGTTTCTCTTGAGAGGGCATTTGATGATAAAGAAAGGACTTATTTTCCTAAATTTGTTGATAAGATAAATGATTTGGATGAAATAAATTTAGGAACAAGTCAAATACCCAAAAATGTTTACATAGGTAAATGTTTGTCCCAAAGAACTAGGAATAATCTAATTGATCTTCTCAAAAGATTCAGACATGTCTTTGCATGGTCTTATGATGATTTGAAAGCCTATAGAGAAGATTTATTCTAGCATGAAATACCATTGAAGGAGGGAACCAAACCTTTTAGGAAAAAGTTAAGGCCTGTGAACCCTACTTTGGCACCAAAAATGCAAGATGAACTCAAAAAGATGATGGATGCTAGCATTATCAAGCCTATCAAACATTCTACTTGGGTGTCAAACTTGGTTCTGGTTAGGAAGAAGAATGGTGACATTAGGTTATGTGTTGATTTTAGGAATTTGAATGTCAATTCTTTGAAGGAAAATTATGGTTTGCTTAATATGGAGAACATGTTGTAGAGGGTTACTAGTTTAGAGTTAATTTCCATGATGGATGGTTTCTATGGATATAATCAAGTCATGGTCAAGGAATTAGAATAATTTAAGACTACATTCACTACCCCTTGGGGAACATATGTTTATATTAGAATGCCTTTTGGTTTGACAAATGCAGGAGCTACTTTTCAGAGAGCTATGGATGTAGCCTTTGTAGGCTTTATAAAGAAATTTCTAGTGGTGTATCAGGATGATCTCACAACATATTCAGATAAGGAAGGTCAACATTGTGAACATCTTGAGAAAAATTTTATTAGGGCCTTGGAGTATGGGATCTCTTTGAATCCAAAGAAGTGTTCTTTTGGTGTTGTGGAAGGAAAGCTCTTAGGACATATTGTGTCCAAGGATGGAGTGAGAATTGACCCTGAAAGGGTTATGGCTATAGATAAACTTTCACCACCTAGAAATGTTAAATGAATACAGTCTTTCTTTGGGTAGGTAAATTTCCTAAGGAGATTTGTTACAAATTTTGCAGAAATCAATATCCCTATCTCTAGGATGTTGAAAAAGGAGGCAAAGATTGAGTGGAATGAAGAAGCAGATGAATCTTTCAGAAGTATCAAAAAGGCCATCAAGGATGCTCTAGTTTTAAGGACACCTGATTATGGTAAGCCCATGCAGATATTTTCTTTTGCTTCTTATCATACAGTTGTAGCAGTTTTATTACAAAAGAATTCAGATGGATATGAACAACCCATATCCTTTTTTAGTAAATCCTTACAAGTAGCATAATTGAAATATGATATTACGGAGCAACAGGCTTATGCCTTATTCAAAGGAGTCAAGGCTTTTAGATGTTATCTTGTAGGAGCTAAGGTGGTTGCTTATGTTCCTAGTGCTACAATTAAGGATATATTGGTGCAACAAGAAGTTTTAGGAAAAAGATGTAGATGGATCAATAGGATCCAAGAATTTAATATTGATATCTAGATTACAAAATTGGTAAGAGGCTTAGGTCTTGCAAAGGTAATGGCACAAAGCAATTTAGTTGCAAATCATGTGAATGTGTTAGAAGAAGAACAAAGGCCATACATTTGTGATATGGATTATTGTGATTGGTACAAAGATGTTATTGGCTACTTGCAAAAATTGGTCCTTCCCCCTAAGATGGATGAAAATAGAAGGAGAACTATCAAGTTTCAATCTGCAAAGTATGTCATTATTGTTAGAGTAGTCTTATGTTAGCTAATAATTAAATCATTTAATTATTAGTTTATCATACTCTAGGCTTAAGTTTCACTTAGGCGCTTTATAATTCTTTAAGGTTTTAGCCTTTAGGGTTTCATGTTTCCTTTTATAAGGATTCACTTCTTTCATTTCAATAAGGAGATTGTATTATTTTCATCATTGGTTAATAGAAGATTATTTTCTTGCAACATGGTTTTGTAGTCTCTGGCCTTTTGGCCGCCATAGCTTTCTGTCTTTTTGCTTGTTCTTTGTGACAGTCTTGCATGCAGGTGTTCTTGGGATGATTTGTGTTTGTCAAATCTAACATGGTATCAGAGCCATCTTGCTGCTGGCTGTTTGAGTTTTATTGAAGCTGTCAGACTCAGAGGGTTTCAGAAGCTTTTTTAGCTTTTTTTTGTGGATCTGGGGGGGAGCCAAAATTTGGCTCACCTTGGGCAAAAACGGACACCACCATTGTGTCCGAAAGGCCCAAAAACCCCAGAATCCATATAAAATTTGTCCATTTTGGACACTTTTGCAATTTGAGGCAAAATTTTTTAAGTACCAGGCCGTACGACCTGGCACGCGGATCGAGACGGTGATTTTTTAAAAAAAAAAAAAAATAAATTTTTGGGGGGCGCCGCCCAGTGGCCACCCCCGCGCCACCCAGCAGCAACCGCATAGCAGCCACTGCCTGGGCGGCCACCGCGTTCAAGCGGGCCCCGGCCCCCGCTCCGCCCGGCCCACCGCCGCTCCGCCGACTGCACAGCCGCTGCCTCCGCTCCGCGGCCCCAGCCACCTCCCGGCCCCGCTCCGCTCTGCACAGCAGCTCCGCTCCGCGGCCCCAGCCGCCTCCCGGCCCCGCTCCGCTCTGCACAGCAGCTCCTCCGCGGCCCCAGCCGCCTCCCGGCCCCGCTCCGCTCCAGCGGCGCACCGCTCCACCGGCCGCGCCGCCGCCTGGGCCCCCGGTGGGTTTTTAAGCCCGCAGGCCCTAAAGGCGGTCATATGGATGACCGGGAGCTCTGGTTCCAGCCCCCTGTGCGCGCCATGCACCCAGGGGCCCTTTTTTTTAGCCCCAGGGGCTTAAAACATGCCTTGGTGAGTTTTTTGGGGGTACTTGGGCCTTTTTCGCTCTACAAGGAGCATACGGGGGTCTTTTTCTGACTTCCATATATCGTCGGAAAGCTCTTTCCGACCACTTTTCGATGGTGGAGGTTAGGGGTTTTGGTTCGACCATTTAAATAGTGTTTTTTTCTGTTGAAGTCTGATGTCTCTTTTTGCCTTCCGGGAGTCATATCTGGCTCATCCGGACTCCTTTTTCGGCAAACGAGATATCGTCGGAAAGATGGTTCTGTGTACTATTCAATGGAAGAGGTATTTCTTCCAGATTCTACTCCAAGTTTTCACTCCTCTGAGTTATGCAATTTATGCCCTCTGGTGGTGTGCTTGGTTCTACAGGTCCGGGGATCTCTTCTTCTGGTTTCTTAGTGCACTCTTCTTTCTGACTTCTGAGCTTGCATGCTCTTTCTGATGTATCTTTGTTCTGTAAATGCACTGAGATAAAGTGCCCTCTTCTACATTTCTAGGATCTTTTTCACCTGGTTCAGTTTTAGTATTCGCACTCAGTTATAAAGTGCCATGGGGGAATTCTGATGCATTTGCCACTATAGGCGCATCCACTCTTATCAAGTGAGTGTACCTTCCATGACATTAGCCCATGTAGACTGTGTCTATGACACTACCCTTTATCCTCTGTGTGTGCTTCTGTTGCACTGTTGGTGTTCCTGGTTCTTCTTCTGCAGCTATTTCTGGCATCGCATTTCAGTGTTCCTGTCACCTCTCCCAGTTCAGCATTATGGGGGGGTTCACCTGTTGGCTCTATTGCTTCCTTGGTTTGGTTGAGTGATCTACGTATTCAGTTTTTGTTCCTATGTACTAGGCGGATGCAGTGGCTAGGCACCTATGCATTTCGGTGAGATGGATCATCTACTATATAGACACTCATTCATTCCTTTTTTGGAGGTCACCTCTTCGATTGATCAGCTCTTCAGACACTTGTCTTCTCTACCTGGTCATGCACTTCAGTGGGGGTTCTAGCAGTATCTTCTGACAGAGTTTTCAGACATGCTTCGGAGGAGCTTCTTGCTCTCTTCTTGTTCCTTTCTCTGGGACATCTTTTGCTTTATGTTTGGGTACCTGATCAGGCCTAGTTGCCGGGACCCATCTTTCCTGCTTTCTGCAGTAGTTTAGCTTTTTTTGCTTCTCCCTAAGTTACACTTAAGGGGGGGTGTTAGAGTAGTCTTATGTTAGCTAATAATTAAATCATTTAATTATTAGTTTATCATACTCTAGGCTTAAGTTTCACTTAGGCGCTTTATAATTCTTTAGGGTTTTAGCCTTTAGGGTTTCGTGTTTCCTTTTATAAGGATTCACTTCTTTCATTTCAATAAGGAGATTGTATTATTTTCATCATTGGTTAATAGAAGATTATTTTCTTGCAACATGGTTTTGCAGTCTCTGGCCTTTTGGCCGCCATAGCTTTCTATCTTTTTGCTTCTTCTTTGTGACAGTCTTGCATGCAGGTGTTCTTGGGATGATTTGCGTTTGTCAAATCTAACAATTATACATGGTAAGTTGTGGTGGAGAAGCAATGAAGGAGTATTGCTAAAATTCATAGACCATGAGAGGTCTGAGGCTCTATTAAAGAAAATGCACCAAGGTGTGTGTGGAGGACATTATATGGAAAAGACCACAGCCCACAAGATCCTTAGGTCTAGATTTTGGTGGCCTATAGTTTTTAAGGATACCCATCAGTTTGTAAGAAAATGTGATGCATGTCAGAGATTTGCTAGAAAGTTGAAATTTAATGGGAATTTACCACTCAGACCTATTGCAGTTCAGGCTCCATTCCAGAAGTGGGGTATTGACTTCATTGGGGAAATTCCAAATAAGTCTAGTGGTGGACATTCTTACATACTAGTGGGTTGAACCTATCCCCACTAGAAAGGCTACTAGCAGAGTGGTGATAGATTTTATGATGCAAAACATCCATACCAGGTTTGGTTGCCCAGAGGTAATTGTGGTTGATAATGCAATGTGTTTTAGATCACATGAATTTAGTGATTTTTGTCAGCAATATGGGATACACATTTCATTTTCTTTTCCATATCATCCACAAGGAAATGACCAAGCTGAGTCTAGTAATAAAAGTCTGATTAAGATTGTCAAGAGAGTGTTGGACAAGAATAAGAATGTCTGGGACTCAAAGATATGGTGGGCACTATGGGCTGACAGGGTAACTATAAAGAGGGCCATAGGTTGTGCTCCATTTGATTTGGTATATGGAATAGGTGCTAGATTGCCTCAAAATAATCTATTGTAGATGTACAGGTTTATCCAAGCATATTATGAGGACATGAATGATGAAATGAGAGTAAGAATGGATGAACTGATCCAATTGGAAGAGGTAAGGAGGGATGCACATGAAAGAAATGAGGCATTGTAGAGACAATGTAAGAATTTGTTTGATAGGAGGGCCACCCAAAGAAGTTTTGAAATTGATGACCTCGTCTTGATGTGGAATGCAAGGTTGGAAGATAAGGGGAAGCATGGAAAGTTTGATCCAATTTGGTTGGGCCCTTATCTTATTGAAATCAAATGGGGGACAGATTCTTATGTTCTAAAAGATTTAACTAGTGGTACTTTGGAATTGCCTGTTCATGGACAATTCCTAAAGTTTTACTTCTCCTAAAGTATCTTGTCCATGAGCAGTAGTTTAGGTTTTCCCTTGTACAGTCGTTTATTTTTGCTTTTTGTGTATTGAAGTTTTGAGTTGGTCTGCTCTTCCAGGAGATTCTAGCTTGCTTGTTCTATCTACAGGAGATACACATCCCTGAGTATGAGCAACTATTGGCACATGCAAAAAATTTCATGGCTCTAGCCCTTTTCCCCTGGTATCTATAGTTATTTTTAGGTCTCTGCCTTTAGCCCTAGTTCAAATTTTTGAAAATATAACCGTTGCATACAAAAACCCTTTGAAAAATCCTAGCCCTTTTCTAATTTTGTGTTACCTTTTCGGGTCACTTAAAAACTTTTAAATGCATGTGTTTTATATTTTGGTCGGCCCCAGTGTTAAATTTTCCAAAGTTTCTACTCTCGGTGAATTTAATATTTCCTAAAGCCTTCAATGCCTAAATTTTTCCCCGAAAGCCTAAGTCTTAGCATTTAATTTTTCCTATGTTTCGGCCTTAGTGTTTTTTGGTCCCGATCTTCTGACAGCATTTTCATTTGACGGTCAACGTAAGTTCTCATAAACTTTGTTAGAAGCTTGAGATTTTACTCCAATCATTGATCTTCCCTGATGACGTAGCCTTTCTTTTCGAGCGGGTCCACTTGCCAAGTGTGCAGATTTGGCTGTCTCTCATTCATCCACCTATTATGATTTAGAATGTTGTTAGTGGGACCGGTCTTCTTGGCTTTTAGGTAGATTAAAGTTCATTTTAATCTTGTGGCTATCATTATACCATTGATATAATGTGCTTGATTTTTAATGCAATGGTATAGCGACAACCGTTGATTCTCGTAAGGAAGGCAGGTGGGTCTGTTGACATGTTTGTATAGTTGGTAGCTTTTTATTCGTCCACCTATTAACACGTTGGCAACTGTCAATGGGACCTAGTTTTTCGATGTGTCAGTGGGTCCTAATCTTGTCAGAGAATCGATGAATGACGTATAATCTTATGGGTTTTTTCAGAGGCTTAAGATCTTGCAAAGGCCATTGATTTTGTTTCCTGTCAGATGGTTGTCAGAGATGGGAGGATATTCTCAATCTAACAGTGGGTGTGTAATCTAATAGAATCTTGGATGGGTATGCGAACTTCAGATGGTCATTGATCTTCTTGATGTGGGCCCAGTCAAATTTTTTTAGTCTTTTGGCGGTTGGGGTAAGTGCTTTAGCGGTCAATAATTTTTTTTGAAGGTTTCACTCATTCACATGAAATAGCAATGGTTCTCTAAGTGTTTTAGCAGTTCAACAAACAAGCATTCGTGGAATCACTAAACTTTCTAGCAGATAGATAAAATGTTTTACAAACTGGTGATGTCTTTTTGTCGCTAGTTCGCTAAATGTGGGACCGAGGTTATTGTTTTCCTGTGGTCACTAGGTCATGGAGTTAAAAGGTGGGTTAAGTTTTCTTTTCATGAATTGGAAATGCATTGTCGCATGGTCGCTAGAGGGTAAACCCGGGGTGGTAGTTGAGTTAAGATCATAAAAGACCATGAAAGGTAGAGATCTGATGGTTGCAACTTAAAGTTGATCTGATTTTAAATGTTGACCATCAATTTGCTATTAAAGCGATAAAATGACTGTTGAAGTTCAAATTTGAATTTGCAGAGGGTTTCAAGTGACAGAAGGTAACAAAATTTATGGTTTTAATTTTTGGTTTCAATTGATTTGGTGGTGTTGGTTGTTGTAGATTGGTCTGAGGGTCCTGAAGGTAGGTGGCATGATTTTTTTGTACCAGGAGAAGTATGGTTTTGTGCTCAAGATATGTTTGCAGGTGGCCAATTTGACTCATTTTCATGGCAATTCCTTATTATTTTGTACTGTCCTCACAGATTTTGATGATTGTAGATCCATCTGAGATTCTTTTTCTCTGGATTGCTTATGTTTCTTCCCCTGCAATAAATTTTGATGTAGTTTCTAGTTGGTTGAGTTGTTGAAACCCTAACCCTAGTCACCCAAAGCTTGATGCATCCTTTTTGAGGATTCCAAGGTGACTAGGGGTATAAGTAGTAAAATGTTTTATTTTGAAAGGGTTCTGATCTTGATTAGTTCTAGGGAGTTGTAGCAGGCAGTATCTTATTGTATTAGATTGAATAGAATTTCCTTGTAGTCTTTTGTAGGTCATTAAAGTGGTTTTCTCTCTTCTTTGCTTTGAACATGTACATGATTCATTATACTTAATACAATTATTTCAATCTTTCAAGTCTCTCCTTGGTGTCAATCTTGTGAATTCTAGATTTTCTGATCTATTGCATAGGGTTACTTTTGTATATGTTCTAGTCTTCAGTTCTTGATCTAGGATCAAGTGAAATATACTTTGGATAGGACATAGATTCACTTTGATTTGTCTACAAAAGGATATTATAAGTAGTAAATGGGCTGAAATACTTGTGTTTATGTCTATGAGTCTTTGACAATAGTTGGTTCATGTTTCAATGTCTGTATTTGAGATTTTCCTAATGGATAATGGCACTAATCAGAGATTAGTATATTCAGTCGAGTTCAATGCTAGATTGGCCCTTACTTACCTCTTTCCATCTCTAGATATCAACACTCTTCAAGTTTTAATTGTATTTGGTTGATATTAGTAATACCCTATAGTAATGGAGAGTCAATGAATGTGAGGTTAGCATTTAGCACTTTCTTACTATTCAATCTGTTGTTTAGACCCAGTCTTTGGTGTGTGAAGCATAGTTTTCACTGGGTTAGGTGTACCCACCTTGGTTTTGTAGACCCAAAAGTAAAGAGGGCAGTCTTGTCCCTACAATTGGTCCAGTTTCCCTAAGATCCTTATACATTTTGGAACTAACCAATCCAAAAATCAACTTGAGGGTATATTGGCAGCCTAAGAGCATAAGCATCCATTTTGAACACCAACACAATGTTTGATATCCATTCAACATAGTCAATAGCTCTTATGAATCCTGCACCAAGGAGTTTCTCTAATTCTACTTTGACTAGAAGAGCTATGTGAGGATGCAACTTTCTCAATTTTTGTTTGACTAGTTTTACACCTAGAGCTACGGACAAGTGATGCATGATAAGATTAGTGTCCAACCCTAGCATATATGAATAAGTCCAAGAAAATTTGATCTTCTTTTTTTGTAAGAACTTGGTGTAAGCTTCTTTTTCTTGTGGTGACAAGGACTGAGCCAAATGTACTATCTGTGGAGCCTCATCCATACCCAAATTGACTGCTTGTATTGGCTCAATAAGCACTGAAGATCTATCTTGAAAGTAGCTAGGGAGATGATCAAGTACCTCTTCCTTAGGCACCTTAGAGAGGTTTTCACCCTTGGATACGTCATTTATTTTTAATCTTTATGGTTCTGACACCGCCACATAGTGGTTTTCACCATCAAAACTCTTATTCTCTTTTTCTTTTCTTTTTAGTTTGTGAATAAGGTACTTGATATCTGGCTCTATCATGCAGGTAGCCGGTTCACTAGTGGAAGAGACTATAGGTTCAATAGCATTCAAGTAACATTTTATCTCATAATCATTTTGGAAAGTTAAGAGCTCAGGTTCTTGATAGCATTGAGACCAATCAATGAGGTTAGGATGAGAAAGAGGTAAGTCAATGACTAGTTCAAGGTTATGAATGTGAATGATATCATCTCTGGTGATCAAAGATTCAGAGTCTATCAAGTATCCTTCTAAGCTACCCAAATCAGGAATCATCCTAACAAGTGAAGATTCATCCACCAAGGAAACATGTGGGTTCAAATCCTCTAATCCTACACATGACTCATCAGCTACTTTAGGTTGAGAACTAGAAGTGTGGTTGACATCAACATCCCTATCAACTGTAGAAGGATATGAGTGAGAGTCCCATTCATACTCATGTGAATTTGTTTCTGAATCCTGACTAAGATGTTTACACCATGATGGTTTGGGACATCTTGATGTGGAAGCTCTAATGTAATCAAGAGTAAAATCTCTCTCCATCAAAAAAAAAAAATTCTTACGTTGACATTCTTTGATAGGATCTTCTACATCTGATTCATCTTTTTCTAAGTTTGCAACTATCACATGAGAAACTAGACTATCTGAATCTCCCCAAAGGAGTTTGGTGGAAGGGACCCAATATTTGTTAGGATTAACAGTCCATAATACAACTGAGAGGGGGGGGGTGAATCAGTTGTATGATAGAATATTAAAATTTAAACTTTAAGCTTATTAATATTAGATCCAATGAACACCAACATAGTAAAACAATATTTTGGTTATGGGAAAACCCTATTAAAGGTAAAAACCCCAGTGGGAATTAGCACCCACTAATGATGTACTGAGAGTATAGTAATCCTTGTTAGAAGATATAGCCCTATTAGGAGCTTGTTGAAACATTACAGTACATAGTCCTTATTAGGGGACAAACCCTGTTAGGATTCAAGAACAAAGAGGGCTTACTATCCAAGGCTCACTACCTAAAGAAGGTTAAGTCCACCTTCTGAACTCACTAGTTCGCAACAAGTCTATATGAAGAAATACATAATCTTTTGAATTGTTTGCCAGCAACTATCTTTGCTTGATCAGTTCCAAAGAAGTCCACCAACAATCCTCTACTCTACATACAATAGACACAAGTTCGCAACCTTCTTATATCACATATATCCATCCATATCTTTTCCAAAGAAAAGACCTTACATTTATACCTTATTACATTTTACCAAGATCAGGTTGGCCCATAAGGCTTTCCTAATTACAAACAATTACATAAGCCCTTGCTAAGATATGCATGGTATCTAAATTTTTTTTATAATGATTACATTACAATAATTAAGGACCGACATCCTTGAATTATGCTTGTCAAACAAAAACACATGCTTCATTCCCTTATTCAGCTTCAGAATAAGCCATTGCCAAAGAACATGCCCCAAATGATGTCACCAATAATTTCATACCTTGTGCTAACCAATGAAAATTATTTAGCACTTCCACCATCATCCTTCAAGGTCGCATACCTTGAATCCAATCCTTCTGAAATCTATACCAAAAACACAAAGACTAACTCTGTCAATTCTCATTGTCACAGTCCAGTGACCAATCTTTACCAAAATAGTTGTATCTTCCTTAATATGTATTCATTAATGATGTGATCTCAAATATAAGATCACAAAATCCATCTGAACTCTCACCTAACTTTGCAGCATCTGAAACATCTGTACACCCTCCATACACTATGATTACTAGTCTAGTTCCTTTATAGAAGCATATGTTGACATCAGTGACAAAACACAAATGACAACAGTATGAGTGTCCATTCAGTAATGTAGTAATTAAACAAATTAAATATCTCAATTACCACCCATGCATTAGAAATATCCAAAAATCTCCCCCTTTGGAATTGATGTCAACATATGGGAAAATCTTTATCCCAAAGTTGTATCAACCCAAAAGTCCTTCAACTGAACAATCTCTCTAATCAGTGAGGTTTTTCATTTTCACATAGCAACACTCCCCCTTTGACAACAATGGCAAAGGGTGCCATGGGGCTTCAACTGGCTTAACATATAAACTTTCTCCTATGATCACTCCCCCTGAGGAGTAGATCCCTACATCCAGTCTAGAAAAAGATAAGGCTCTAAATACTTCTGGACTGATGCATTTATGCATCATTTAGTTCTGACTAGGAGGGGCCTAAAACCATAGCATACCTCTGATATATTCAAAGGTATCTTTTAGTAGTGGCTTTGTGAGGATGTCTACAATCTACTCTTTTGTACTAATATATTCTAATTTGATTTCCTTTTGTGCCACCTTGTTTCTCAAGAAGTGATACTTGATAGAAATATGTTTAGTTTTAGAATGCATTAACAAATTCTTTGACATATTTACTATACTGGTGTTGTCACAATGAATAACCATAGGCTCTTCAAAAGTTATTCCAATGTCTATCAGCATTTGTTTCATCCAAATAATCTGAGTGCAATTTATAGCAGTAACAACATACTCTGATTTAGCAGTAGATTGTGCTATACAATCTTGTTTCTTACTTAGCCAAGAAACCAACTTTTTCCCAAGGAAAAATGCACCACCACTTGTACTTTTTCTGTCATCAATATTTCCTTCCCAATCAGCATCAGTATAAGCATGAAGTTCAAATCTATTATTACTCTCATACCATAAACCATAGTCTATGGTTCCTTTGAGATACCTTAGTATCCTTTTAACAATAGCTAGATGAGTCTCTTTGGGTTCTTCCTGAGATCTAGCAACGATTCCAATAGCATTAGCAATATCTGGTCTAGTGTGAGTCAGATATTGTAATCCTCCAACCATTGATCTATACAAAGTCTGAAAAAACACATTTTGATTCATCATCAATTATTAGCTTGTTTCCAGTCACCATAGGTGTTCCTACTATTTTACAGTCTTCCATACCAAATTTCTTAAGTAATTCTTTGAGATACTTGGTCTAAGAAATGAAAATACCATTCTCATTCTGAGTTATTTGCAGTCCAAGGAAGAATTTCATTTCACCTATCATGGACATTTAAAATTCACTCTCCATTTCTTTAGAAAATTTCTTACATAGATCATTATTACCCCTGAAGATGATATCATCCACAAATACTTCTACTATTAGGATTCCATCTTCAGTCATTCTCAAAAACAAATTACTATCTGCATTACCTTTTCTGAATCCAAGTCCAAGTAGATACTTGTCCAACCTTACATACCAAGCCCTAGGAGCTTGCTTCAACCCATACAGAGCTTTCTTTAATTTGGACACCATGTCTTTATCTTCGCATAGAGGAAATCCATCGGGTTGTTCTATGTATACTTCTTCTTCAATATCTCCATTTAGAAATGCATATTTAACATCCATCTAATACACTTTGAAGTTCTTGTCTACAACATAAGATAGAAATAATCTTATTGCCTCTATTCTAGCAACAGGAGAAAATTTTTCTTCAAATTCTATACCTTCTTGCTATGAGTATCTGTTACACACTAGTCTTGCTTTTTTCCTTACAACTGTTCCTTCTTCATCCATTTTGTTTCTAAAGACCCATTTTGTTCCTATAACATTTTTATTTTTAGGTCTTGGAACCAATTCCCAAGTATTATTTTTCTTTATCTGATCCAATTCTTCTTTCATGGCATTTATCCAAGATTCATCTTTAAAGGGTTCATCTATATTCTTTGGCTCAACTTTAGAAATTAAACAAATTTCTTCTCTAACTTTAGATCTAGTTAGTATTCCCTGATTGGTATTACCAATAATTTGATTTTTAGGATGGTTATTTATTACATACCTTGGAGTTTTAGGAGTTTCAATAGTCTTTCTTGTATCATTATAAGCCTCTTTTTCACTTTCTTCCTCAACAAGTTCTTCTTCTTCAGTAGGAGAGGTTTCTTTCACTTCAGATATCTGACTGTTGTCATACATTCTTTCTTGTATCTGAAATTTCTCATCTATTCTTACATTGTTACTTTTAACCATCTTCCTTAGTCTTAGATTGAAACATTTCTGTGCCTTTCTTTTAACAGATTAACCAAGGAAGATACCTTCATCACTTCTAGCATCAAATTTTCCTATCTCATCATCCCTCTTGATATAACATTTGCTACCAAAAATTCTAAAATATTTTATAGTAAGAGTGTGATCAAACCATAGTTCATAAGGAGTCTTACTTGTGCCATCTCTAAACTGAATTCGGTTTAATGTGTACACTACTATTCGAATAGCCTCTCTCCAATGCACATGAGATACATTTCCTTCAATCAACATTGTCCTAGTAGCATCAAGTATAGTTTTGTTTCTTTTCTCTACTATTTCATTTTGTTGTGGAGTCCTAGGAGTAGATGTTTGTCTCTTTATTCCATGCTCTTCATAGTATGAATTGAATAAATCTGATGTGACCTCTCCACCTTTGTCTGATCTTAAACATTCTATTATCAGTCCTGATTCATTTTCTACCTTTTCTTTAAACAACTTGAATTTGTCAAATGCTTCTGATTTCTCTCTTAGATAAGTAACCCACATCATTCTAGAAAAGTCATCAACAAAGAGTATGAAATACCTTTCACCATAGTATGAATTTGTTCTTGTAGGCCCACATAGATTTGTATGTACTAGATCCAACTTTCCTTTTGATGTAAATGATTTCCTTTTATGAATGTTTTTAGTTTTCTTTCCCATAACACATTCTCTACATACAGTGTTAGAAGGTTTCACAATCTTCGGTAGATCTCTTACTGCATTAGCCATACTTGCTTTCACAATGATATCAAAGTTAACATGACAAAATATTCTATGCCACAACCAACTATTATCTACCTTCTCAACAAAACAAGAGGCTCCAAATGTGTTTAGTTCAAATACTTTACCTCTAGATCTTGAACCAGTAGCATCCAATTTTCCTTCCTTTCTTTTGATAAGGCACTTACCATCAACAAAACTTAATTGAAAGTTTTTATCCATCAAATTTCCAACACTTAATAAGTTATGTTTCAGTCCTTCAACAAGTAGTACATTTTCCGTATTAGACTTTACATCTAGAGTGATAGATCCTACTCCTATGATGGTTTTGGGAGATTTTCCCCAAACCTTACAACACCTCCATCATAATTTACTAATTTAACAAATTTATTCTTATCACTAGTCATGTGATGAGAACATCCACTGTCAATTATCCATTCATTTTTCTTGTCAACATGAGATACTAAGGATTTTTCTTCATGGACATGTTCATCTTTAATAGCAACAAATCCAATCTCATCATTGTCTAAATCGTCATTATCATTAGAGATTCCTTCACTAGCATAATAACATACTTTATCTTTTCTAATCTTTGCATAATCAGGTTTTTATTTAGGAACTCTTGTAGGACATCTAGATGCAAAATGACCTACCTTATTGCATGAAAAACATTTCAAAGGTAATTTTCCTTCAAATTTTCCCTTACCTCTTTTCTCTCTTCTGACTATCAGTGCAACAAGTTCTCCCATCTTATTTTCTTCTCCCATTCCTCAACATACTCACCAAGCTCTTCTCTTAGGTCTTCGTTGCTTGTGCTTGGAAGTGCAGATGCTTTCTTGTGTGTGGATGCCCTAAATGTAGATTCAACATTAGGAGTAGCTTCTCCCAATTCCACAGCTTCAAAAGTGGTTAACTTTGCAATCAACATCTCTCTGCTAAAGTTTGGAGTCAGGGGTATAGTTTCTTGAATAGACATTGCCTTGAATTTGTAAGTAGGAGTTAGAGATCTAAGAATCTTTGCAATGACTTCTTCTTCATCATAAGTACCTCCATAATTTTTGATTCCAAATATAGCTTCTATAACCCTTTGAACATAGGATCTAATGCTTTCATCTTCATTCATTTTCAGCATCTCCATCTTTGTCTTCCAATTCTACAATTTTGCTTGTTTGGTATATTTATCTCCTTCATAGAGTGCCTCTAGTCTATTCCAAATATCATGTGCCAAATCTAGATATTTAATTTCAGTGAAATCACCCTCAGATAGTGCACTGATCAATGCTTCTCTTGCAACCATGTTGCATGAAAATAGTTTCTTTTTATCATCAGTAGTTGACCCTAAGTCATTCTCAGCCTTCAAAGTTTCTTTCTTCTTCACAATCATCCAGTAGTCTATGCCCAAACATAGCAAATGTGTTCGCATCTTGTTTTTCCAACTGTCAAAGTTTTTAGGATCAAACTTAGGACTATCCTTCTTATAGAATGCCATTTCCTAAGATCACCTCAAGCTGTTAAGCTTTCTCTCTGAGAACCACAAGCTCTGATGCCAATTGTTAGGATTAACAGTCCACAATACAACTAAGAGGGGGGTGAATCAGTTGTATGATAGAATATTAAACTTTAAACTTTAAGATTATTAATATCAGATCCAATGAACACCAACAAAATAACATAATATTTTGGTTATGAGGAAACCCTGTTAAAGGTAAAAACCTCGGTGGGAATTAGCACCCACTAATGATGTACTGAGAGTATAGTAATCCTTGTTAGAAGATATAGCCTTGCTAGGAGCTTGTTGAAACATTACAGTACATAGTCCTTGTTAGAGGATGGACCCTATTAGGAGTCAAGAAAAAAGAGGACTCACTTCTCAAGGCTCACTACCCAAAGAAGGTTAAGTCCACCTTCTGAACTCCCTAGTTTGCAACAAGTGTATATGAATAAATACACAATCTTTTGAACTGTTTGCCAGCAACTATCTTTCTTGATCAGTTCCAAATAAGTCCACCAACAATCCTCTGCTCTACATACAACAAACACAAGTTTGCAACCTTCTTATATCACATATATCCATCCATATATTTTCCAAAGAAAAGACCTTACATTTATACCTTATTACATTTTACCAAGATCAGGTTGGCCCATAAGGATTTCCTAATTAAAAACAATTACATAAGCCCTTGCTAAGATACACATGATATCTAAAACAAGTTTATAATGATTACATTACAACAATTAGGGACCGACATCATTGAATTACTCTTGTCAAACAAAAACATACACTTCATTCCCTGAGTCAGCTTTAGAATAAGCCATCACCAAAGCACACGCCCTAGATGATGTCACCAATCATTTCATCCCTTGCGCTGACCAATGAACATTCTTCAGTACTTCCACCATCATCCTTCAAGATCACATACCTTGAATCCAATCCTTCTGAAATCTATACCAAAAACTCAGAGACTAACTTGTTCAATTCTCACTGTCACAGTCCACTGACTAGTCTTTACCAGAATAGATGTATCTTCCTTAATATGTATTCATTAATGATGCAATCTCAAATATAAGATCATGACATCCATCTAAACTCTCATATGACTTCACAGCATATGAAACATTCATACACCCTCTGTACACTATGATTACCAGTTTGGTTCCTTCATAGAAGCATATGTTGACATCAATGACAAAACACAAATGACAACAATATGAGTGCCCATTTAGTAATGTAGTAATTAAACAAATTAAATGTCTAAATTACCACCCATGCATTAGCAATATCTAACAATCTTCACACATATTTTTGATTTGTCAAATTAGGAATGTATTTTGGTTCATCTTCACTATCTGACTCATCAAGGATAGGAGCAATGTTCTTATTATGATTCACAAATCCTAGGCCAACCGTCTTCTTAGACTTGCATCCAAAAAGAGCATGATCAAGAGGTTTAGCTCTAGCATCCAATTTGTGACTAAGAGGGTCATGTCTAGGATAACCCATCTACTTGACAAAAGTATACCCTCTTCCATAAGCCTTAGGAGAGGGAGAGAAGTTCTAATTTTTCATGTATTTCTCTTCTTTATAAATCTAGTCTTTAACAACCACCTCTTCTTTCTCATCTTGAATAGGCACTAAGGACTCTACAAGTATTCCAAATAAATTCATAGTTGAAGAGGAAGGTCTCATTTCTCGTGAAGGCTTGCCATAAGATCTAGGTGAAACTAGAATCTTTGTGATGGAGTTGAGTCAATACCCCCCATGCCAAGGTCTATTGACTTAAGCTTGTCTTTACATTTTTCTAAGGTTGCATTGAAATTTTCTGCTTCTCTATTGAGGGGAACATGAGTACTCACTGAAATTGAGTTAATAGACAATGTGCTATCCCTAGGTATGAAAATATCTACTCCATTGTAGGGTAACTTAACACACTGATGATAGGTAGATGACACTACTTGCATATCATGAATCCATGGTCTACAAAGTAAGATATTGTATGCCAGAGGACTAGCATCAATAATTTGGAATAAGACATCTTTCTCAATAGGGCCAATCCTAATAGGAAGGATGGCCAACCCCTTGGAACTTCTTTCTACCTCATCATAGGCTTTGATAGTGATCTTCTTTTAGGTATCTATGACTTGTTCAAAATAACCCAATGTCTTTAAAAGACTTCATGAACAAATATTAAGCCCAGCACCCCCATCTATCAACACATGCCTTACATGAGTTTTGTGAATCATGACTTCAATATGAAGGGCAAGATTATGTGGGTGGCTCAAAGCTTTATCATCATCCTCTGAAAAGGTAAGGTAATGAGGGCTGGGAATATGGTTAACCATGTTTTGGAATTGATCAACATCTAAGTTGTTAGGGACATTCACTGCACGCAAAGTATCCTCAAGGACTTGCTTGTGGCTCGAGGACTACTCTAAGAGCTCAAAGATTGAAATCTGAGCTGGGGTTCTTTGTAACTAATCTACAAGATTATAGCTCAACTTAGGATTCACAACTGGTTTTGAGGTGACATTCTTGGATGCCACTTGATTTGGTTTACTGGGTTGATTTGAGTTGGGTCCTCTAATAATAATGGGACCTTGACTTTGTGTGATAGCATTGAGAGCTTGGGATGACATTCTAGAGTTGGGACCCCTTAGCATCACAATGGGTTCTTCATCAGAGATAGGAGGAGAGTCCATGTCTAGATCATAACCATAGGGATCTTTATTTCTCATCATGTTGACATTTTCTTCTACTACTTCAAGCATGTTGACAACATTCTCTGCAGCTATGTAAGTGTAATTAATCTCATCCTTTCCATTCTTAGGTTTAGAGGTCTCCCCCTTCTCATACTTGGGCAAAGGTTATTTGAAAGCCTTATGGTTAGCATTGGTGTTCAATCCATTTATCTCAAGTTTTCCACTTTCAATGAGATCTTGGATGATATGTTTAAATTTCCAATAGTTTTCAATATCATGCCCAACACCATCATGAAACTGGTAGAAGGCTTTCTCATCCCACCAATGTGGCTTAACATCAGGTATATGATGCTTTGCGGGATCTTGAGGATGTGCTAGATTGTTGGAAATGAGTGTTTTTAAGACATGCTCAAATGAATCACCAAGCTTTGAAAACTGACATCTATCTTTTTAGGCCTATCTTGGTATCTTGTCTTATGCTCTTGTTGGTTAGATGCTTTGAGCTTCATGGCTTGAACAACACTAGACAAGTGAAGAACAACATGATCCTTGGGTTGAGAAGAGTCCACAACTCCATCATTAACCACTTTTTTGTTCCTATTCCAATGTGAGTTTTCCCCTTTGTCCTTGTTAGAGTTGTTTTGATTTTGACCATTGTTGTTTTTGTTTCCATGTTTGGTCAAAATTCCTTGTTCTCTCAAAACATCCTCAATCCTACACACGGTTTCAACCATGGTGTTAAAGGAATCAAAGACCATTTTCCTAACTTCATACTACATTTTGGGAACCAATTTTCTAACAAGGATGTCAATCTTCTCATCTTCAAGAATGGCCCTAGAGTAGTGACAGCATTGTCATCTCCACCTTTGCAAGTAAGTGAAAAAGGATTCCCCTTGATTTTTCTTTAAATTACATAAGTCCAACATGGTGATAGATCTTGAAAGGTTGTATGTAAGGTGTTGAACAAATCTATGGACAAGCTCTTTGAAAGTCTTGATGGGGGGAGTTATGTTGGTGAACCATTCCATCGCTTTACCTTTAAGACTACTTGGGAACAATCTCATAAGGTAGGATTCATATTGATGGAACTCAAAACTCATAATATAGAACTGACACACATGATCATGTGGATCTCCATTACCATCATACTTGTCATATTGAGGGATTTCAACCTTTCTAGGAAAATCTTTCATGCTCACACTCTTGTCAAAAGGATTGGAAAAATTGAGTCAAGTGAAAAGGAACTCTTGGGTTCCAACATCTTTTCCATCATATTCTAAAGTTGGTTAATCTTTTCTTCCTTTGATGGACCTTGCTTCTTGATCTTTCTGTCCACATCAAAGTTGTAGGGGACTCTAGCACCCTTGTTGATCAAACTCTCTAGGAACTTATCTTTTTTTTTCTCCACATACCTCTCCACATACTGCTGGAAGAGTGGTTCTTGTTGCATTTTCATGAAATCTTGAGAGTCGAGGTCAAAACTTGAACTACTACCCCCATATTGTGAACCATGGTGAGCACGTTGAGAAGGTTTTCTTGAGTTCCTAGGAGGTATTTGTCTCCTATAATGGTCCTGTTGTGAAGCCCTTCTTCCTCTAGGGCTAGGAGATCTTCTTGAGTATCTTTCACTTCATGGAGTTTTAGGAGGAGTGGGTGGAGGAGAGTTATTTCCACCACCAACACACATGTTGTTGTATTGATCATTAAGTTGTTGAGCCAAAAGCCTATCTTTCTCTTCTTGTCCAGCTCTCCTTTCTATCTTCAATAAGGCTTGTCTTTCCAACTCTAGCAGTCTAATTTTCTCTTCCTTTCCAGCTTGTTCATCTAGGAAGGCTTTCTTTTCATGCTCAATTCTTTTGAGTCTTTCACTTGTATATCTTGAAGTTGTTTGGAGTGGTGAACTTGGTCTTGAATTCCTAAACAAGTTGTTTGTTTATGCCACATTCACATGGGTGTCATAAGGTTCATCATCTTGACTTTCATATTGTGATTTCTCTTCTTGATAGGATCTCTTCATTTCCCTTTTAGCCCTCTAGTGTGCATCCAAATATCTGGTTGAGATAAGGGGTGAAACTGGTCGATTTTCATTAGAGGAACTATTGAACACAATGGTGTCTCTATGTCTTTCAAATAGGTTGTCAAGACTTTTATCCCTTTCTTCCCTCTCTCTTCAAGTCATTGTGTAACTCATGTCCATATCTAAATGAGAAGGTGCTAAGGATGTGCTAAACTCATTAAGGTTTCTCTTGGGGTCAAACCAAGCTTCTGAAGTATTCCTCGGGGATTGATCAAAGATGGGCTCTTTTCCCTTATGTTTTTGTCGAGTTTGAACTAAGGGTAATTGATCAAAGACTACTTGAGGTCATTTTCCTTGATTTACTTGATATATTGTTGTAACCAATATGAAAGAAAAGGTACTAGGTGCTAAGATGACCCTAGGAAATGTTGGTATCAAACTAGGATAGTAAAAGCACTCACTTGTCCAAAAGAGAGGTGATAAGATAGAATTTTTGCAAAAAACATAAACCAACACTACCACAGAGGTGCCCAATAAATGGATGAGTATCCTAAAACATATGGATTAGGAAGATGATTTATCCAAGATATAATTGATTGATTTTGAATTTGGATGGAAGTGAATTGGACAAGAGATTACTAAGACTCTCCAAGTGTGTTATCAAAGAATCCAAAGGTTGGTCTTCTCAACAAGGACAATTTCTAACTTACCGACTCCAAACAAGATCACTTGTGAGATCAAAGATTGCTAATTCAAGAGGTCAAGACACATGAATCCAAGGTGAAAATAGGCTTCTAATAGTGGGGTAAGTGACCTACTATAATCTAGATCGACCAAGGAAGATTGAAAATGATAGGAATTAGCTCACTGTTTTGACAGATTATGGGACAGGTTTGCGTGAGAAAGTTTAGTCCCACACAAAGAAATACCAGGGATCACATGAAAGTATGAAATCTCATGTGAGAAAATGCTAGGCTCACACGAGAATGTGCACAAAACCAAGTGAAGAAACAAGATCAGGCCACTTGATAGCAAGTTTGTAAACTCAGGAACTCAATTTTTTTTCATTTTAAAAGGTCTTGTAAATGCATCAATAGATTTTTATCATTGATCAAGCACATAAGACAACAATCAAGGAATTCAAGAAAACAAATGTCTTCAATCAATAAGTAAGGGACAAAGAAACCTTGCACATGCACAAGAATAGTGACTTAGTATGCTACTCCTTAAAGATTCTACTTGTGTATGTTCTCAAAATGTTTTTACAATCACGCACATAGTCCTAGCAAGTAAAAATTTGGTTGCACTATGGTTATTAGTAATGGTTTCACTTTGCAACTTTTCTAATCTCAAGAAGGAAAACTCCAATCCAGGCACACCGAGGTTTTGACACATTCTGAGAATTTAATCAATTGGAGATGCTGAGGAGATCTAACAACCCAACAAGAAACTACACCCATGGAGATTTCTTCCACAAGGATATTTATATAGCGGTTGTTGCTACCATGGAAAAAATGGCTATTACCACTTGAGGTTCCATCCACATGGTTTACCTAATAGAGGGAGTGTCCACTATGATTAACCCTCTCTAACAAGGTGACTCACAAAAAGGACCACATGGGGATTTGGTTTAGATTCAAGGATCTAAATTTTTGGTACTACCAAAAAAGGGAGTAGAGCATAATCCTCTAGCCTCTTCACTTCACCCAAACATAGCAAGCAAGTTCATTGATATGCTAAGATTGAAACCATCTCACCAAGGTTCATGATGTCAACAACAATGTCTACCGAGCTCTCTAAGTGGTACCAAGAGACAATGTACCAATCAATGTTGAGGACTAAACTAAGTAAGACCATGAGATAGTAACAATATCCTTTCTACCTACAAGGGGTTCTATCATCAAGAAGAGCTTCACAAGAAACCTACTCTCTCAAGAACTCCATAAATAGTGTTCATAGGGCCTAATTACTATGTGAAACACACATGCAAGAAAGTGAATCTATGTTCTTTTTAGAGCCCAAAATTGAAGTGTGATATATGAAAGCAATAAGCACTCAAGCTAAACACATGAGAGATTCATTTTAAAACCCAAAACTGAATTGTTATAGAGATTGTAGCAACTCACTTTAGGTCCAAAGATCTGCAATCCAATGCTATGCTGCCTCAACAATTAGAATTAGGGAAATAAATCATAGAAAGCATTAAATGTCAGAAAATAGCAAGCAATCAAGAATAAATTAGCAAACTTAGGTCTCTGGTGTCAAACTGTTGTGCGAGATAGTACACAGTGTCGCACGAGAAAGTACCAAACCTACGCAAGGAAATGCACAAAGTACGTGCAAGAAAGTACATAGGCCACATGAGAAAATGCCTTTATTGCACCTAGAAATGCTAATAGCAGAAAATATTTGTGCCATACAACAAAAAAAATCATGCGAGAGTCCATACTAGAGATGCATAAAAGTACGAATAGTGCACAAAAATCATCAAAAAAATAAAATAAAATGATATGAGGCAAGAAATGCAATTTTTTGCCCCATGGTGGGCACCAAGAATGTGTGCTAAAATGTTGTCACACTTCTATGAGTCATTAAATCCAAGATTTCTCAAGAATGAGATCTCAAATGGTGACTCATAGCTCTCTATTCATGGAGTGCAAGGGTTTGTAATAGAGGCCCTCAGTTTAGACCTAGTTTGTGCCCATGCAAGTACACCATAAAATGAGAGATTCAAAGAGGAAAAAAAAGAATGCTAGTCTCCATGATCATCAAGTATGCATGCAAATGAAAAATGAAAGCTATTCTATATGATAGCAATGCATGAAAGCAAACTAATCTATGAAAGGAAATATGATTCTAATCTAATATGAAAGTGCAATGCTAATGTAAATGGATTGCCATGGAGCATAAAAGAAGAAGACAACAAAAGAGAAGTTGCAATGTTCAAGCTCAAGTGCTCAATAATCTTCTCCAAAATCGCTCTCCAAACTTGCAGCATAACAATACAAAAAATCTAGGTTGCAAATGAGAAGGAGAGAGCTCCTTTTAAAGGAAAGGGGATGGTTAAGATTAAGAGGCAAAAAGAAATGAGCAATGGTGGAGATTAAATCTTGGTTGATCCATGTGCTTAAGATTCTTTAAGAGGAAAAAGGATGAAAAAGGCCCACCACTTAAAAGATGTGCAGTCAAAGTGGAGAGAAAAAGGGATTTTTATTTATTTTAATTTTATTTTATTTCTTTTTTCAACAAAAAGATATTTTAAGTGGGGATTTTATTAAAAGAGAAATTTTATTTTAATAAGATGATTTTATTTAATTAAAAGGGAAGTTTCCTTTTAATTAAATGAGGCTTAGGATAAAATGATCAAACATTAGGAAATATTAAAATAATTAAATTAATTGCGATTTGATCAAGGAAATTGATTTGAATTGAAAATATTGCAAAACATTGATTCAAGAAATTGATAAATTGATGCATAGGGGCCCAAAGTCTAGGTGACCATTTTAGGGTGCATACACTTACCACACCACCATCATACTTCACTAATTTAACAAAAAAAAATTTGTCTCTAGTCATATGATGTGAACAAAAATTATCTATAATCAATTCAGATTTCTTATCAACATGTGATACTAAAGGATTTTCCTCATGTATTGGTTCATCTTTAATAGAAAAAAATCCAATCTCCTCATAATATAAATCATCATCATCAAAATACCTTCAATTGCATAATAACATTCCTTATCCTTTGAATACTTAGACTTGAAAAACTTAGGCTTGTACCTAGGAACTCTTGTAGGAAATCTAGATGCAAACTGACCTACCTTATTGCATGAAAAACATTTCAAAGGTAACTTTCCTTCAAATTTACCCTTACCTCTCTTTTCTCTTCTAGCAATGAGTGCAAAAATTTCATCCATCTTTCTTTCCTATGCTTGTATATGTTCCCATTCCTCAGCATATTCAAAAAGCTCTTCTTCTAGGTTCTCATTGCTAGTGCTCGGAAGTGCGGACATTATCCTCTTGTGTGCAGATGATTTGAATGTGGATTCAACTTTAGGTATAGAATCTCCCATTTTAAAAGCTTAAAAGGTATTTAGCTTTGGAATCAACATCTCTCTGCTAAAGTTCAAAGTCAAAGGTATACTTTCTTGAATAGCTATAGCCTTAATCTTGTAAGCAGGTGTTAATGATCTAAGGATCTTTGCAATGACTTCTTCTTCATCATAAGTGCCTCCACAGTTCTTGATTCCAACCATAAATTTTGTAACACTTTGAACATAATCCCTAATTCTTTCATCATCATTCATTTGTAGCTTCTCCATCTTTTTTTTCTAGTTCTATAACTTCTCTTTCTTTGTATACTTGTCTCCTTCATATAGTGATTCTACTCTTTGCCAAATCTAGTGTGTTGAATCCAAGTCTTTAACTTCCGTAAATTATCCTTTAGAGAATGTGTCTATCAGTGCTTCCCATGTGACCATCTTATGTGAGAATACCTTCTTCTCATCATTAGTAGCTGATGGCAAGTCATTCTCAGTCTTCATAGCTACCTTATTATTTTTAATCAACTAGTACTTGATGCCCAAACATAGTAAATGAGTTTACATCTTGTTCTTCCAATTGTCAAAGTTTTCAGGATCAAATTTAGGACTATCCTTCCTATAGAAATCCATCTCCAAGATCACCTCAAGCTGTTAATCTTTCTCTCTAAGGACCAGTAGCTCTCATTGCAATTGTTAGGATTAATAGTCCACAATACAACTAAGAGGGGGGTGAATCATTTGTATGATAGATTATTAAAATTTAAACTTTGAATAGCATTAATATCAAATCCAATTAACATAATGAATGCGAACATAATAACACAATATTTTGGTCTCAGGGAAACCCTGTTAAAGGTAAAAAACCTAGTGGGAATTAGCACCCACAAATGACATACTGATAGTATAGTATCCTTGTTAGAAGATCTAGCCCTATTAGGAGCTTATTGAAACATTGTAGTACACACTCCTTGTTAGAGGACAGACCCTATTAGGAATTAAGAAAGAAGGGTGGGCTCACTGCCTAAGCTCACTACCCAAAGAAGGTTAAATCCACCTTCAAAACTCGATGTTCACAACACAAGTGTATATGAAGAAATATATAGTTTTTTGAATTATCCGACAATAACTATCTTTTCTTGATTAGTTCCAATGAATTTCACCAGTAATCCACTACTCTACATCCAATAGGTACAAGCTTGCAACTTCCACAATCTTCTTTATATCACATACATTCTCACCCATATCTTTTCCAAAGAAAATAACTTACATATATACCCTATTACATTCTACATGATTAGGTCAGCCAATTAGGCTTTCTTAATATACAAATAATTACATAAGACCTTTCTAAGATACACACATTATCTAAAACAAGTATATAATGATTACATTACAATACTTAAGGACCGACACCCTTAATTTATATTCTACAACCAAAATGCACTTTACAATTCTGAAGTCAGCTCCTAAATGAGTCTTCCTTAGACCACATGCCATAGCTGACGTAATTCTACTTTCTATACCTTGTACTAACCATCCAACATTCTTCAGTACCTTGTCTAACATCACTTAAGCTTTCATATACTAGATCCATACCTTCTATAACATATACTAGAAACATAGAGACTCACTCTATCAACTTCCACTACCACAGTCCAGTAACTAGTCTTCACCAAAACATTTGTAACTCATCTAATATGCAACATTACATGATGCAATCTTGGATATAAGATCACAACATTTTCTTGTACTCTCATCTATCTTCGCACATCCTGAAACATCCATATAGTGTATGTACATTGTAGTAATCAACATGTTCTCTTCTCAAAAACATATGTTGACATCAATGATAAAACACTAATGACAACAACAAAAGCTCGAGCATCACTCAACATAGTGATTAAACATATTAAATGTATCAACCATTCCCTAATGCACTAGCAATATCCAACATTAACTACTCCAAAAATTAAAGATTCAAAGGTGAATGAGATGAAATACTTTTATACTTCATTCTATGATGACCAAGATGAAAATGAAAATTAGATAACTAGAAATGAGACTTGATTAGTATGAAGTTATGATGCAAGATTAAGCTAACACTAGAAATGCTACTATCAAAGTAAATTAGAATGAGGGTAAACTAACAATGAAAATTACTCTTAAAAAAATGATAACATGATTAAGATAACACTATAAATGCTACTATCAAATGAAACTAGAATGAGGGTAAACTAACAATGCAAATTACTCTAAAAATGAGGATAACTCATAATATGATCTAACTACTTGAATGAAAAGATAAAATCAAATGACTAGGGATGGATCTTGAATGCAAGAATGTGGAACCAAAAATGGTATAATCTCCTTAAGATGTAAAATATGGATCCTTTGAGCCAAGGAAGAACTTCCTTTTAAAGAAAATTCCTCAAGAATAGATGGTGGAGACTAAGAGGAAAAATCTGTTATGTAAAGATGATTGGTGAGGGAGATCAATCCATGTGAGTGGATCCAAGAGTTTTTTGATTGGTCAATATTGTTGGGATAATAAGACAAAATAGAAATCCTATTTTAATTTGTCTTTAATCAAGATTAAGCTACATACCCATGTGAGGAATGGGTTCTTTTAATAAAAGTGCTAGGAATTTATATTAAAAGTAATATTTTTTCCAAACTTTGATTTTAGAAATTATTTGTGTGTGATTTAAAAAAATAATTTAATTATGCAAGGAGGGTTATCTAGCTTTCTTACATAATTATTCCTGTGAATTTAGAATTTTACTTAAGGTAATTTGATCAAATTTAGGGGCTTAGGTTTTAGTAGATAGATTTTAGGTGATTACATTTTCCCCTATTTGAATAGATGTACAAGTTGTGCACTAATTCAGAGAATAGATTGTAGCTAAGTTAGAGAACAGGCCTATATGAAGCAATGAGACTATTCCTGATAAGGAGAAACCAACTTTGATCGAAGATCAATTAAAGATGAAAGATATTAGCTCTGGACTTGATTGAGTGAAGACTGATTATAGAGACTAGAGTATCCAGCCTAATATAATGTGATGACACTAGATACATGTCCAAAGATAATGACAACTAACCATTTTGATATGAAGTGATGAAACTAATCGATGTCAAAGAGATTGAGGTAACTGACTTAATATGGATCTTGATAAAGCCAATCACTTGATTAAGAGAAAATATCATATTGGTATGGATTCTGATGAACTTGGCATGCCCCTAGAGATCAAATAGATACCCATCTAGGTAAACTAATATGAAGTTAATGTTAGAATTATTGTAGTCTGTGATGTTGGAATTCATTTTTTTTGTCATTGATGTCAACATATGTTTTAGTAAGGGAATCCAAAAGTTGCAAATAGACTAGATAGATAGGTTATAGAGAATTGCACAGATAGTGTATGATAATTTATTTCCTAAGAGATGAGATCTATATAGGATAACATGTTTACATTCTCATTTTCTCAAGTTATGGATGAATTGGCAAAGACTAGTTATAGGGCTAGTGACTGGGAAACTCATAGAGTTGGTCTCATTATTTGTAGTATTACTTTAGTATGGAAATGGATTAAACCTTGCAAGCTTGGGGAATGTCAAAGGACACATAGGAGAGTCTATTGTGTGATTGTAGAGTACTAGTGTGATTAGTGATGTCATTTGTGTCATGTACTCTAGTGAAGATTTATTTGGAAGCCGACCCAGAAGTGGTAGTGTGTTCTTGAATAATTAGGCATGGATTAATGTTGTGGCTGACTATTTCTTGATTTATAATTTTTGTAATATTTTTAAGGATTGTGTGTGTATCCTCACATGGTTCTATATAATATTTTGTTTATAGGAGAGATCTTATAATGGTTGACCTAAGAATTATGTTTGTAACATGTATAGAAGGAAGTATTTCCTTGTAGCTATTATGAGGTGAAGAATGTGGATTATTGTGTGAGATTTTGGTTTACAGGGTCTACTAATGTAGAGTGAAAGATTGTGCATTAAGGCACAAGGTTTGAACTATCTTGGCAGTGGATGTACTAGAATCTAGTTTTGGTATTCATGATGATATTTCATCATATCTAGGATAGTGAGTACTGAAGGTGGATGTAACATTTTCTTGAATTGCAGTCAGTGACCAGATGTAATACCTTTAATAGAGTTTTGAATTGTAGTCAGTGACTAGGGTTTTTCCCTTAACACGGTTTTCCTTAAAAAAAATACTAGTTTTATTGTGTTCTTATGTGTTATTCTTGTCTTGCATTCAATTAAGAATAAGGTTATAATTGGAATTAAGTTTAATAATTTTAGTATCAATTGATTCAACCCCCCACCCCCTCTCTTATTTGATTGGGACATTGTTATTATAACAATTGGTATCAAAGTTTTTGGTCCTCAGAGAGAAAGCTTGACCTCTTGAGGAAAAAGATCGAAGATGTCTTACTTAAAGAAAAAGAACCCCAAGTTTGATGCAGAAAAATTTGATGCATAGAAGGAAAAGATGAAGATTTATTTGTTCTATTTGGGATTAGATTACTCGCTAATAACTAAGAAAGGTGTCACACTCAAGGTTGAAGATGAGTTGGAAGACCCTAAAACAACTGATGAGGAAAAGAAACTATTTTAGTACAACATGATATCTAGAGAAGCATTGATAAGTGCATTATCAAAAGGTGAATTTTCTAAAATCAAAGATTTGGACAGAACACATGATATGTGGAAAAGATTGATAGAATTGTATGAAGGAGATACATATAATAAATGAGCCCAGCTAAAGAATTGGAGAGCAAGGATGGAATCACTTCAAATGAAAGAAGATGAGATAGTGAGGATTTTTGTTTAGAGGGTTATAGAATGTGTGATAGGAATAAGGAACAATGAAGGAACCTATACTGAAGAAATATTCATTGCAAAGATACTGATGTCTTTGACACCAGCTTACAAAAAAAAGAGTACATGCTATAGAAGAGATCATTCCATTGACAAGGAATCTCACAAGAGATATTTTAGTGTCTAAGCTAGCAACATTTGAGACCAAAAATATTAAGAAGTCCTTACCAAAGGTGGAGATAGAATTCAAAGAAATTGTACATAGAGATAGAGATGCGGGATCAAGTCTTATTGGTTCCAACAAAATAAGAAAATATGACAAAGAACTAAGAGAATATGCTAAGTAGTGGGAGCAGATTGAACATATAGAAAATAGTGTGGATGACAAGATCTTAGCCATGATCTCAAGAAGAGTAAAGAAAGGTCGAGGTAAGTTTGAAGGAAATTTACCTCAAAAGTGCTTTAATTGAAATAAGGTTGGTCATTTTTCTTCTAGATGTCCAAATAGAGTTCCTAAGCATCAACCTAAGTATGTTAAATACATGAAGGATAAGGAATGATACTATGCTAATGATAATGTATTTGATGATGATGATATAGATGATATATGTGGACTTTTGGAAATCAAAGAGGAATAACCTATCCATGAATAAAAAACATTAGTATCTCATGTGTGAGATGAGAGCTGGTTGGATCATAGAAAGTGTGTGCTCACAACACATGATAGGGCATAAGAATAGATTTATTAAAATAAACTAGTATGATGGTCATTTTTGTCAGGCTTTGTAACAATACTCCTAAGATTATTTCTAGAAAAGGATCTATCAATTTGGATGGTAAAACTAATATTGATGATGTTTTGCTTGTTGATGGTTTGGAACATAATCTATTGAGTTTTCATCAATTTTTAGACAAGGGTTATCAAGGATGGACATTGTATAATCAAAAGTACTAAAGGATATCTGATTGTATCTGGTACAAAGAAAAAAGGTAATGTCTTTCAGTTGAAAACTACTGAGGTAAGTTATTTTGTTGCAAAATTTGATGACACTTGGTTGTGGCACAAAAGGTTTTATCACATAAAATTTTATAATATTGTAAAGGCAAGTAACATTAATGAAATCAAATACCTACCTAAGATTGTAAAGCCAACTAGAACAGTATACAGAGAATGTGTAATAGAAAAAAAAACAAGGGGTAGCTTTCATAGAAATGATTTTTTAGCCAAAAACAAGTTGAATCTGATTATTATAGACCTATGTGGACCTACTCAAACTAGGTCATAATTTGGAAATAGGTATTTCAAACTCTTTATTGATGATTATTCTAAGATGGTGTGGGTAGTATTTCTTAGAGAGAAATTAGAGGCTTTTGGGAAATTCAAGTTCTTTGAGGAAAAAGTAGAAATAGAGATAGGTTTAAGGGTAAAATGATTGAGATCAAATAAAGGTGGTGAATTCACATCAAGTGAATTTAATGCTTTTAGTGAAGATCATGGTATATTGAGGGAAACATATCCACCTATGACACCACAATAGAGTTTTATGAGTTTATCTATACATGTGTTTTATGATTTTTGAGTTTTATGAGTTTTGAATCTTCTGATTGAGTAAATAGAGTTTATCTATACATGTATTGTAAGTCCTTAGTTCTAATTTAGGATCAAATTCAATGATACTTTGGATGAAACATATATTCATTAAGTTTTCACAAGGATTTATATAAGTAGTGTGGGTTTGGGTATTTGTGTTTATGGCTTGGATCTTTGATGGAGAATAGTAGTTGGTCTTTGTATCATGTTTGTTTCAGAGATTTTTCCCAATTGATAAGGCACTTGTCAGGAGTAAGTATATTTTGTAGTGATATATGTTTTATATGATCTACTTATATCCCTCAAATTTTAATCATAGCCAATCCCAAATCTTTAAAATAATGAGGTTATAGGGCCATTTGTTCATCATAGCAATGGAGAGTCAATGAATGATTGGTTATCATTTCATACTTTCTTGCTATCAATCTACTTTTTTTAATCTAGTCTTGGTGTTGTAGAGGTATTATATTCACTAGATTAGGTACACCCACCTTGGTTTTGCAGAGCCAGAAGTGTAGATGGCAGTCTTGTCTCTATAGTTGGTCCAGTTACCTACATATCTCCCCATATTTGGAACTAACCCCTCCTTAAAATCTATCTTAGGTATACTGGTGTCTCTCTGAGTGTAAAATCCTTTTCAGGAACCAACAAGATGGTGACTCTATTGGGGAATAGAGATGCAATAGTCATGCTAAATCTAGTTTGATATCTTTGGTGTTGTAAACTTGTTATAAATAATGCAGGTACCAATTGAGCTAGACTCTTGGCATTCTTATTTATCTTATCTATGGTTACCATTGATAATATAGAGTCGGCTTTAAAAGTTTTATATCTTCTCACTATGTTGTGAATGGTGACTCTGAAGTTCTTTGTTTGATCAATGCATGTTTAGAATGAAAAATATGATGTATTTGCAATCCTAATAAATAGTTTTTACACCATGTTGAAGTTTTATTGTGTTGAAGGAAAAGGATACATAAAGAGTTTTTAGTGGTTAAAATATTTGTCCTCTTCAAGGAGGTGGTGACTCTATAAAGATTTTAGTGAAGAAAGCTTCAGATCTATCAGGCTTTCCAGTCAACAGGTTGAGTTTCAACTACAATACTTCCAGGTATTTTTTGATCTTTATGTATCTTTTCATAAGATCAACTATAAAAGGAAATGTTCCCTATTAAGTGTTTCAAAACTAGTAAGAAGGGAAGAGTGATATTGGGAGGTTTCATGTTTTCCTTGTTGAATATCTTGTTAATGTCAAGAAGCATTGAAGTGTTGTCATAGAGGTCAAAATGTTTTTGGGTGCCTCTTGTAAGGATAGAACAAGATGAGTTGTCTTTGTCTTGTTTGAGACCAAATGAATAATTAGCAGAAGAGCCAGCCTAGAAGGTTGTGTATTATTAAGTTGGATAAACCTTTAAACTGTGGTCATGTTCTAGGATTTCCCAATTCTTTTCCTATTTAGCTCATTGACCTGATCCCATTTTTTAATCATCAGTCTGAGTCAGCACTCGAACATGTTCTAGAGTTATTTAGATTTATTGTGAAATATCAAATTTATGAAGAGGATGTTAGCATGATGCTTTTTGGGAGATCCTTCAAAGGGGTTGCAGCAGATTGGTATTTAATTTTACCCATGAAATGTGCGTCTTCATTGACTAATTTTATATGGTTGTTCCTAAAGGCATTTTTTGATGATGATGAGTGAAGCTACTAAGAGAATGTCATCAAGAAAAGAATACAAATGATATCCTAGAGAAACCCATTTTTTATACTGAGAACATTTCTCATAATGATGAAGTCATGTCTAAAGTGTATTAAGATCATAATAGTGATAAGAAGTTAGAATCATTGTCTTCAAGATCTTCTACCGATTTAGAGATTTTTTATTTTAAAAGTGAAAATTGTTTGAGTGAAGTTTTGGATCAGAGTACTAAGGATGAGTTGCTTTCAGATTTGTGTGAACCAATTCATGAAAAACTTCAAGAAAACATTTCTCATGATCCAAAGATTAATATCAATTATGATTTTGTGCTAGATAAGGATGTGTGTCCTTCTAGTGGTAAAAATGATGGGGATTCTAATATGAATTTTGAAAATATTTATGGTCATGAAGAGGTGATGCATATGGATGAATTAAGTTTTCCTCTTCTCGGTAGTGATGAGATCTCTAATTTATTGATGGTTGAATATAATAAATGTACACATCCATATGGTAAAAAAATCTTAGGCCCTGTTAATTTTTTTTAATTGTGAAAATGTTACAGAGGATTTATATAAGTATAAATCCTCTGGTGAGAATGATCAGGGTATGAGTCCTTGTGGTGATCAGCGATGATGATGCAAAGTATTCCCAAGTTTCTCATGAAGTGAGCATAAAGTGGGATTTAGATGGACAAGAAGATGAACTGCTTGAGGATGATTTACATAATGGGAGTGGTCAAAAAAAATTGTCATTTCAAAATGAGATCCCTCTTATGCAAATCATTGAGGAAAAGGATGTTTATGATGCCAGTTGTGTAGAAAAGGGTGCGTCTTCTTTTCAACAAAATGATGACTTAGTTGTATCATAAAATTATCATATTTTTCAGATTATACACAAGTCCCATGTGTTTTATAATGATGAGTATGTTGGTCACATTTTCTATGATATGCTGAAGATATATGGCTCTGTCTTTGATCTTGTTGTTGGAAGTAATGATTTAGTTTATCTTTGATCTATGGAGATGAAAATCAAATTTTTGATTAGGGTAAGCGATGATTTCATTTTTGTGGCTTTGGGCCATTTGTAAATACTTTGTATATTTTTATAGTTGTTTCCCTTTTAGTTGTGTTTTTCTTTCCTGTTCTTCTTGGTCTTGGTTCCTCTGCCATTTTTTTTAAAAGTTTCCCTATAAGTCTTTTGTCTGGTAGGTGGTCTCCTTCTCCCAGAGATTATGAATCCTTGTTATACCTACAAGAGGCATGCATCCCCAACTAGAGCGACTATTAGGACTGTTCAAAATTTTGGCCCCTGATGAGAAAAACCCTAAAAAAATCCATGCATACTCATAAACCCTAGGTCTTGTTGTGTTGAAATCCCTAAATCCTTATTTATCCTTCTAATTGATCATTAATTTTTTGATCACTTGAGTTCCTTTATGAAACACATGTTTTAATTCATTTATGGTGCCATGTTCCTCTTCAAGTCCTTTACCCTGGTGCCCTTTTATTTTTCCTAAGTCCCGGTGATTTATTCAAATGTTAAACCCCACATTGATCTACAGTTGGTGCAATCCCACAATGAACAAATGATCAAAGATTAACAATAGTGGGATCACAACAGTTATTGGATGCATCATTAAAGAAAGAGACAAGGTAGGTGGGACCAGTCTGCTAGGTTTTATATCTCCCGTCTGATCTTTTAAATCAAATGGTAGAGAAATAGTTTAAAAATTACCCTAAGTGATAAATATTTATATCATGACCATCAGATCTTTTATGATCTAATGGTTGGTGTGATCCCTTAAACTCCAAGCTGTAAGTCTTTTTACCTTCACAGGATCACGCCTGAGTGCCACTAGTCCATGGTTTTTAGTGGGACTACATAGCTTCAAGCTTCCCTTAAATGACTCAGTTAAGGTTATTTCAGTGATTAGTGTCAAGCAGGCCCAGTTAGCAAGTAGTTTAAGGCTCAATTAGTTGAATAGAAAATCTACGATAGGCGTGAAGCCATGATCATCAGTTGGGAAGGTTTTAGTCATTGTGGGATCATGCTTTCCTAACGCATGTCCTAGATGATGTCATATGTCAGTGGGGCCAAAGGTTCACTGAGAGATAAAGGGTTTCCAACTATGAAAGGATCTAACGGTAGGCATTATTTTGTGAAGAAGAGATGCAAGATTTTTAGCCATCACAAGATCATGATTTGTTGATGCGTGTCTCGATTTGTAAGTGGTTCTATAGGTTTATAAAGTGTTAAATAACTAAGAGATATAAAGGAGGATTGGCGATAGGCATGGAACCTTAATGGAAAATTGGTCGATAGATAGTGGTCACAAGATCATGAACTTTTGACACCTGGTAGTGGTGGGACCTTGGTCAGTGGCTTTGGATGGAGATTAAAGGATAGTTTGATCTTGATGATCCAATGGAAGGCATATTTCCTACATGAAAAGATGATCAAGATTTACTGATTGCGGGATCACACCCTACCACCACATGTCCAGCCTGATGAGTTAATAAAATGGTAGGTCCTTGGTGCTAGGTAATGTTGAGTTTCTTGTTTGTGATTGGTCATCAAGGAGGGTGATGTGTAAAATAATTTTCAAACCCTTATTTGACTATTTTTCCAATTTATGAGAACCACATGATGTGCCAAGAAGATTGGAGATCGACGACCATGTTTTAAACTTGTTGATTAACCATTGTGGCCTGATTTTTGAATTGTTTAAAGGGTTATTTTCAATAGGATTGAAGTCAGTGAGCTAGCGACAAGACAAATTAGATTTTTTTTGTTCCAAGTATGGTTACAACTAAAATTGATGAGTAATATATTAGGTATATGTCATGATCTGATTTATTTTCCTGAAGTACCATGCTAGTTTAATATAGAGGACTGATATTTTGAGAAGGGCGGCTAGGGTTAGATGCTTGTGAGAAATTTCCATTCCCTGATACATATAAGATTGCTAAGATGGTTTTGGCACTAAATTTGTTTTCTACAACAAGAAGCCTTTGAATTTGTAACCGTAGTTGGCCTGTGATGATGAAACCCAAATATTGTAAATTAGATTTGATTTGATCCTTCCCATGTTTTTAGGTTTTCTTGTCTACTTTCATTTCTTGTTATATCTGGTTGATTGTATGTGGTTGGATAACCTAATTTTTCCCTAAATGATCCTAATCTTGTTGAAATCCTTTATAAGGATTTCCAAGATCATTTAGGAGGGTCATCTTTTGGATGAGTAAGAGGTCTAGGTCTAGTCTCTTCTTGGTTTCATAATACCAATAATGATTTGTTCTCAGTCTAGGATGTAATAGATTTTATATCAGGCTATATTATTGTAGGAAAGGGAAAACTTCTAGTCTTTTTCATATTATTGAAGTGGTATTGAATCTTGAAGAAAGGTGTATATAGATGCATGAATCCTCATACATAATGCAAGTATTTAGTTTCATTTCTCTCCATTTATGTCAAGTTTTATGAGTTTTGAGTCTTCTGATTCACTACATAGAATTTATCTATGTATATGTTGCCAGTCATTTGTTCTGATTTAAGATCATATTAAATGATGCTCTGGATGAAACATAAATTTTTTGGTTTTGCACAAGGATTTCTATAAGCAGTGTGGGTTTGGGTATTTGTGTTTATGGCTTGGATCTTTGATGAATAATAGTAGTTGGTCTTTGTATATTCTGCAGTAATATTTTTTTGATATGGTCTTCTTATATCCCTCAAGTTTTAATCATAACCAATCCCAAATATTTTAAAATATTGAGGTTATAGGGCCATTTTCTCATCATATAAATGTAGATTCAATGAATGACTGGTTATCATTTAGTACTTTCTTGCTATCACTTTTCTTTGTTGAATCTAGTCTTGGTGTTGTAGAGGTATTATATTCACTGGATTAGGTGCACCCATCTTGGTTTTACAGAGTGAGAAGTGCAGAGGGAAGTCTTGTCCCTATATTTGGTCTAGCTACTAATAGATCTCCCCATATTTAGAACTAACCCCTCCTCAAAATCTATCTTAGGTATACTGGTGTCAGAATTGTCATCATTTTTACCGCTAGAAGGACACACTTCCTTATCTAGCACAAAATTATAATCAATATTAATATTGGGATCATGAGAAATGCTTTCCTAAAGTTTTTCATGAATTGGTTCACACAAATCCAAAAGTAACTCATCCTCAATACACTGATCCAAAACTTCACTCAAACAATTTTCACTTTTAAAATCAGAAATCTCTGAATCAGTAGAAGATCTTGAACACAATGATTCTGACTTCTAATCACTACTATAATATGAATTCACTTTAGACATGAATTCATCATTCTAAGAAACATTCTCAGCATTAAATATGGGTTCCTCTAGGATATCATTTTTATTCTTTTCTTGACGACATTCTCTTAGTAGCTTACTCCACTCATCATTATCAACAAACACCTTTAGGAAAAACCATTTAAAATTAGTCAATGAAGACACACATTTCGGTGATTATCTTAAATACAAATATGTTGCAACCCCTTTGAAGGATGTCCCAAAAAGCATCATGCTAGAACATCCTCTTCATAAATCTGATATTTTACAACAAATCTAAAGAATGTTAGAACATGTTTGAGTGCTGACTCAGACTGATCATTAAAAACTAGGATTAGGTCAATGAGCTGAATAGGAAAATAATTGGGGAATCCTAGAACATGACCACAATTTAAAGGTTTATCCAACTTAATAATACACAACCTTCTAGGCTAGCTCTTCTACTAATTATTCATTTGGTCTGAAACAAGAAAAAGATAACTCATCTTGTTATGTCCTTACAAGAGGCACACAAAAACATTTTGACCTCTATGACAACACTTCAATGCTTCTTGTAATTAACAAGATATTTAAAAAGGAAAACATGAAACTACCCAATATCACTCTTCCCTTCTTACTAGTTTTAAAACACTTAATAGGGAACATTTCCTTTAAAAATTGATCTTATGAAAAGACACACATAGATCAAAAAATACCTAGAAGTATTGTAGTTTAAACTCAACCTGTTGATTGGAAAGACTGATAGATCTAAAGCTTGATTCACTAAAATATTTTTAGAGTCACCACCTCCTTGAAAAGGACAAATATTTTAACCATTGAAAACTCTTTCTGTATCCTTTTCCACCAACACAACAAAACTTCAACAGGGTATAAAAATTGTTTATGGGGACTAAAAATACATCATATTTTTCATTCTAAACATGCACTAATCAAACAAAGAACTTTAGTGTCACCACTCACAACATAGTGAGAAGATATAAAACTTTTAATTTTGACTCTATACTATCAATGGTAACCACTAGATAAGATAAATAAGAATGCCAGGAGTCTAGCTCAACTTGAACCTTCGTTATTTATAACAAGTTTACAACACTAGAGATATCAAACTAGATTTAGCATGAATATTGCATCTCTATTCCCTAGAAGATTCACCATCTTGTTGGTTCCTAAAAAGGATTTTACACTCAAAGAGACACCAGTATACCTAAGATAGATTTTGAGGAGGGGTTAGTTCCAAATATGGGGAGATCTGTAGGTAACTGGACCAACTATAGGGACAAGACTACCCTCTACACTTTTGGCTCTACAAAACCAAGGTAGGTTCACCTAATCCAATGAATATAATACCTCCACAATGCCAAGATTAGACTCAAAAAAGTATATTGATAGAAAGAAAGTACTAAATGATAACCAGTCATTCATTGACTTTCCATTTATATGATCAACAAATGGCCCTATAACCTCAATATTTAAAAATATTTGGGATTAGTTATGATTAAAACTTGAGGGATATAAGTAGACCATATCAAACACATATTAATGTAGAATATGCTTACTCTTGATCAGTGCCTTATCCATTGGGAAAAATCTCTGAAACAAATATAATATAAATGCCAACTACTATTATTCATCAAAGATCCAAGCCATAAACACAAATACCTAAACCCGCATTGCTTATAGAAATCCATGTGCAAACCTAATGAATCTATGTTTCATCCAGAGCATCATTTAATCTGATCCTAAATCAAAACTAAGGACTAAAAATACAAGTATAGATAAACTCTATGCACTAAATCAGAATATTCAAAACTCATAAAGCTTGACACAAATGGAGAGAAATAAGACTGGCTATTAGTATTAAGTATGAGGATCTATGCCTCTTTATACACCTTTCTTCAAGATTCAATACCACTTCAATAATATGAAAAATACCAGAAGGTTTCTCTTTCATACAATAATACAATCTCATACAAAAATTTGTTACACCCTAGACTAAGAACAAATCATCAGCTGATATTCTGAAACCAAGAAGAGACTAGACCTAGACCTCTTATTCAGCCAAAAGATGACCCTCCTAAAAGATCTTGGAAATACTTACAAAGGATTTCAACAAGCTTAGGATCATTTAGGGAAAATTTAGATTTTCCAACCACTTACAATCAATCAGATTCAACAAGAAATAAAACTAGACAAGAAAGCCTAAAAACCAGGGAAGGATCAAATCAAATCTAACTTACAATATTTGGGTTTCATCATCACAGGCCAACTGTGGTTACAAATTCAAAAAGATTTTTTTTTGTAAACAATAACTTTAATTCCACAACCACTAAGAAAAATCTTGTGTGTACCAGGGCATGGAAATTACTAACAACCATCAAACCCTAGCAGCCCTTCTCAAAGTATCAATCCTCTGTATTAAATTGGAATGACACTTAGGGAACACAAATTAGTTTATGGTGGCCTCCTTAATACCTTGTTCATCAATTCTCACCTGTAACCATCCTTAAAACAAATCAGATATGATTTAGTTCATCATTTCTGGCTCATCGACTGTATTTATTGTTGAAAAAACCATAGTAGAAAATTAAAAAACTAACCACAATGGTTAATTGATCAAGTTTAAAACACAGTCATCGATCCTTCACTTTCTTGGAACATCGTGCAGTTCACATAAATCAGCAAAATAGTCAACCTAGATTTGAAAATGATTGGCTACATCATCCAATAGGACAACTAGTCAGAAACAAGCACATCTATAATACTTGACATTTAGGACCCACCCCTTTAAAATATTCATCGGGCTATACATGTGGCGGAAAGACATGATCCCGCAATCACAAACAACCTTGCAAGTTTTCACTAAGTCTTTATGCCCTTCATTGATCTTCCTTTAAATTTGTCAGTCCTTTAACACTTCACAAACTTGTGGACCCACTTTGAAATCAGGACACGCGTCATGCACGCATGATCCCGCAGTTAAATAAAACTCTTGCATCTCTTTCTCACAAAATAGCGCCAACCTTTGGATCCTCATGTATATGGAAACCCCTTATGTCTTAGCAAACCCTTGGCCCTACTAGCATATGACATCATCTAGGATACACATCAAATAGGTGTGAACCCACGATGACTAAAACCTGATGAAAGTTACATTTACCCCTAGATGAATAAAAAGTACATTTACCCCTTGATGAATAAAAGGTACATATACCCCTTGAAAGTTCAAGGTAAGAAACTTCATAGTGGGAAAGATGGCATTACCTCAACTTAGCTTGTGGCTAAATCATTTCAAGATGGTTTTAGCTGTATATAGGTATGTAGAGCCTAAGGATTTCATCAGAAATGACAAGTTGTTCATTCCTAGCATTGGTTCTAGTAAAGACCATGAGATATTTGATGAAGAGGATGTTATCATAAATTTGATGGATGGAGATGAGATTGGGAGGAGGCTTAACAAGTTCTATGACCTTTTGGACTTGGAGGCTTAACTAAAGAAGGTTGGAATTGCCTTTGGACATTTTTTCCCAGACCTCCCATACATGAAAAGTACTAACAAGATGATAGGGATGTATGACTCCCTATCTGACCAATTAGAGGCTCAACTTGATGAGAAGCTTGAGGTGAAAAAGGATTACTCCTCTTTAGAGTATAAGGAAGGCAGTGAGGGGTTGTATGAAGAGGATAACCCTCCTCAAGCAATTGAACCCCTTGTTCAAGAACAATGGAAAGATGTTCCAAAGGCAGAGGATACATAAGAGCCTCCTCAGATAAAGAAAATACTTGAAGTGGGTGATCCATAAAAAAGAAGAAGATTATGGAAAGAGACTGATAGATTTGTTTCCTTAGTGTCAGGTAATAGGGCCTACTATCATCACATGAGAAAAAGCATAAGGGAGGGGAAGAAAGTTGATACTCAGGAAGACATTGAGTTGCCCCTCTAGTTGTGCAAGGATGAAAGGGAAATGTATCAAGAAGAATTACTCAATCATGATCAATTCATCAAAGGATAATAATTCAAGAATTTCTTGATATGGAGTAAGCAACAAGAGATAGATAGTCAAGTGACTAAAGGCACCAATCCAAACAATGAGGCCTTATTGGCCCTAGCTTCATATGATCCTGAATCAGAGACTATTTCTATTGAGGAAGCTAGGCAGTTGCTAAAGTCCACTAGAATGTTGTTAGTACCAAGATGGGACTTAACTTCTGAATTCATTATTGACCAAATAAGAAGACAACCAAAGGGAAATTTTTCTTATGAATCCTAGATTGGTGAGATGATTAGGGGATCTGGTTATGACCCAGATCCTAGACTTTGGCTATGTGGTCTCTTGCCCCAAGGACTCGAAAGCCTTCTCTTGTCAGTGTTGAAGATAAGATGGATGGAGACAAAATAATTTGGACTGTGTAGAACACAAGTGACCTTGAAGTCTCCAAGGTTGTTACTCATTTTTCTCATTTAATTCAGGCAAAAACTACACAATTGTCCAACACGTATGGCAAGCTATTTGATGAGGCTATTGTATTAGCCAAAGATAGAGAAAAGGGACTAATGAAGATTAAGGTTCTAGAAGATGAGCTTGAGGGGATTAAAGTCAAGCTTGAAGAGGCATCCAAGGCCATTCCCCCTCCATTCCTCGAAATTGAGGTCATAGTGCCGCCAGAGACTAATGCTCCTAATGTGGCAGTTGATATAAAGGATAAACATGAGGTGGCCCTTAGTGCCTTATTGAACATCATGAAACATAGGTATGAGACAACACAAGGAAATATGGATCTAGTCCATAATTCCTTTACAATGTTGCAAAAGACCAATGAAAGTGTCAAGGATGCAATGGCTACTTTGGAGCCATTATTCAACATATGGTCTAGCAGGGGCTCACTATTTGAGAAGCTAGAGATGATGCACCCACATAGATCTGATATACCTGAATCAATTGGGGAGGTTGGAGAGAAGATATAATTTATTGGCATAAATTTGTCCTTTTTCATAGGAAATTCAAATCAGACCATGGAAAAAATGGATATGTTTGGCCCAAACTTCAGCAAGTACATACCTCCAATTCACAAAGAAGATGGTGACATCAAAATTTTTGAGTAGAAAGAAGATATGAATGAATTGGTGACTAGGAAGGAATCCTTTTTGAACAATGATAGTACTTTGGACATGGACATTTTTAATCATATCTTGGATGACATGTTCAAATTAGAGAATGATTGCACAAATTTTGTCAGTGATACCAAAGTCATAATTGATTCTAGGTTGGAGAGGAAAGTGAAATAGCTCTGAGGTTTAAAGGAGTACACATGGCCAAAATAAGAGGAGGTTACATCATGGGAAAAGAGCACAAATCCCAAGAAGAAGAAGCCAGCAACCATTTATTTGGAAGCAATGGAAGAAGATTGAGTCACACATGGCACCTGATCCTTGAGTACAGGGAGGGTAATTATTATAAAGAGAATAATGTAAGTTAGTTGGTAGGTGGTCATTATTCATGTAACAACTTTCAGAAATTACCTTGATTATCTGCAGACAAAGGTGCCACCTGTGAAGATTCACCATGAGTAGAAACCGATATTCTGGCTTTACTCTCCTTTTGTATCAATGATGTAATTTTTTTTGTCTTCTTGTATCTATCACTATCCTAGCCATCTGAAGCTTGTTGCATCCTTTTCTTGAGGATTCCAAGATGGCTAGTAATGATATATATTGCATGTTTTTGTATTGTAAGGGGGTGGTAAAATACATTTTGTAAAGAGAGTTTTGTATCTTTTGTTTTGTTCTAATAATTTTTGTCTTTTGAATGTACCGATATAGGGAAATATCAATGAAAATATATTGAAACTCCTTTGCACATTTTGTTGTCTTCTTGTATGGAACTTTAGTTTTTTGTGTGTTAAATTTGTAAGGCATCTTTAATACATCATTTACAAGCTAGATAGTAAGGTTGACCTTAAGTTTCTTTCAAGGGAAGGGTAAATATTAAGGGCGGTTTCAGGGAGTTATGGTTAATGAAAGAATTTGATGACTGCATGTGTTAATGAGAGGATGATTTGTAAGGCACTTCATCTGGGTTTTGGGTATATTTAATTTGAAGGATTTTTATAGATGTATGTTCTTTGACTCTTTTTTCCCTATGATTTGGCACTGGTCTTTGCTTGATTTACATTTCTCACCATTGACAAAATTAAGTAACAATTTATCTCAAATGTATCTTGAAAGAATTAGATGTTTATATTTGTGTCAAGGACATAGATAACTATTGTGATTCTTTAGAGAATTTAATCTATTAGGTACACCTTCCTGAGCTTAAAGCTCAAAGTGAAGAAGGACAAGAATCCTTAGCACCTTAGTGTTTGATGTTGTCAGATGCATCTTTTGGGGTTCATAGAGTTATATATCAGAATTTCCAAATTATATTCATCATCTACAATCATTTTAAGCACTAACAAGATGGAAAATACCCAAGTAGGAGAAACCATACAAATTTGAAACCATGTCTTCAACAAGGCCCAAAACCATAACTAATGCCTTCACAAGGCCATAACCAAAAGTACCATTACTTCCATTTCCATATACAAGTATCAACCCTTATGACCCCCAAATATGAATACAACAAAAAATGGCAACATGGATCCCATACATCCATGCCTCATCCCCTTCCTCCATGAGGAAGGACTCTACAATAAATGGGAATTCCCAATTAAAGACCTTCACCCATCAAGGTTCTCTTCTCTCCCAAGGGTGAGTTTAGCCTTATACACCCTAAATAAAATAATAACACCAAAAACAAAACCAACAATACATTGAAACAAGAAGCCATGAAAGGCAAGCAAAAAGATTCACAAAACCATAACAATAATACACCAAAGAAATCTTCATTTTTCACACAAGTAAAAGAAAGGAGTCTTCCACAAAAATGAAACCAACCTTACTCAAATCTATGGCAATGAGGGTTTGAGAAGAGCTCCCTTTCCTACAATCCTTCCTTACTAAGTCTACCAAAAACCTGCTAAGTCCACTAGAAGTCTCCAAAATTGGAGAGTGGGAAATCAACCTACCAAATTCCTCTCCATCCCACTAAAAAGGAAAACCCTACCTAACCTCAAAGATTATTGGGTACACTATCCTAGGGTTCTCTCTCCAACAAGAGGGAAATTCAAAATTGCAAAGAGAGGAAGACATGACACACTTACCAAATTCGTCACCTTCCAAAAAGGCATTTTTAGAAGAGGAAAAAATGGCCTAAAAACATCTTATTTGTAAAAATTTTACCCCCAACCCAAAGTAAACCTATGGGGTTATCTCATTTTAACCCTAACTAACCCCTAGGGTTACTTTTAACCTCTCAAAAGTCCACTAAGAGTTGACTCACAAAACTTGAAATAAGATTCCCTCCCAAGGCTCAACAACCAATATACATAACCTTGGGATTCTACAAGGTGATTTAAAGGTGGAAGAAAAATAATAAACAATGCACTTGGCCATGCCAACTAACAACACATATGTCAATTGACACCACATAAAGTTAGAACACATCACTACACACATGGCATGCCAAGTAGACATTAATTTAAAATAAAAATATACACAATTAAATAATACATTCAAAGATTACTTTACAACATTATACATAACAACGAGGTTATTTCTCCCTTTGGAGATAGCCTTAGATTTACAAGATTTTCACATGCATCTATCTTTAATTTCTCCTTATTTAATCCATGGTCATTTATGATACACTAGATAAAATATCAGTAGTTCATGAAAGATCAAATAATATATACATATTAAATACATCATATAATCCAATAGTATCCATACTTTATCACAAGAAAACCACTTAATTTCCAATAATACATTTCTTAATTTCAAAGCAAGTTGATTCAAGAACACATAATATATCAATCAACCTAACTCATTAACTATGATCACTCACATAAATACTTCTTTCATCTACAAGAAATGAAGGCATAATATTCTAAATTAAATAATTCATCAATTACCATAAATCAAGACCTAATAATCAAAGCATGGAAATAAGTCCTAAATCATCATCCACATAATCATGGGTCATCACATAGTATCAAAAATATAAAATCCATGTCCAAATAGTCCAACATAACAAAATAATGTATCATCAAAATAATCATGAGGTGTAAATAGACTGCTATGAAATGATGGTACAGGGTGAGTCCTCATAGATGAAATGAGAATGAAAGATGATGAGAACATCACACTATATAGTGGAAAAATCAAAGAAGTTGTGAGTGCCATCAGAGGTGCGAGAGGATCATTGACTAATGAAGAAGTGGTAAGTAAAATCTTGATAAATCTATCTTCCAAGTATGCTATTAGAGTATTTACAATTCAAGAATTGAGATCGATACCAAAAAATAAATTTACTCTTGAAGCCCTAATCTATAAACTAACTGCATTTGAGTTAAGTAACCATGATAATAGTCTATCGACCAATAAAATTGTCTTCAAGTCATCTTTGATCATTGGAACATCAAAAATAGAAAGAGATAATCATAGTAATTCATATGGAAAAGAGTATGACAATATCCTGACCAAAGAAAGAGAACAAGAAGATTTGGAAGCACTGATGGCTAACTGACTACCTAGATGAAAAGGAAAGTACAAAGGTAAGTTACCATTGAAATGTTTTTGTTCTAATAAGATTGGACATATTGCATCTAAATGTCTTGATAATGACAAAAATGATAAGAATAATAAAATAGACAATTGAAAATGAAGATTAAGATATTTTAAGGACAAAGTAAAGAAGTCTTGCTATCTAGCTGAGGAACATGTAACTGATAATGAATCTAATGATATTGAAAAAAGAATATGAAGTTGTCAGTGTTGCAGTAAAAGAGGACTTGGATGAAGAAAAGTTTGAATATGAGAAAGAACTTGTTTCTCATATAAGTAAATCAGATCCTTGGATTATTGATAGAGGTTGTTCACACCATATGACTGGTGATATTGAAAATTTTAGAATTTAGAATAATATGATGTCAGATTTGGCAATGATGCTCCATGTCCTATGAAAGGTAAAGGATCTATTGTGCTGAATGAAAACATGAAATATATAATGATTCCTATTTGGTTAGAGTATTGAACTATAATCTATTGAGTGTTGTGCAAATAAAAAATATTGGTCACCGACTGGAATTTTAGAATAGAAAGGTGAAGATCTATGGTGCTAATAGAGACCTAATTGGAACTAGAGGACAATCAAGTGTTAGAATAACTAAGAGGGGGGGTGAATCAGTTATCCAGTGTCCCAAATCAAAATGTATAATTTAAAACAACTTCTCTAATTTCTGCTCATCGGTAAACACTATATACTTTCACTATCTGTGCTTTTACCGATTACCAATCTAATACTTATAACAGTTTACTGATCAAATCTAACATGTAACATGCAAAGTATGATAACAAACAAATATCATAATCAACACATAGCATAAGAGATTCAACGTGGAAACCCTGTAAAGGGGAAAACCACCTGGGACTGGCAACCCAAAATTGTTCACTCTTCTAAAGTGAGGTCGGTTAAGACCCAACCCTGTTAAAGGTTACAAACACACTATCAGGTGTGACCTTGTTAGAGGATTTTAGACTAGAAGTTATCGTCCAACTAGCATTCACTATGGGGTTGACAAGATAAAAATGTTCATTCTATGAATGATACATCATAATACTTTCAGAGTCCACTCAGTTAAGAGATTTAAACTGTATACAATGGTTAAATGTGTAATAGTAAATGACTTGCCTTAATACAACTTCAATTGCATATTACAGATCAATATTCAGTCCATACAAATCCTTCTGATCAATAATTCACTTTAGATTCAATACTGTATCAACTTACTGTCCATCGATAATTGATTTATGTAGCTCGGTAATTGCTTTATAGCTCAGTTCTTACTAACCAGTATGATCAAAATGCATGAAAACCTTGTTCACATGATACTCCTACAGCTTCTACTTCTTCCTGGCATCTTTCTAAAGAAATTTTGTTCTCTTATATAGACTAGTAAATCAATTTCTTCTCCACCATCAGATTTTACTGCTTAACCACATTTAGAGATTTTGCCGCTTCAAACTTTCTCAATAATTGTGTCAATAACACGTTTCAATCTTCTCTGTTAGATCTTCCCTAAATTTTGTCAGTCGTCAATCTTTGTAACAAACATTATCTATTACATCAATGTTATACTCTTGCCAACTCATCAATCTTATCAGCTAAACTAATCATTTAATTCATTTTGTTCCACTTGGTTAACAAAGAAATGTGTCGATGAACACTACTCAGTTTATACTATGATTGGTATACACTACACTCCATTGGTGTATACTAGAAATGCTTCATTTACCGACAACACTGCTTTGTGTCTTTTAGCTCTATACTTCATCATAGATGAATGCAACATAATAAAGTCAATATCATCAAGTGATAAACTCATCAACAAGTTATGCAATGTGTTCCTTATCCTCATCTGTCATGTACATCTTTCCTCATGTAGATTTATCTATTCTTCATCTCTTCCACCTTTCTTTAGATGTCTTGGTATAGTAACTTACAAGTGTTGTCAAACTAGTTGACATCAATGACAACATAATACTAATTTAATCATATTCCATATCTAATCAGCAACTTCTTAGTGATCTTGCAATCATAGATTCTTCAATCAGATACCAAATCAATTGTAGTCCAACAATCTCTCCCTTTGGCATTGATGGAAACTCAAGTAATATGAAATGTACCATACACATACCAAACATACATTCTACAACTTTGTGAAAAAATGTTGTAATTCGAATAGACTTAATATGTTTAATCACTATGTTACTAAACTAGCATTAGATAATACAACTTTACCATTCTGTAGTTATGATCGTTTCAGTTCTCCTATTCCTGCTTATGTTCTCTGTAACTCATCTTCAATACTCTATCTCATTCAGATTGTCTCTCCCTTAGATAATTCTTGTCAGTGCTTGTTCCTTTTCATATTGTTTTATCTCTCCTCTTTTCCTTCCCCTTTTCATTTCATATGGTTTATCTCTCCCTTTGATAGCAATGCCAAAGAAACAAACAAACAATCAGCTCTTGTAGTAGCCAAATAACTCTTTGGTGTTCTATGCTTCCTCTGTATCTCTGTATACTGAAAGGTAACATGGAAAGGTCAAGCTTTCTAATAAAATCTTATTCTACAAATGGCATTTTGGAATTGGTTCATAATGACCTTTGTGGACCTATGAAAGTTCAAACCTATTATGGAGATCAATACTTTATTTTGTTTTTTGATGATTATTCAATAATGATGAATGTTATTTTTCTAAAAGAAAAATTTGATGCTTTTCAAATGTATAAGTGGTATAAGGCTAGAGTTGAAAAAGAAATAGGTAAATAGATGAAGTGGTTGAGATCTGATAGAGGAGGTCAATTTATCTCTTATGAGTTTACTATCTTTTACATTGAGCATGGAATCAAGAGACAAGTGTCTGCATCAAGGTATCCATAATAGAATAGGATAGCTAAGAGAAGAAATAGATCTATTGTTGACTATTCTAGAACTTTGTTGATTGATAAGAAGGTTGCACAAATATTTTGGAGAGAAGATATAAGTACTGTAGTCTATACTCTCAACCAAATATAGTTGAATAAGGTTACAACAAGACACCCTATGAACTATGGTTTGGACACACGCAAAATGTAAGTCACTTCAAAAAATTTGGAAGTAAGTGATATATATTGAAAGATTCTAGAAATGGAAAGTTTGATTCTAAAGGGGATGAAGGAATATTTTTTGGTTATTCATCTAAAAGTAAAGCATATAAATGTTTGATCAAAGATACTAAAAAAATTGCTGAAAGTGCAAATGTGAGGATTGATGATTTTGCAGAAAGGAATGAAGAGGATAGTAAAAAGGAACCTAGGGATTATAATAGATTTATTTATATGCAAGATAGTAATTCGGTTGATGCAAATGAAAAGCTACAAGAAGTAACCAATGAGAAAGATGAGCCTCCACAGGGAGATGAAAATAATGATTATCAATCTATCAAACCTATGTTAGAAAAGTATGTGAGGAGACTGTTCTCACTAGGGATTGCACCCAAATATGGCTAAGTGTGAACCTAGCAATCCCGTGAAACATGGGACTACTTTCAGGTTGTGGGTAACCTATCAGAAAGTAGACCTCTGGAATAGGGGTCGGCTTCCCCTTGAATCACCTTGAAACTTGACTGAATTAGGAGGAAAAGGGAGAGAGAGTGCACAAAACTAAAAAACTAACTAGGCCATTCACCAAACTTTGATAGATCCACAAACTGAAAAAAAACTCACAATATGATTCAGAACATAACCTGAGCATCACAACTTCTCCCTAATCTGATTTTCCCTTAGAAATAACTAGGTGCTAGTTGTAAACAAGAAGGGAAAATGAATTCCACAAACCCAAATACATTCAAATGCACACAGATTGAGACTTTAGGAAATAAAAGTTCTTGTGAACATCAAAATGAAGAGAATATCAAGTAAAGGACTAATTTTCATCACAATACATGACATAAAATCCACCAAAATAACTCACAAAGTTGTAGGAAAAAGGACAATTGCTATGAATTGAATTGAAGGGAGCCAAAATATAGCTTGCTTCTCTAGAGCTACAAACATTCACCTCCAAGAAAGAGGGAAAGAAGAACTAACGTCAATCACACAAGTGAGAGGTATAAAAAGAAAACCCTAGGAATTTGCATGAAACTCTCCATCTCCTAAGGATGGAAAAACTCTCCAAATAGGCCCATGAATGCCTCCTTAACTTGGATGCCCAATTCTCAAGTTTTTAGGGGTGGCAGAAAAAGTGGGATGCCTAAAATAGATGGTCAAAGAAATGATCCTACCCACTAAGTCATGCACCATAATAAGATTCTGACCATGGCTTATAAAATGCTATTTGTTAGAATTTACAATAACATGTGTGCAATCACTTTACATTTAAGGTATTTACCCCTACTAAGACACAAAATTTATTTAACTATAGTTTTAAATGATCTCAACCCAAAAATGGGGAAATGCATTTAAAAAACAATTACATCTCAAAAAGAATCCACCTATGCCTAAAACAAAACATGGATTTAAGATATATTTTAAAATACTCTCAACCCAAAAAATGGGGAGAATATCCAAAATATTTACATTTAAAACAAAATCCACTAAATAAAAGGCACCTAACATAAAAAATAAAACAATTAATAACCACAACCCAATCTAAAATGGGGAGAAAAAAATTTAATTGATCATTGAAATGAAAACCCCCTTCGAAGATGGAAAGGAAATAGCTGGCATTGGCACCTTTACTGAACTGATTTGGGAAAGTTGCAAACTCAAAAACCTGCTTGCTTTCCATGATTGGGAGCTTGATTTGGAAATAACCTGGCCTTTTGATCTTTTACTGGCATCATTATTGGAAGTAAGCATTCATTTTCTCTTTCGTTGATTTGCACGTTATTGTAATTTCTCTGCAAGATCTCATATCACTAGCATTTTATAATTTCATTTCTCTCTGTACTCGAGGGCACTATTATGTATTCCGTAATTGATTTTAGAATATTGGCATTATTCTTGTCTCTATATTTCATTGATACTATATGCCTTGTATATTCTTTGCATTTGATTTTTGGGTCTACTATTCAAAGCAGGATTGCAGGCTCTTCTAGATTTTTGAGGGCACAACATATATATTATGTTTGTCAAATGTTTAGCATGGCATGCATTATTTCTCTTTTCTTTACTATTGATTCTCATAAGCATCATTAATTGCTCATTGCATTAATTTTGTATGGACCTGCCTAGGTGGAAAGTAAGTACTGATATATGATGCCTTGGGGGGTTCAATGACTGTGTTTATCCTTACCATGCTAGCCCCATGGTTTTGACACTTCCTATCATTTTATTACTAGTTTATCTGTGCATAGCCCATGCTTGAACCTAGGCATTTGTTCTAAAAATGAGCTAACTTCTCTTGAGAACCATGTAGCTATAATCTAGGGCATATGTTTTATTTTCCATTTGTGGCATTATGCTATATGTATGTCGACTATGCCCCTGATCTTTACTACTCATTGAGTTGACCACAGATCAAATATACATGTCACCATTTCATAATGCCCTATTGTAATGAGGGCCTGAGCCTCTAGAATCTTGGCATACTTGGTGACTTTTCATTCATTGTTTGGAGTTCATACCAACCTGCGCCCTTTTGATCTTTTGCTACTGTATTGATATATAATCAATAGCTCATGGAAACTAAGGCATTGTGTATTTGTCTTCACTATTGTTAATGCCAGTGCTAGCCCTAGAGCCTACTCCTGCTAGGCACCATGTATTGCACTACTTTAACACTATTCTTACTTCTTCCCTTCAATCCCGTGCATCCTTGGTCTTGGCATGTATTCATACATGAACTTACTGGCTGTTTCTATCTTTGGACTATGATTGACACCATGTGATTGCAGGTTTTTTGTATATTATTTTATGCTAGATTCTTCTAGGAGGCCCGTGAGCTATGATTATTGAAACCAGTTGATTTTAATTACCCATTCGAGCTCACTATTGGATCTGAGGGCCCGAAGCCACAATTTTGTAACTCAGCATTTGATGTTCATGCCTTACTATTTAGAGCCCATGGGCTTGATGCTTGTTGGTTATCCATTGGTTTCTTAGTTATTTCTATTAGCCCATGAGCTAGGGAATTTGTGATCATATTTAATTCTCCTTTGGATCCCTTGATCTATGATACTGTATTATTTAAAAGCTCTTGATGCCATTGTTATAAATATGCTACCCTCAACTTGGGCATTCATTTAAAATATGGCATCCACTGTACACCAGAGCTACATGCATGTTGTTTTTTGTTAGACTCAGTTGGACCCATGAGCTTGATCTTTTCCTCCTTTGAATAGCTGCTTGGTGCCACACCGATGTCTACATCTTCCATAAGATTTCCATGTTTGTACACTGAATGGCATTTTCAAAGCACTATAACATACCAGATGAACCTCATTATTTCATAGGATCTTTGTCATAAATGTTATGCAATCACTCCACCATTGGTAGCTTCTTTCCTTAGCATACATCATGCCATGAATGTGAGATAAAACCATGTAGACTTGTGTATCCTATTCTCTATTTTGGTGGTGAATTGATGTACCGATCATTGTTCCATAAATATGCATCATTTACTTGCTTTTGACATGTTGATGATGTATGCCTCCTAAAGCTGCCAGTGCTCTCTGACTGTTCCACTACTACTACTTATTTACTGAATGTTTCCCTATTGATCATGGGTGTTCTTGGCCTATGATGTAGCCATTTCCAAGGAAAAGAGGTTTTCCTGGCATCGACTGCATCACAGGTCAAGGTTGTTCATTTGCACATGGAACAAACACATTAGTGAAAACAAGGGTACTCTTTTATTTTTGATCCTCTTTTATGCACATATCCTGAGCCCAGCCCCTCCCAAGAGGTGTATGACTAGGTGTATGCATGCATGATTGTAAATACTCTAATACCAGACATTGTTTAGATCCATTGGATCTAACCCACTTCTCTTTTCTTATCTATAGGTTCAAGATCACAGGAGCACACCAAGAACACCATGGAGATAGACTCACTACTAGGCAATGTCTGGTACCCTTGTATCTATGCTCATTATATATGTATATTTGCACTCATTTATGCAATTCTAGAAATGGCTATGCTCATGGCATGTGTGAGCCTCAGATAAATGTTCTTTTTAGTTCTTTCCCTTTTGCACATCATACTTAACATTGATACATATACATGTAATTCATAGATGCAATTCATTTCCTTTTCTCTTTCATGTACTTTGCAATGAAATGAACACAAATTTTAAGCAAGAGCACCAATAACACAAACTAGAGTATATTAGTCTCATTAGTAACTAGGCCTCTTCAAATGAGTAAAATACTGATAACAGAGACCACTCACCAAGAATAATTATTGGATACAAGAATGCAAGAGTATTGACAAGAAGTAAGTTAAGAGACAACGCATGTTTGATTTCTAAATTTGATCCTAGACTTTTCAAAGATGCACTAGAAAATGAAGACTGGATGAATTCTATGAAAGAAGAAATAGATCAAGTTGAAAAGAATAACACATTTTTATTGGTACCAACACCTAAGGACAAGATTGTAATAGGAACAAAGTGGATCTTCCATAATAAACTCAACAAGAAAGGATATGGGATAAGGAACAAAGAAAGATTGGCATGAAAAGGATATGCACAAGAAGAAGGTATTGATTATGGTGAGAGTTTTGCAGCCTATTTCTAGATTAGAAGGTGTTAGAATACTACTTTCTTATGAAACTTACAAAGGATTTAAATTTTATCAAATGGATGTTAAATCTACATTTTTGAATGGAATACTTGAAGATGAAATCTATATTAAACAGCCTAATGGATTTGTTGACAAGAGCAATTAGAACATGGTTTGTAAATTACACAAAGATTTATATATGGATTGAAGCAGGCTCCCTGAGCATGGTATGAAACAATACACTCTTACCTAGTTAAGATTGGATTTGAAAGAACTAGTGATAACAACAATTTATATTTGAAATGTAATAAATCTGATGAAATTTTGATTGCTGAGATATTTTTTGATGACATTATATTTGGTGGTAATGAGATAATTTATAAGTCATTTGTTGAAGAAATGAAAAAGAAATTTGATAATTCAATGATAGGAGAGATTAAATTATTCATTGGACTTCAAATACAACAAGTTAAAGATGAGATCTATATCACTCAATCAAAATATGTCAAGGAGATCCTAAAAACATTCAATTTGGAAGACTCAAAACCAATTGGAACACCTATGGCTACTGGTTGCAAATTGTAAAAAGAAGATGATACTAAGGAAGTGAATGAGACTCTTTACCGATATATCATTAGTAAATTACAATATGTTGTACACAGTCAGCCTTACATTGCACACTCAGTTGGTATTGTTGCAAGGTTTTCTGCCACCCCTAAGGAAACACTTTTGTCTATAGTGAAGAGGATATTTAGATATTTATAAGGGACTCAAGATTTGGGTCTATTATACACAATAGGAGGAAATTGTGATCTTAAAGTATGTATTGATGCTAATTGGGTAGGAAATATTGATGATAGGAAAAGCACTAGTGGTAGAGATTTCTTTTTAGGAGAAAGACTAGTGACATGGATAAGAAAGAAACAAAGTTGTATTTCACAATATACTACTAAAGCTGAGTATATAGAAGTAGCTATGAATTGTTCTAGCATTGTATGGGTCAAAAACTAATAGAAGGTATGCATGAAAATATTACTGATCCTATTACAATTTATTATGATAATATCAGTTCTCTTAATATATCAAAGAATCCAATGATGCATTCCAAGACAAAGCATATACCTATTAAGTATCACTAGTTGAGAGAGAAAGTACAAGATAAGCATGTGACATTAGAATATGTGAACTCTAAAGAAAAGATAGCTGACATATTTACTAAACCATTACTGAAGGATTCTTTTGAGTATCTCCAAGGTAAGCTAGGGGCTCTTACCTTATCCAATGCACATTAAGGAAAGATGCATGATGCATCAATTCAAGGACTCAATAGAATATCTATAGTGTGAATTGATGCTAGTATTTCACTCTTTAGGTGAAGTTTTAAGGTGTGAAGAAAGCTTATGACTGCAATGGAAAATCTTTATACTTGAGGTATATCTATGATTTTTATGCTTCTTTTTCATTTATTCAAAGAGGGAGAATAGGTAAATTGATTTGGAAAGAACACAAGAGAAAAAGAGGGAGAATAATGAGTATTCATAAAGAAAGAGGGAGAAGTCTAGAAGGAGAATATTGTTGATGTACCTGATAAAGAAAGAAGATGGAATCAGAAAGAAGTTTTACTAACATAAAGAGAGATACTATAGATGTGAGATTAGGAAGTGAGAAGTTATTACTCAGAGGGAGTTATGATAGTAAAAGAGTACCATCATCAATTGAACATTGAATATTATTTTTTGGTGTTTCCATCAATGTCAAAGAGGGAGATTAGAGGAATATATGATAGTAGAAATATTATATTAGTTATAGTCTTATCATTGATGTCAAGAAATTGATTTTTTATTTATACTATGTTTCCATATCATTTGGTAATGATATAAGTTGAAAGAGTTAAGGTTAAGAAGAAATGAGATGTTGTGAAGTTGAAGAACATAAATAGGCAACTGATATAGATCAGATAATGATTTGATTATGTTGATTTAATTTTTTTACCTAATATATGATTATGTTAAGTCAATAAAGTGTGGTAATAAATATTCTATAACTCAGTAAGATAAGTTGTTTTGGCTACCAAGAAAGTATAGTCACTTTGTAAGGTAAAGATAAATAGGCAAGGTCACTCAATAAAATGAAAGGAACTCAAGACACTGAACAATGAGAAAGGTTTTAGGCACCGAGAGTAGTTAATTGAAATTCTAAGGAAGAACACTGAACAAGGAAAAGTTATTAAATATGGATAGAATCAATATTTAATGATTAGGTATGATGAGATGGATGAACATGATGATGAGGAAAGATAGTTACGAAGATCTACAGTTATGAAAATTCAAAGAGAAGATCTATGGAAATATCTAAGCAAAAAAATGAGAAATATCACCTAGAAAATTTTAAGTTCCTATGTGAAAATGAAATGTGTTACCAATATCTAATTTCAAGGTTTAATGAAATGAATAGTCAAGATTGACTACAAGAAAATGTAATAGATGAGATTAAGTGGAAAAAATTTCTCTATATAAAGGATGATCTTATATGCACAAATGGTTTGGCAAATTGAATAGTTGAAGGGTTACTGACTAGTGTAGAGGAGAAGGAACATAGAGATTCTGAGTGGGAAAATAGTGATTTGTTGAAGTGTTGATGCAAGTGGATGATGACGAATTGAAGATAAGATTGAAGAGAGAATAAAGGATCTTATTATGGAAAGATAGTTGAAAATTTACAGGTCATTTTTATTACTATTTTTTACTAGAATCTGTAGCAGAAAAATATCTTAACAGAGTGGACTTAACAGTCTTATTGTAAATCCTTTAACAAGGTGATATTCTTAAAGATTTTTTTAAGCCCAAGGCCCCTCCTAACAAGGTGAAGATCCTAATAGATATAGGTAAATCCCTTGACTGGTCACACCTAACAGTGTGTTTTGTAATCTTTAATCGGATTGGCTCTTAACCAGGCATACTTTAGAAGAGTATATTTCTTAGTGGGTGACAATTACCATAGTGGTTTTCCTAGAGAAGGGTTTCCACATTAAATACTGGTGTTACATGTTTTGAATGATTTGTATGAATGTTTTACTGATTACTATAGTTTGTTTACTATTGTCAGTAAATAGTGAATTGTGTTGTTACCGAGATGCTAACTAGTTAATTAGTGAAAAAATTTAAAGGTATTTAGGATCAAGGATTACTTATTCACCCCCCCTTCCCCCCCCCCCCCCCCTCTCTTTGTAATCCAACAATCTAATCCTTCTACAATTATGTATACCTCTAATCTCAGTCTTGGTCTTTATCATCATCAATTGGGATAACAGAGGTAACAGTAGATGAATTTTTTATTTTTGGTCAATTGATTGAAGGAATTATCAATGATATACCTCCACATAATCCATAAAAAGCTCATATTGTTTAAGTTAAAGATGTACAAAGAGAAGAGTGTGTACATAGGATAGGATAACATAGGTTGAGGTATTTTTTATAACTTCTATAGTTGAACATAAGAAAGATGAAGTTTCTATAGGGATTACAAATGATGGTGAACTTGCAAAGAAATATGAGACAGATGAAAGTGATATTGCAATGCAATCAATAAAGATGAAATTAGATCTTAGTGGAAGTTTAAGTTACAAGAAGAAAGGAAAGGCTATGGATATTATTGAGTAAGAAATTGTAGATGAGCTTGGAGATGAGAGTGTTGAGGTTATTTAAGGACCTATTGATGTTACCAAAATGAGTCCAAGTGAATTGAGAAAAATGTCAGAGATACTTAAGTTGAAATCCAAAAGGGAAAAACTTAGAACTGGAAAGTGTTTGGATTATAGAAAGATAAGTACTAAGAGGGGAGGGGTGAATCAGTACCCTAAAAAATTTTCAAGACTAAAACCTTTGCAAATGTAGATCTCAAATAACTGACTGAATTCATTATTTGAAACATACATTCAAGTAATTAAAAATGTAAATTTCATGTAATCTAAACAATAAATCATTCATGAAAATTCATACTCATGACACAGATATTTTGGTATCACTGAAACCCTTGTAAGAAGGTAAAAACTACAGTGGGGATGACACCCACAAATCTTTACTACTATAGCAATAAATTATGCCAGTTAAGAATACAAATTTTGTGATCACTTCTAATGATCTTACCCTATTAGGAAAAAATATTAGATAGACTAGATCTACCTGGTTAAAGGATTTTAACAAAACAATACATGTCTATAATCGGTCAAGAGATTTACATAAGAACCATTAAGTCCACTCTGTTAAGAGATTTCAATTCTTCTATAATGGTTAAAAGGTAACAGTAAATGTATCTGTAAATATAAAATTAATATTTCCTGATTCATATTTGTGAAATGCTAAATAGATATCACCTCATAGTGATATATGTGTCCTTCTGTTCTTCTTGGTAGCCTTATGTGTGTTCTAAAAAAACTAAATTCTTCTTTCATAAATCTTCTGTCAAAAATCCTTTGTCTGATCTCATGATGTCCCCTAGTGCAGCTAATCCTTCGTGATACTCACTCATAATGACAAATTTACATATTTTATATCAAACTATCTTGACCTACTTAGGGTTTACAATATCTTAGAAAACCTAAGATTAGCAGTGTAAAAAAATAACTTAGATCTAACATTACATAGGAATCATCACCAAATTAATGATTACATCCATATTTAATTATGTCTCAATCCTGGTAAACTATTTTCTGATCAGTGTAAACCATTTCATAGATGTTTGTGTCATTTTAGATTACTATGTTGTTTCCTTCTTTACTTAGTAATCACTGCATTCTCCATTTGGTAAATTACAGGTGCTTGGTTCATATGAATGCTCGGTGATCACTAGCTCGGTACTTGGTAATTGTCTGTCACTTAGTGAGTGTACTCAACCAAACCCTTATTCGGTTATCTTAGAGATTTGCCTTGTCTTTTCACAATGTGCAAGCTTTGTATGGTTGACTGAATGTCTTGTTTGTCTCCTTGAATAGGATGAAATAGTGTTCATACCAAAATGAATGGGGGAAATATGAGATCTGCTTCTAAATCCAAATTCCCAAAGGAAAGATCCAAGTTGATCAACCAAAAGGTTAATACACAAAAGAATCAATCTATGGAGAATATGAAGGAGGAGGAAAACCTTATATTTCCCTATAAAGAAGATGTGCTTGAAATCTAAAATAATTGAAAGGAAAATACTAACCTCAAAATAGGGAAGATCTGGAAAATGCTAATTTCTGATGTTTGTGTACAGTTTCAGGCAATTTTGCAACCTGTTTCGGACTGGAAATGCCAAGATGAAGAAAACCTAGAAAACTTTTATCTTTCTCATAGCAGGTAGTCTTTGACCTTGATAAAAGGTCAAAGACTACTTTGAGATTTTGAAGGTCATCCTTAACTTTGTTCACAGATCTCAGAAGTTCCTCGAAAAGGGTATCCAAATACAAGCTCAGATCCGTAGTTTCACACCTATACCTACAAGAAAAAGAGGGTTTTTGTTGTTTGGATGGGGGGTTTGCCTTGGTCAAACCCCAATTTAGGAATTAACCTTGAAATTGAATTGAAATTGTAATATGCATAAACAAAGCAAATAGAACTTTTCACCTTGCTTATGTTGAAGTCCTTGTAGAGGATTCAAATCCTTGAATCCACAAGTAGGGATGCTCCAATGGATGTAGAATGAATGTAGGGTGTCTCAAATCAATGGAATTTGATCTTCAACACCAATCTTGAATGGATCTTTTCATAGGAGGAGGCTTGGATGAATATGGATGGAGAAATCTTCAAGGGGGCTCCAAAGAGATTCAATCCTTCAATGGATAACAATGGATCTCCTTGATGAATGCTTGAATGGATGCTTGAATGATAGGCTTGAGGATGAATGAATGCTTTCTTTCTTTCCTTCTCCTTCTTTCTTTCTTGATCATTTGATTGCACTTGAGAGCTTGAGAGATTGCTTGATGAGAAATGGATGAGAAAATGAGAGAAGAAGGCTTCCTTTTATAGTGATCTAGAGCATATTCCTCTAGAGAAGGCTGACATTGGGGAATTAAATCCAAATTAACCTTAACCCCTAGAAATGGACCTATATTAAATTCAATTTAAGGATTTACCATTTTGAAACCCGAAATGACCGACCCGGAAGCGGGAAAACAAATATTTCTGAAACCTGACATCTGGAAATCGTGGGAACCTAAAATTTGAAATCTTGGTCAAGGATGAGGTAAACCATGCCCTAGGTCAGGGTCATGGTCATCACTAACCTAGGTCAAGGTTAAGGTCAAGGTCAAGGTCAACTATGACCCTCAAGGTTTTCTTTGACCTTGAGGTCAAGAACCTTAGGAGCTCGATCCAGAGTGCTAAGAAATGTAGAAATAAAGTGGAAAATAGGTGCAGAGAGAAGAAGAATGGGGGGAGAAAGCTAGATACATGCAAACACCTGATCAAAGTGCTTACCATGACCCAAGACCACTTACTCAAAGGGATAAATTCTCTTATCATGGAAGTTATTCCATTTTAAGATGATACAATAAGCCCCCACTTTAGCAAGATTATGGACTTGATGCAAACTCTTGGTAAAGGAAATCAAAATGAAAAGATAATCTTATTGTAATTAAAGGGACAAAGAGAAACCTCAAGCCCCCAGGGACTCAAGTCTTCATCAACTCCAAGATCACAATAAGAGAGACATCTCTAGAGAGAGAGAAAGAGGGTGTGATTATCTCACCCAATGAGAACTTATGTCCCATTGTGAACCACACAAGGAAATGGCGCAATTGGAAAGATGAAATTAAACCACCTAGTGAATGTGGCTACTCACTAGTCAACCCATCAAGGATTCATCCTTAGGAATATTCTATTCCATAAGAATAAAACCAAAATAAAAAAGAGATCCAATCTTAAAGACACCTCTGACCTTAAGGGATCAAATATATATATATATATTTGAAACTGGAGGGATCAAGAGATCCTAAAATATAAATCTATGCTTTAAGGATTAGTTACTAATCCAAAAAGGGAGAAAAAGGTATCTTGAAAAATAATATATGCATATCGAAAAGTGTGTGTGAAACAGGTGAGAAGAGCATATGCCCCCACGTTAAAGGCATTGCTAACACTTTAACAAGAGCAATGGCTTTAACAAAAATATAAACAACTCCACTGATTACGTTTCCACTTCAAGATGACCCCAGACAAAGACAAATCAAGGAAAATATCACAGTAATATACAGAGAACATAGAAGGGATCTACCTATCATGGGGTCAGTATGATCATAAGATAATATATATGACATTATTGTAAATGAATTGACATCATTCCCCAAAGAAAGTAGAACTACAATCACAAAGGAGGAAAGATCACATAAGATATACGAAGAAGAATCTTTTCAGACCATGACATGGAGACCAAAAAGAATCAGTGCTACCATGTCTCAAATCCAAGTAGATTACACAAGTAAACATTTAAAAATAATAGCACATTTATGACAAAACATGAAACAATGCATAGAAGAATAGAGATACATATAGAGGAATTGTACAATAGGTTCAATTCCTTTATCACCTTGCACCAACTGAGTAACAAGGGTCGTATAAAAAAATCTAACAAAATTTAGCAAACACATCACAGGAGAAGCACAGTACAATAGGAAAACACACAACAAAGCTACCATGAAGGACAAACCAATCAAGTGTGTTGCCTACTCTCCCCATCTCATTGTATATCATTTAGGGAAGGAGGGTAACTCGCAAGAGGGACTACATCCAACAAAGTAGGAAAGATAGCCAGTTCCAAACAAGGATCCTCTTGAGAATCATCATATTTGATACTAGATGTAATAATCAATTGTGATGAAAGCATATTAGGTAAATCAACATCAATGTCAATAGTCTTACATTCATCATTAACATCATTAGAATCATCAAGAGTATCTTCTTCATCTAGATTAATAAAAATAGGATCTAAGATGTGAATAGAATCATCTTAACATCATTATTAGTAACAACATCATGCATAATCTTAGCCAAAAAATGTAAAGATATTTGAAGAATAGAATTATGAGCTATAGCATGAGCACGACGCTTCTTAAGATGTTCATTAGCAGATGGATTACATTTTTATTTACTTGAAATAGGTTGGGAACTAGGAGGAACAACCACAGGATCCTTCATAGGTTCTTTAGGAAGATCAATAGGATTATTAACAATAGGAGGAACTTGATTAAAAGAACTAGAAGCCATAGTTAAAGGAGGTATATAAGGTGTAGGAAAAAGACCATGAGTAAGATCCATAGGAGGTACACTTAATTTGAGAATCTTACAATGTTTATAATCTTGATATGAACAAAAAAGATTATCAGGTCAAGGAGGACATGAGTTAGGTAATGAAGGCCAAAAGAAATCAAGAGCATCACAATCTCTAGGCCTAGAGGGTTGACATAAAATATGATTAACCATCTTCACTTCTTCATCATGAACAAATTTAAGACACTTATGGATAGGTGAAGCAACATCATGCATGACATTCAACCAAGGTAAACCAAGCTTAACTTGAAATTGATCAGAAGTAGGAACAACAACAAAGGTAGTGTTCACAATTTTTCCACAAAGTTCAACCAGCAAGTTAATAGAACCAAATGATGGATAAAGAAAACCATTAAAAGTTTGAATCCACACATATGATGTATCATAAGAATTGCATTGTAAGATTTTCATAAAAATATTTTCTTCAGTAATAACATTGACTAAGGATGTAGGATCAATAAGACAACCACGAGTAGGTTTCTAAGAAATCCTAGCATATATATAAAGGGGACCATTAGGAGCTTTAATAGTCTCAAAGTCATCAAAGGTAATCAAAAGTTCTTGAGGTCTTTTATTCTTAGTTTGTTGTCAAGGTTTAGGTTGGGTTTTCAATTTAGGCTTAGGTTTTGGTTGAGGTTGAAATTGAACTTGAGGTTGAATCTGAGGTTGAGGTTGAGGTGGAGATGCAGATTGACCAACATGCTCCACTTGATTAACAACATGATTGAGATCATCCATCTTTGAATCATACATAATTTCCATAGAAGATGGCTGAGAAATGGTATTAGTATCATGCATGGGTAAATGATTCATATAGATTTGAAGGTTTTGATTAGGAGGAGAGACAGATTTATTCCCACTACCATCAAGATTATCAACAGATAAGGCATTAGAATCAATTAAATCTTGGACCTTATGATTTAAAGAATAACACTTCTCAGTATCATGACCATTTTGACGATGATATTGATAAAACCCTTTAGGATCAAAACATTTAGATGCAATTGTAGTAGGTAAAAGAGGTCAAATAGGAGGTAACATAATCATATTAGTAGTTAACAACCTATTCATAATAGAATGTAAATATTTGGAAAGAGGAGTAAACATACGATTTAATCGAAAAGCAGTGGATATAGAAGTGGCATTGTGAGATGCAAAAACTTGATCAGCAACTACATTCGCTTGTTTATTTATCTTGACATAGTTGTTGAATTTTTGAAATTTGTTTGGATTAGGAGCAGCATCACTTTTATCAACTGGAACAGGAGCCATTGGAGTGGTGCTCTCAAATTGACTCACTTGTAACTGATAATGATGAAGTGCTGCACAAAGTTGTTGAAAAGAGGTAAATTCAATAAGCAGAATCTTATCTCTAATATCCTTTTGCAAATTAGAAATAAACATACATTGAATATCAATATTAAGAATAGGATAGGAAATCTGAACATACAAATGCTTAAATCTACCAATAAATTCAGTCAATTTTTCCTTAGCACATTGTTTACAATGCATCAAATCAATCAAAGACACTTGTGGACCAATATTGTTTTGAAATTGTTGAATAAAGGCATTAGCAAGTTGTGGAAATGAATCAATAGACTAAGGAGGCAAGGAACAATACCATTGTAAGGCCTTATCATTGAAAGTTCTAGCAAACAGTTTGGCCAAAATCCTATGGTCATGAGCATAATCACTACAAAGGATTTGAAAAGTTTTAACATGATGTACAGGGTCTCCTTTTCCATTGTAATTCTCAAGAAGAGGCATATCAACTTGCTATGGAACAAGGGTATCAATAATGTCTCAGGATAAAGGACTTCCCATGTCACATGTAGGAATACTAAACTTGTTTTGAGTTAAGGAAGAAAGTTGTTGTTGTAAGGATGACATAGTTTGAGCCAAACTAATGATTTTTGAATCATTAGAAACACTACGTAAAGTGTAAGAAGCTAAAGGAATAGAAGATACAACTGGAGGAACACTAGGAAATACAGTTGGAAGTGGATTGGAATAAGTAAAAGGAACATTATGATATGAAGTTTGTGATGTAGTAAGGGACACAGGAGGAACACTCATAGGAATAGAGGGAACCGTCATAGTCACCAAAAAAGGAGTATATGTAGGAACACTAGGTAAAGGATTAGAAGAAGGTTCTACACTAGTGATAGGAGGAATCAACCCTAAATCTTGAGCTTCTTGAGCTAAAGGCTTAACATTTGAATGCACAAGGTGAGTAATACCACACAAGAGGTTAACACCTTGATCACTATCACAAAGAAATTTCTTAAGAGCCTTTATAGCTTGAATAGAATCTTAATTATGGTTTTCTTAAATAAGCCAATTACCCATTTTATCAAGTTTAGTTGATAGTTTTTGGACTTGTTCAGGAGGAACTCTTCAAGCATCATCCTCATCATGAGATGAGTGAGATGAGTTTTTCTCTATAATAGGATTGGAATCATGAAGAATCAAATTATCATCTGGGATCCTAAGGAAAGCAAAGGAAGATTTAGGATCAAAGGTACCCATGAGTCTATGACTTCTTCTAACCGAAATGTTATAGGTAGTACTAGTAGTAGTAAAGATCATAAACCAATTCAATACAAATGAACTAAACTAAGAACACATAAAACATGAATATTTTTGTATTTTGAAAATAAATTTTGCAATTTTTTTGTATTTTTGAAATCTAATTAGCATGCAAGATTTAACATAAAAGAGAAATATAATACTAAAAAGATAAAAGGAAATCTAATACCATAAACACAATAGGGAATCTAATTCCACAAAAGAAAGGAGAGTAAGTATGTCGAGTTCACCAAAATGAATAGGATGAAATAGTGTTCATACCAAAATGAATGGGGGAAATATGAGATCTGCTTCTAAATCCAAATTCCCAAAGGAAAGATCCAAGTTGATCAACCAAAAGGTTAATACACAAAAGAATCAATCTATGGAGAATATGAAGGAGGAAGAAAACCTTATATTTCCCTATAAAGAAGATGTGCTTGAAATCTAAAATAATTGAAAGGCAAATACTAACCTCAAAATAGGGTAGATTTGGAAAATACTAATTTCTAATGTCTATGTGCATTTTTGGGAAATTCTGCAACATCTTTCAGACTAGAAATGTCAAGACGAAGAAAACCTAGAAAATTTTTATCTTTTTGACAACAAGTAGTCTTTGACCCTAATAAAAGTGTTGGAAATTTGTCTATACTGAAGTATATGACTAGATACAGTGTTGTCATTATGGAAACAAAGTCATATAGCAATTTGGAGTCAGCACACTAAGTGTAAAGATCATAAATTAGTTAAGTGTTGAAGACTAGACAACATACAGAGTTCCTGCAACTCAGAGCACCTGCGCCCATGTGTACGGATGAATTAAGGTATGCACCCTAGAAGTTAAGGTTGTTAGACTATACTTATGCTTAGCCTAAGAGTGCATAAGTAGATATGAAAAGATGTGAAAGTTACAGTCAATTGAAGTTGCACAGCCAATGTGTGCTAGCAAAGAACAAAGCATAGAGCTGACAGTGACTATTTTGGTTTGCGATTGTAAATTAATGCTGTAAGGGCTATTCATCCATTGTATTTAGGTTTCTAACATATGTATATGTATAATTGTAAGCACGCTTAAACCAATTCATTTGGAAGCATTATTTCCAATTAGTTATAGGGCCGACCTAATTGTATAATTGGTATGAGTGCATAAATATAAGGTGCGCCCATTGTATTTGGTATGCAAGTTGTGGGAGAGTTGTGACAAGAAAAGCAGAGGTATGCAAAGAGAGAATATGATGTATTAGAGTTTTTCAAGAGGTCAAAGCATTAGTGCACCAAAGGAACCGATCTAACAAGCAGTGTCAAATTAATAATGCACCTGCAGATATAGTGTGTATCTGATTTAGAAGGTTCTAGCCTTCATCATTTGAGTAGTGAGCTCTAGAATAGTGAGTCCACTCCCCTAACAAGGATCATTGTAAATGACTCCTAACAGGGTCTGACCCTTAACAAGGTCTACTATACTTAAAGAATTGTAAAGCTACTCCTAAGAGGGTAAAGGATCTTCTAACAAGGATCACAAAACACTAGTGCAGAATATTATTGGGTATCAAGTCCCACCGGGGTTTTTACATATTTGGGTTTCTCCATAACCATATTGGTGTCATGTGTTGATTTCATGTTTCATGTTTATGTGAATGTTTAATTCAATACTTAAGCATTTATAAGTTAGTATTCAGATTAAAGTGAAAATTTAAATTATAGTGAACATTGATTCACCCCCCCCTCTCAGTGTTCCCATTCCTAACAATTGGTATTAGAGCTCTAGTCCTCAGAAAAGAAGTTTAATCACTTGAGGAGATCATGGAAAAAGAAGATTTGAAGAAGAATCTTGAAGCAACTCTTGAAGACCTGGACAAATCAAAAAGAGAAATTGAAAATCTAAAAGAAAAAGTTAGTGATGCTCAATTAGTTATCAAGAAACTAAGAAAAGATTTGAAGGGACACTCTAACAGTGATCTTAAAGAAAAATTCAAGAATTTGAATGAAGAAAATGCATCCTTAGTGAGTCAGCTTGAAGAACTTGATGACAAACTGATGAACAATCAAGATGTCTACAATGAACAAGTAAAGGAGAACCTTCAACTCAATGAAGAGTTAAGGGAAGAAAATTTGGAAATCTTGGATCTAAAGAATTGCAAAGAAAGATTGGAGTCTAAATTGAAAGATGTAAAGAACCACATTGACAAATTTCACACTAGTTCTAATTTGATAGAATCTCAGTTGTATGCAAGAAGAGTCAAAGGAGACACTAGCTATATTGGATACAATGAAGCACAAAATTAGATTGATGAGATGTGAGCAAGAAAGGAGACACAAAAGGAATCTACTGATACTAAGAGGACTGAAGATCAAACCAAAGACAATGGTAGTCCTCCTAAAAATGAGTGCAAGCCTATTAAATGCACCTATTTTGCATGTAACAAGCATGGACACATTGCAAGGAATTGTACAAAGGTAAAGCCTCTTAATGGTTATTGTTATACATGTAATAGATTTGTTCATAGAGCAATAAATTGTAAGACTAGTAAGAAGAACAGGATTCACAATAATCAAAGAAATCAGAATTAGACCAATGTAAGAAGTTCTCATAATGTTACATGTCAGATATGTAACTATAATGGTCATACAACAAAACAATTTAGAATGGTGACTCATGTCAATGCGTTGAGGAATAATAGACCTCCAATGATTTTTCACACCTATAACAAGGATAGACATATCTCAAAGTTTTGTAGATCAAGGAAGCAAGGTCAGGAAAGCCCTAAAAAGACCAAAGAACCAGTTTTGGATCTTGAAGCAGAAGTCAAGTTTGTGAAGGCCTCAGAAGATGTGAACTTGATTTGGTCAGAAGAAAAGAAGGACAATTTTGTTGAGAATGTATTGGATGCATCCCAAGTGGACACACCCTCTACATCTTCATAAATGGCTCTCAAGGTCATAGGGGGAGCTAATTTAGCTCTAGACCCCTACATGGCTAGTATACTCATCCTCAAAGTATGTGCCTTTGGACTTAAGCTATTAGAGTGTATTGGAACCTTTGTGCAAGAGCACACATGCTAATTGTTGTGAAGATTTGAGATTGAGCTATCAACAGTTGTAGTGCATTTGATCAGTTGCAAGAAACCCTAGCTTGTTGTGCTGATTCAAAAACTATCAGAACATCTCAAAGATCATTTGGAAAGTGAATATCAAGTAAGTCATGGCCACTCCTATTGTTTTTTATGTTTCTAAGAAGAAGAGGTATGTTTTTAAGAGGCACCATTTAAATCAACCCTAGATGATTTAGAGGGAGCATTCTCCTACACACTGATGGGCATCATGCATGTAGAAGACATAAGGGCTTACATCTATTGTAAGAAGGAACCTGATGGACTAGATAGGTTAAGGGTGCACATGGACACAATGTTGAAACCAGACAAAACGTTCATGGATGAATACACAAAATGGAATGATCACCCCATTGTTAAATTTTCCATAGCATATGAATTCTATGAGGAAGAATGGATAAAGATATTATTGAGCAGAATCCATGATGACTTGTTTTGGATTGGAGATGTACTAGTAAGAATAACAAGAGACCTAATTCATGAGATGATAGACCTTTCTAAGACAAGCACCATCCCTCTTGTGGGTAAGGATGTTAGGAAAATGGTGGAGCAAGTATGTAAATCCAAAAGCGATAAGTGTGGCATGACCATTGAGCCTATAGAGCAACTAGACATCAAGTTGATATCAATGATATTGGGTTATAGATTTCATCACACCAGTAGGATGAATAGTGTGTCTACAGGCACTATTCTATTAGCCATCCTTCTTGTGCAAGAAGATGGAGAGTTCATTTTGTGTGAGATCTTGCGCATACAATTGATAGACAACATCAAGGTCATCAAACATGATAAGACTAAGGTATTCAAGTTTGGGTCCCTAATCATCTATATTTACATTCATATAGTTGGTAAAGTGTTAGACTTGTATCTAGACAAGTCCATTCCTACCATGCCATAGATATCCAACAAGGAATCCATAGAAAGAACACTTAGAGATTACATTACCCTAGAATTGAAGACTTTCAGAGCAAGAATACAGATGAGGTATAGGATTCTTGAAACTATTGTAGAGAAGTATAAGGATACAATATGCTTCATGGTGGAGATTGATACTACATGTATGGAAGTTGTGGAACATAGAACTAAGTGGATTCATCCACTTGGGTATGAGGTTGAAGAACAAGTTCTTGAAGCTTATGCATAGGTACTGCTATCAGCCCCAAAGGATGACAATGAACCTAGGTGGGGAACCTATGAAGAGAATAATAGAGAAGTTGATGCTAAGCTGAACAATGTTGTAACAAAAAGAAAGGTTGCAAAGGTCACATCAGAGATCCTAAGAATTCATGGTGTATCACAAGTAGAACTTGATAAAGTAAGGGATGAAAAGATTGCTCTATAATTGAATAGTGCAGTAGAAGAACAAGAAGATCCCTAGGTGAAAAAGATAAAAATTGAGAAAGATGATAGTCAAAAGGGTAAAGAAGATAGTACTCCTTCTGCGCCCAAAGATACTCCTCCGAAGTATAAGCCTTTATTCAAGAGGAAGAAAGAAGCATGCACTAGTCATCCATCCTCATGAGAATTAAGGAGCAAGAAGAACACTCAAGCACCTCCTCAAGAAGGATTCAGACCTAGCCTCAAAGTTCTAAATGCAAGAATTGTTGATGAGGGAAGAATTGATCAAATAGGGAAGTTCTATGAATCATATAGTGACATTGATAAGTCTAAAATTCATGGTATGATTATCAAACATATGATAAAGTTCAAGAAGATGGTTCTTGATTTGAAAATAGAAATTCCAAATAAAGTATGGGATATTTTTGAAAATCTAAAGAGACAAGCTAATGAGGAAGATCAAAGAATAAGAGAAAAAGTATTAGAAGATACTCTGCCAGTATGTTCTAAAGAAGAAATGGAACTGATATTGAATTTGGTGAAGTCACACCTTATTAAAAAAATGAGAAGTCTTCATATGATGAACAAAGATTATAAGTTGATTATGAAGGAAATAGAAAAATCATTTGAGAAAGTGTTGTTAGAACAACAGATCAAACCACTGACTGTACCCATCATTCATGTACCCATCAAGGAAGATAAAGTGGTAGAGCCCACTAATGTACCAATGATAGGTCCTTAGGACTTAGTACCCATAGAAGAAACTCAAATAGAAGTAGATCAGTCTGTGCCTATGATAGAATCACCCAAAGATAGCATAATTATCATATATAATGTGGAAATAGCCATGGCGGCTACTGATAATGAGTTGGAAAATTTTGAGGAAGCATTTGTCAGCACTGAGGAAGAAGAAATCTTGTGTAGCAATACCCCTCAAACTCAGCAAGAAGAAGTAATCATAGAAGATATATCTGATGAAGAAAAGAAAGAAGGATTAGAGGTAGAAAAGAAAGATGAATCTTGTATTGATTTGGTCAAGGTGAAGCAAAAGGTGATGGATAACACTCCCATCACTCCCTCCTCAAAATTGTTGTCAAGTTTCACACCTGACACTAGTAGTTTGGACTCCTGGAAGGAAGAAGACTTGATTAAGTTCAGTGTCCTAGCTATGGAGAAGGAAAAGGAGAAGCAAGTAATGAGGAATCCTCTCTTAGTAGAATAAATAAATATTTTGAATAGTTTTTTGCTAGAGGATAAGAAAATGGTAAATGTACATTCAGTTGATGATGTGAGCACAATCATCTCTCAGTTCAAAGAAAATTTTTCAAGCCTAGAAGAATCTGCGGCCATAGTGGCAGAGGAGAAATACTTAAAAAAGAGACTCAATGAACTGATGAATATCTTTTCACTAGACTTGAACTCTCTTAAGTTTGGTTAGGCATCATTGAAGGAGTTTGCAAATCAAGGAAGGAAAGTCATTGCAAAATCCATGGATCAGGATAAGTTCATTGATGCCCATCTTAAGAAGATTTTAGTGCTAGACATAGCCACTGATGCAAACATGTGAAACAATGTCTATTAAGGTCAGTTGGACATAATTGAGAAGGTAGAGAAAGAAATGGAGAAGATAAGGTCTAGACAGACTCAATTGAGGAACGCTCTTGTGCCCTCACTAGACATTCTTAGTCAAAACATAAAGGAGATTGATGCGACCATGATAACCTATGATCAAGGTCTAAGCATAGAATTGGAGAAGATGGAGAAGCTTCAATATGCATTATGTGCCCATCTATAGATAGTCAATTCTCTAATAACCTTTTGGAAGAAGGAGATCCAGAAACTCAAGATTGCATATCCAAATGTTTTCCCTCAGTAAGTGTATGTAGATAAAGTTTTTTTATGCACCTTTGTCATTAATGTCAAAGGGGGAGTTGTATAGAATATGGAGTACATATATGTATAGGGAGATATAAGAGTTTGTATAAAATGTATAGAAGACAAAATTTTTTGTGTAAAGGATGAGTTAGAGACTTGGACATATTCCTTTGTTTCCATCAATGAAAAAGGGGGAGATTGTTGGAAAGTTGTCTATACTGAAGTATATGACTAGATATAGTGTTTTCATTATGGAAAAAAATTCATATAGTAGTTTGGAGTTAGCGCACTAAGTGTAAAGATCATAAATTAGTTAAGTGTTGAAGACTAGACAACATATAGAGTTCCTGCAGCTCAAAGCACCTGCGCCCATGTGTACAGATGAATTAAGGTATGCGCCCTGGAAGTTAAGGTTGTTAGAATATACTTATGCTTATTTTAAGAGTGCAAAAGTAGATATGCAAAGATGTGAAAGTTATAGTTAGTTGAAGTTGCACAGCCAATGTGTACCAGCGGAGAATAGAGCATAGAGCCGATAGTGACTATTTTGGTTTGCGATTGTAGATTAATTTTGTAAGGGCTATGCACCCATTGTATTTAGTTTGCTAACATGTGTATATTTATAATTGTAAGAATGCTTAAGCCAATTCATTTGGAAGCATTATTTGTAATTAGTTATAGGGCCGACCTAAATGTATAATTGATATGAGCGTATAAATGTAAGGTGCGCCCATTGTATTCAGTATGGAAGTTGTGAGAGAGTTGTGACAAGTAGAGCATAGGTATGCGAAGAGAGTATATGATGTATTAGAGCTTTGAAAGAGGTCAAAGCATCAACACACCAAAGGAATTGATCTGACAATCAATGTCATAGTAGTAGTTCACCTGCAGATATAGTGTGTATCTAATTCAGAAGGTTGTAGCCTTCATCATTTGAGCAGTGAGCTCTAGGATAGTGAGTCCACTCCCCTAATAGGGTCTAAACCTTAACAAGGTCTACTATACTTAAAGCATTGTAAAGCTACTCCTAACAGGGTAAAGGATCTTCTAACAAGGATCACAAAACACTAGTGCAGAATATTAGTGGGTATCAAGTCCCACTAGGGTTTTTACCTATTTGGGTTTCCCCGTAACCATATTGGTGTCATGTGTTGATTTCATGTTTCATGTTTATGTGAATGTTTGATTTGGTACTTAAGCATTTATAATTTAGTATTCAGATTAAAGTGAAAAGTTAAATTACAATGAACACTGATTTACCCTGCCCCCTCTCAATGTTCCCATTCCTAACAAAAAGGTCAAAGACTACTTTGAGATTTTGAAGGTCATCCTTGACTTTGTTTGCAGATCTCGAAAGTTCACCGAATAGGGTATCCAAATCCAAGCTTAGATTCATAGTTCTACAATTGTACCTATAAGAAAAAAAGGCTTTTTGTTGTTTGGATGGGGGGTTTGCCTTGGTCAAACCCCAATTTAGGAATTAACCTTGAAATTGAATTGAAATTGTAATATGCATAAACAAAGCAAATAGAACTTTTCACCTTGCTTATGTTGAAGCCTTTATAGAGGATTCAAATCCTTGAATCCATAAGTAGGGATGGTCCAATGGATGTAGAATGAATGTAGGGTGTCTCAAATCAATGACATTTGATCTTCAATACCAATCTTGAATAGGTCTTTGCATAGGAGGAGGCTTGGTTGAATATGGATGGAGAAATTTTTAAGGGGGATCCAAAGAGATTGAATCCTTCAATGGCTAACAATGGATCTCCATGATGAATGCTTGAATGCTAGGCTTGAGGATGAATGAATGATTGCTTTCTTTCCTTCTCCTTCTTGCTTGCTTGATCACTTGATTACACTTGAGAGCTTGAGAGATTGCTTGATGAGAAATGGATGAGAAAATGAGAGAAGAAGACTTCCTTTTATAGTGATCTAGGGCACAATCCTCTAGAGAAAGCCAACATTGGGGAATTAAATCCAAATTAACCTTAACCCCTAGAAATGGACCCATATTAATTGCAATTTAATGATTTACCATTCCGAAACCTAAAATGGTCAACCCAGAAGTAGGCAAATAAATATTTCTAAAACCCGATGTTAGGAATTTTTCTTGTGGGTCAAACTTGGCGAGGACATTGGCTTGATTCTCAGTAAATAGGTTTCAAAGTTTGCAAGAAAAGCCTAATTGATGAGGATTGGATAAGATCCTACATCTTCTTTGAGCTCCATAGGACTCAGGTGGGTATTGCCTACAAATAGATTACTATCTTTAAAGTAAACTATCGAATGGTGGATTAGGTCTTCATTGTCATGCTATTGAGTTCATTAGATGTGCTTTTATGGAAGATAATCTTGAAGATAGCTGAGAACAACCTATTGCATGATATGACTGATGAAACTCCTAGGATGATAACATGAACAATGGCATAAGGGTGATGAGTCCTTCTTCTTTTTATGAGTAAAGCTCAAGGAAGGCTAACCTTTGATTCACTCTTCAAGGAATCAACAACTATGTAATGTAAAGCATCAGGGATAGTCTGATTCTTTAGGTACATGAACATGAAATGAAATGGTATTGATAGTGATGGATTTTGTGTCTGATGATTGAAAGGTGTTTGAATAATAGAGATCAGATCAGTGCCTAATCCTTTGGGAAAAGAGTCTAACATAAGTCAATAGAGGAATTTCTAGGAAATACGGTGATATGCCTTACAAACCACATACAATTTGGATAGAATGCCTTACAAACTATCTCCTCAATGTAGGTTTGCTACCATCAAGATCTTCCACAGATGTATTTATTCTCTGAAATTGCACATAAGGATTTAATTCTTTCCTTAAAAGAAACTCATGCAATAATTACATAGTTGTCTTACAACTAGTATGTTCCAAATGCCTTACAAATAGAGACATACAAGAATAAACACAAAGCATAGAGAAATTAATGGAACCAAGGTAGAAATTGTATTATATTTCATGGAAGTGTATCAATACATACAAGTAAACTCTTTACTCAAAATCATAGGATCAACAATCTGCTCTGCAAAGTTTGTATTATCAGCATTCAACCATCAAGAATATGGAACCAAAGAATAGAATCCCTTGGATTGCCAAAGACTGGGACTAGGAACCAAAAAGATGGGAAAACCAAAAAGCTAGGAGACCCAAAAAGTTTCAAAAACACTACAAAATTAGGACTTTCACTACTTATACCACTAGCTATCTTGGAATCCCAAATAGGTTAGGATGCAACAAGCTTCAGAGAGCTAGGGTTAGGGTTTCACCCACTAAATCAACTAAAAACGGTCACAAATTTATTACAGGGGAAGAAACCCAGCCAACTAGGAGAAAAAAGATCCCAGATAGATCCTCAATCATGATAATCTCACTGAAAAGGTATTGAGAACCATAAAAAAACCCAAAAGGTCAACCCTTTCTGCCACTTGCAACATGCCTCAAGCACAAAAAACATGGTACAAACCCCTGTAAATGATCATGGCACACCCTGGACCACACTGCGATGGAAAAAAATCATCTCTCACCAGTTCCAGTCACTTCTACATTCAATTTCTATCCTTATGGTCATGGGAAACCCTCAAAAAATTTGAATTTGAATAACAACGGTCACATTCATGGCACCTGCAGCGAATTGGCAGTCAAAATTTAAATCTGAGCTATCTTTAAGTCATAGCTATCAAATCCTGTCCTTTCATGGGCTTTATGTCCTTAACTCAACCAAATACCCTAGGTTTACCTCTAGTGACCACGTGACAAGGAAAATCTTTATTCACGCAATGAAACACCTAACCCAAGCTAAACCTCGTGACTTAGTGAACAAAGGGAAACATTTAAATTTGGTCCTTATTTGGCAAAATGGTGACAAAAGGATTTTTCCAGTTCGTAGAACATTTAAAGTCATTGCTAAAATACTTAGCGATCATGTGGCCTTCCTTTGCTGAATCGCCAAACCTTTCAGAGCTCCGCTACTTTTCCTCATGAATGAGCGAACTACTTTGAAATTTTTTTGGGTTGCTAAGAATTTTGTCAAAACCTCTAAGCCCTTTGGCCCCCACCCGAGCCCACTTTATGCCACCTATCACCATGTTAGTTGCTGCTCATGCTTGGTCATCTCTGACACAGGACCCACATGCCTAAGCCTTTGAAAATGGATGGCAAGCGTAAGATCTCACAGCTCTGACACAACCCATAAGATCTTACACCGACCATGGATTTTGTCCTTGTTACTGACCTTTCTGACAATGACCCCACTCTATAGTATTCCTCATCATCCTCCAGCTTAGTCAATCAGAAACTGACACCTTAGCAATGACACATCATGCGATCCCACTTTTTAGCAAACCCCTAACCTTCTATCCATTTGGCGAACCGGTGACTGAAGACTTTCGCCCATTCGTGAGAAATTTGAGGGCACCACTAAATCATTTGGCTATTACACGAACACTATTCACCAAATCGCTAGGTCACTAGACCTTCTTCCAAAACATCACATGAACCAGTGAACAAAGCATACATTTATTAGAACCACCAAAAAGACCAAGAAATTTACTGGGCCCGCATCAAGAAGATCAATGGCCATCTCATTTTTGCATAGCCTAACAAGATTCCATTAGATTACATGCTCACCGTTAGATCAAGAATCTTACCTTAGCCTGACAACCCTCTGACACTGGATGAAATCAATGGCTGGCACATAATCTCAAGCCTCTAAAAATTTTGATGAGAACTTACACCATTCATCGGTCCACTGACAAGGTCAAGTCCCTCTGACACACCGAAAACTACATCCCACTGACAACCTCCACCTCATTAATACATGGACCAATCACAGCTTTCCATTTGTGCATACATGTCATCTAGGACCCATAGTCAGTCTACCATCACATTGGATGGTTTTTGTTAAATTTTTATGTTAACACCCACGCATCTTCCATCATCGGTATAGTGATGATCATTGATTCTGCTCACTCGTTAACAAGTCAACAAGGAAGGGAGATAAGGCCCGCCGGGACAGATGGCACATGGTTGTGAATTCACATGTCAAAGACCTCTGACACCAAATAGTCATGCGAATTAATGACAACCACATATTTCTAAAGGGTGAAACATAGGAAAATATTACTGTGGGGGACTTAGGAAAATAAAATGCTGAGAGACTTATGAACTTAGAATATTTAAGGCCACTGGGGGTAGAACTTAGGAAAAATTAACAACTGACCCCGCAAGGTGATAAAATATTAAAGCACATGCGCTAAAAGGATTTTAAGTGGCCTAGAAAAGTAACATGAAATTAGAACAAGGCCAAGGCTTAACAAAGGGTTTCCACACCAATGGCTAGTTTTTTTGAATTTTAAATAAGGGTTTTAGCCAAGGATAGGAAAAATGTTGCAAAGACCAGAGGAAAATTGGTATAGTCATGAAATTTTTTGCGGGTGCAGGCCATTTTCTAAAGATTTTTGCATTGACATGAAAATGGGCCAACACTCAACATCTAGAAATCATGGGAACCTAAAATTTGAAATCAAGGACAAGGATGAGGTAGACCCCACCCTAGGTCAGGGTCAAGGTCATCCCTCACCTTGGTCAGGGTCAAGGTCATCTTTGACCCTCAAGGTCATCTTTGACCTTGAGGTCAAAAACCTCAGGACCTTGATCCAGAGTGCTGAGAAATGCAAAAATAAAGTGGAAAATAGGTGTAGAGAGAAGCAAAAGGGGGTGAGAAAGCCAGATACATACAAAGACCCAATCAAGGCACTTACCATGACCCTAGACCACTTACTCGGAGGGCTAAATGCTCTTATCATGGAAGTGCTTCCATTTTAAGAAGATACACTCTTTTACCCACCTTTATCGACTGAATAACTAATTGATACTAATGAAAATCCATTAATTCTCAAATAGGAGTAACAATCTCCCCCTTTACCATTAGTATCAAAACCTTATGTCTATGTACCAACTGCCAAAAAAAATATATACAGACTCCAAAAATATACCAACTCTCCCTTTGTGCATGCTCTCGGTGTAAAGTACATAATGGCATATATATACATAGACGCTCCCCCTTTTTTAAATTAATGCCAAATAAAAATAATGTACTTATAGCTTATTAAAAATGTAGTAAATCCAAGAGGTTTTCCCATTCTTCTTTTAGGTTTTCAAGAGCAATGTACTCTAAACCAACCTGTGCATCCATGTCAAAAATATTTTCTAGCACAGAAATTTTAGGGGTGGAAACTAAAGCTTTTACCTTATTGACATGATGCTCCATATTCTTCAAATGTGGATGTAACTCAGCTTGAAGCTTAGTGATTTGATCACTTATGGTAATTTATTGCTTCCTCAAATAATTTCTCAATCGTTGAGGTTCTTGAACCTTTGAAATATTCTTCTGAAAAACATTTGGCTCAATGAGAGAAATATTTGCACTGATCTTAATCTCTTCATCAAGTTTCTTGATCTTTTCACTAACCTCAGTAGTGAATTGGTCTACAGAGCATAACTTGAACAAAATTTAAATTATTCTCTAAATAATGGTCTCAAGTTCAGTAATAACCTCAGATATCTTAACCTTATTAATTGCCACTTCTTGGCTTATTTTCTCGACTAATTTCAATTAAATCTTTTCTTCTTCCCACTCTTCTATTCTTTTCTCATCATTTATATCAGGGGAATTTATGTGACCCATTAGAGTTGCAAGTTGATCGATGATGGGAGTTTCCTCATCAACATTGATCTTGGGAACTACTTGCAGTAGAATATCTCTAACTTCCTCTAAGATTTATTTTCTTTTATTCTCCTTTTTCATTTTCTCTTGTGCAACCTTCCTTGTGCACAATTCCCCATATCTTCTCAATGCCTCGAGGTCTAATGTACTAAGGTCACATTCAAGTATGTCAATAACCTCATCAAGTGTGAAAGGATCCTTACCATGTTTCTTTTTCTTCTTCTTCTCTATGTTGGTGACTTGGTATAAGGAGCTAGAGCTTTAGTCTCCTAATTTGTCTTTTCTATCATAGTAGACACACTTTCTTCCTTAGCTTTCCCAGTGATCAATGTCTTGGTAGCATGTCCTTGGGCATTTGTAGTGGTATTTGTTGTAGTGTATTCGACAAGATTTTTCTCTTTTGATGCTTGTGTTGGTGCCTCCGTACTCTTAGGCTCATTGGAAAACTATTTCTCTATGGTACCATGTCCCTCTAGTGTATCCTTTCATTTGTTGGGGGTTGAGCCTTTGGGTTATTTGTGTGTGACTATGTCAACTACTTGTACCAAAATTGGTAAATCACCCATAATTTCACTAATTTCTACCTTAGTGGGTACATTTTCCTTGTGTGTATTTGCAACAATCTTTATATCTTCATCATTATTGATTTCATTGAGATCTCCATTTTTTATGTCTTCAATTAATACATCATATGTTTGTGGTGTGACTAACTTCTCAGGAGCATCCTTATATTCTTCTTTGTTTTTGACTAGGTAGAAATCTATAGAAATAGTGTTATCTTCTACCTCAGTGTCAGATAAGTCAATTGGCTCTTTGGTGGCTAGATCGACATCATTCGGCTAAATTCCTTTACCTTTCTTCATATTCTTCTTCTTGGAAATTATTTCCAATACCAATTTATCTACTTCTTCTTGGGCATTTATAATTGTAGTCCATAGAAGCTTAATATTCTCATCAACTTCTTCAAGGTTACCTGCCAAAATGTTAAGGGATCTACCCTTCACTAAAATGGTTTTGAGTATAGCTTCATTAACTCTTCTATCTCGAGAACTGATATAGTAGACATAGCCAAAATTAATGAATGTTCCCTCATTTTATTTTTGGTGTGCATGGCATAATTCAACCTTGCTAAAATTTTCTCATACAATGCTTTTGGAATATACTTAGAAAATTCAATAGAAATTGCTTTAAATTTATCATCATTTGTATTATGGCCTCTTCAATCTCTTCCTGATCCTTGGTATTCATGTGTACATAGCGACTCAATTTGGAGTTACTTAATCCTCCCATTCCCATTATAGTTTCAACTAGATCATCTACTGATTGACCTTTATTCACAAAAACTTTGAATTTATCTTGATCTTCTTCTTCATGATCATCATCAACATCATCTTTTTCTCTTCTTAATTTTATCCTCCTTTTAGGTAGCTCAAAGGTATCTTAGGCACCTCTCTTTTTCTTTTGATAGGTCTTGGTGGGAGTTGGCCTTGATATTTTCACTATTCCTTTCTTCAGGGATGGAGAAGCAGTTGTTGAGGACCTTGTCCCGTCTCTTGGAGGTGCTTCTTCTTGTTTTCTCTTCCCTATGGCCTTGAACAGTGTAGTTTGTATATCTTTTTAAGACTCGGTCTCCTCCTCATCATGTTCACTATACCCAATTAATAATTGATCCTCAGTTGCCTCTTCAACTAGATTAGCCTCTAATGTCTCTTCTTCTTTAGCTTCATCTCTAAATTGTTTTACCAATGTATCCATCATCTTCTTTGATTTCTTAATTACCTTAACTTGAACTAGATCAATCTTGATTCTTGGTTTGGCCTCTTCATAGGTACCAAACCTAGTTGCCTATGGATCTTTGGGCTTAGCCAATAGTGCATGTATTGACTTGGAAGCTAGGTCAATATCTAGTTCATAGCCCATAGGGGGTAACCAAGCAGTCCTTGGTTCAACTACCTTGATTAGAGTGGAGTTGGTGTCCAATAGGAAGCAGATGTCATCCTTATGTTGTTTAACTAGTAGACCTGATATCCTGCTTCTTTGAAGCATTCTCTCCTTAAATTACTCAAAATAAATATCCCTTACACTAACAAAATTCTAACCCAAACTTTGAATATAATTACTAATTTGCATAGTGACCGATTGGTCAACATCCTAGTCAACATTACCAACTAAGGGAAAGAAGTTTTGTACATAGAAAAATATCCAAATCAGTAGGGAACCAAACTTATAGGTATTTGTCTTTTCTGACCTAATGGTTCTCATATTTTCATCTAACTATTTTCGTAGGAGCTTGGCTAGGTCGAAATGAAAACCTTTCTAGACAATCTTGTAGGCGATGTCCATAGCTCCACATGGTACACTATTCGACCTGCTTGATTGGAATATCTTATAACCTACTACATAAGCATTGAACCTTGTCTTGGGATTAATAATTGTGTTGACTCTCATACCTCTACCATCACATTCTACTTTGGTTAACTTCTCAATCTCAGTTCTCAGTGCACTCCTTATAGATTTTACTTTCTTAGTTATAGGGTAACTGGTGACTACATGTATGATATCCCTTATGATTTTTACCTATTCATCTAGCCATAGCTTTCCTTTGTGCAATTAGCTCAACACAACCCTAATCCATTCAATTTTGAACTATCTTAGGAAATATAGAGTGTTCATTAAACCCTTCACCTCCAAATTTTATGCTCATCCTTGAGCTTTCCATTCACACTTAACTCCTAGAAGGTGGATAGAATCTCTAAATCACATATTTCACCAATTTTTCAATGTATGTACACACAGATATCTTGAAACAATAGAACCCTAGGTAGAATACATGAAAATGTGCCAGTTTGATCAATCTATGAAGCAATTTTAGGGTGTAGCTTGTACTTTGATTCATTATAGGTTGCAAATTTTATGAAAGTGACCTTCTTGTCATTTACATACTTAGATTTCATAACTTTAGATGAGGATGCCATTGTTTCTAATATTTAGGGCTTTGTAAATATGTTGTGAAATAACTCAGTAGATGTGAAAATTACTTTAACCATGAATAACTTGCTCAGAAATCCTTCAAATCTCTGCTAAAACACTCTGGAATTTCTTTTCTCAAATCTACTCAAAATCACTCTAGTTCTTTGTAATCATTGTGTGAAAAATGACTAAGTCCATCATGTATTTATACTAAAAATTTCATTTTCCACTCAAACTTTTGCATTTAATGCCTTACCTACCACATCTCGGTAAACATAGTTGCGCTCGATTTACACTTTAAAATACTTTATCTTGGTTAAAGCATAGATATTACTCATTTGATACCATGACTTAGTTAACCTTGTGAATATTTACCGACTAGCAAACTTTCACTCGGTTATGCTTTTACCGATAGTGCACAATTTAAGCTCTAAACATATAATCACATAGTGCAACTTATTTCATGTAGATTTGGTGTGCATTCACTATATATAATGAACTATTACATAATATAGCCAATTTTAAGTTTAGTTCCATACATACCTTTATGATTTAGGTAGAGGTGGTGATGTCACCTAATCCAATTGATGAGGTGTCACCGACTGCATTACTTGATCTAGCATTATCATTTGATGCCTTTCTCCACATTTGATTTCTTATCCTCATGATTTCCTCAATTGTATTATCATTTACATTTGCTAGTGTCTTTGGTTCTCAATCTCTACAATCCTTTCTTATGTGACTGACCTTGTGATAGTGTAAACATGCCATACCAGTACTTGTCCAGTTAATAGATCTTCCTCTCCATTTCTTTCTCATGAAATTTTCTTCTATATGTCCATACTTTCCATATGTTATGCAATTAACCCATGTGTTGTAATCCCAAGTATATGCATAACCTTGACTTTTCATTTGATATATTCTATTTTGTTCTTTTAGTGTCTAGACTTGATTCATTTTTGTCCTACATTCTTGTGACATGTGTCCATGCATATTGCAAGTGCAACAATGTTTCTCCATGTAGGGTTTCATAGGAGTCCTATTCAATTTTGATATGCATGTTGGAAAGTTGAATATACTGAGGTATATGACTTGATATAGTGTTGTCATTATGGAAACAAAGTCATATAGTAGTTTGGAGTCAGCGCACTTGATGAAAAGATCAGAATTCAATTAAGTGTTGAAGACTCAACAATGTATAGAGTTCTTGCAGCTCAGATCATCAGTGCACGTGTGTATGGATGAATTATGGTATGTGCCCTGGAAGTTAAGTTTTTTAGACTATACTTATGCTTAGTCTATGAGCACATAAGCTGATGTGCAAAGATGAGAAAGTTACAGTCAGTTGAAAGTGCACAGCTAGTGTGTGCCAGCAGAGAATAGAGCATGGAGCCGACAGTTAGTATTTTGGTTTGTGATTCTAATGTAATGTTGTAAAGGCTATGCACCCATTGTATTTAGGTTTCTGATATGTTTATATGTTTTATTATAATCACGCTTAAGCCAATTCATTTGGAAGTGTTGTTTGTAATTAGTTACAGGGCCAACCTAATTGTTTATTTTGTATGAGTGTATAAATATAAGATGTGCCCATTGTATTCAGGATGGAAGTTCATATAGAGTTGTGATAAGAAGAGAATAAGTATGTGAAGATTCAAGAAGATGTATTAGATCTTTGCAAGAGGTCAAAGCATTAGCGCATCAAAGGAACTGATCTGACAAGTAGTGTCACAGTGACAGTTCACCTAGAAAATATAGTGTGTATCTAAGATCAAAAGGTTGTAGCCTTCACCATTTGAGCAGTGAGCTCTAGGATAGTGAGTCCACTCCCCTAATAGGGATTATTGTAAAAGAATCCTAATAGGGTTTGACACTTAACAAGGTCTACTATACTTAAAGCATTGTAAAGATGCTCCTAATAGGGTAAAGGATCTTCTAACAAGGATCAAAAAACACTAGTGTAGAATATTAGTGGGTGTCAATTCCCACCAGGGTTCTTACCTATTTGGGTTTCCCTATAACCATATTGGTGTCATGTGTTCATTTCATGTTTCATGTTTATGTGAATGTTTAATTCAATACTTAAGCATTTAAGTTTAGCATAAAGATTAAAGTGAAAAGTTAAAATATAGTGAACACTGATTCACCCCCCCCCCTCTCAGTGTTCCCATTCCTAACAATTGATATTAGAGATCTGGTCCTTAGAAAAGAAGTTTAACCACTTGAGGAGATCATGGACAAAGTAGAAATGAAACATCTGAAGAAAAATATTGAAGCTGCTCTTGAAGACCTGGACAAATCTAAAAGAGAAATTGAACAACTAAAAGAGAAATTCAGTGATGCTCAATTAGTTATCAGAAAGCTAAGAAGGGATCTAAAAGAATGCTCTAATAATGATCTAGGAGAAAAGGTTAAGAAAGTGAATGAAGACAATGCATTCTTGAAAGAACTGCTTGAAGAATTTGATGATAAGCTGATTAACAATTAGGAAGTCTACAATGAAAAATTTAAGGAGAACCTTCAACTCAATCAGGAATTAAGGGAAGTCAATTTGGAAATCTTGGAGCTAAGGAATTACAAAGAAAGATAGGAGTCTAAATTGAAAGAAGCAAAGAATCACATTGACAAATTGTACACTAGTTTTGATTTGATAGAATCCCAGTTGTATGCAAGAAGAGCTGAAGGAGACACTAGTTATATTGGATACAATGAAGAACAAAATCAGATTGACAACATGCGATCAAGAAAGGAGACACAAAAAGACTCTACAAATACTAAGAAGACTAAAGATCAAACCAAAGACAATGTTGGACCACCTAAGAATGAGCGCAAGCTTGTAGAATGCACTTGTTTTGCATGTAACAAGCATGGACACATTGCAAGGAACTGTACAGAGGTGAGAACTTTTAATGGTTACTGTTATTCATGCAGTAAAATTTGGTCATAGAGCTATGAATTGAAAGACTAGTAAGAAGAACAGGATTCAACATGATCAGAGAAATTAGAATCAGACAAATGTAAGAAGTTCTCAGAATGTTACATGTCAGATATGTAACTATAATGGTCATTCAACAAGACAATGTAAAATGGTGACTCATGTCAATGCGCTGAGGAATATTAGACCTCCAGTCATTTGTCACTCTTGTAACAAGGTTGGACATATCTCAAGATTCTATAGATCAAGGACACAAGGTTAGGAGAGCCCTAAAAAGGTTGAAGAACCAGTATTGGATCCTGAAGGAGAAGTCAAGTTTTTGAAAGCCTCAAAGGATGTGAGCTTTATTTGGTCAAAAGGAAAGAAGGAAAAAGTTGATGAGAATGTATTGGATGCATCCGCAGTGGATGCACCCTCTACATCTAGATGAATGGCCCTCAAGGTCATAGGGGGAGCTAATTTAGCTCTAGACCCCTATGTGGCTGGTATACTCATCGTCAGAGTATGTGCCTTTGGACTTAAGCTTTTGGAGTGTATAGGAACCTTCGTGAAAGAGTGCACATGTTGATTGTTAGTAGAACTCGAGTTGGAAATTTTGAAGTGACATCCTGGTTTATGTGACTTGCATTAATGGTAGAATTCTCACTTTAAGTACATAGAAAGTTGTTTAATTACTCATTGCATTCAAATTCAGAATGATTGAAGAGAAAAAAGAGCCTTGGAAGTTGTTGTGAAGACTTGATGATTGATCTATTAGTGTTTGTAGTACATTTGGTCAGTTGCAGAAACCCTAGTTCATCACGCCAATCTAGAAGTCATCAAATTATCTCAAAAATTAGTTGGAAAGCGATTAACAAGTAAGTCATGGCCACTCCCATTGTTTATGATGTTGCTGAGAAGAAGAGATACATATTCAAGAAGCACCCATTTGAATCAACCCTAGATGATTTAGAGGGAGCATTCTCTCACATGCCTATGGGCGTCATGCATGTGAAAGACATTAGGGCATACATCTACTGCAAGAAAGAACTAGTAGGGTTGGATAGGTTAAGGGCACACATGGATACCATGTTGAAACTAGATAAAACATTCATGGATGAATATGTTAAACTGAATGATCACCCTATTATTGAGTATGCTATGGCATATGCATTCTATGAGACATAATGGATAAAGATTTTATTGAGCAGAATTCATGATGATGTGTTTTGGATTAGTGATGTGCCAGTAAGGATCACTAGTGACTTGATATATGAGATGAAATGCCTTTCTAGGATAGGCGCTATCCTTTTTGTGGGCAAAGTTGTCAGAAAGATGGTTGAGAAAACATGTAAGTCAAGGAGCGATAGGCATGACATTAAAATCAAACCTATTGAGCAAGAAGACATCAAATTGATGTCTATGATACTAGGATACAGGTTTCATCACACTAGCAAGGTGAATAGTGTGTCTGCAGGCACTATTCTAGCTGCCATCAGACTTGTGAAGGAAGATGGAGAGTTCAACTTGTGTGAGATCTTGTGTGCACATTTGATTGATAACATCAAGGCTATAAAGCATGACAAGATAAAGATATTCAAGTTTGGGTCATTAATCATTTACATGTACCTTCATATAGTTGGAAAAGTTTCAGATTTGTATTTGGACAAGTCCATTCCAACCATGCCACATATATCCATCAAAGCATCCACTGAGAGTACATTAAGAGATTATATCACATTGGAATTGAAGACCTTCAGGGCTAAGATGAAAATGAGGTACATGATTCCAGAGAGCATTATGGAAAAGTACAAGGATTCAATATGCTTTATGGTTAAAATAGACACAACTTGCATGGAAGTTGTTGAGCCAAGAACTAAGTGGATTCATCCACTTGGGTATGAGGTAGAGGAACAGGTCCTTGAAGCATATGCACAGCTACTACTATCAGCCCCCAAAGATCCTAATGAACCTAGATGGGGAACATATAAGGAGAAGACAAGAGAAGTAGATGCAAAGCTAAATAGTGCAGCAAAAAAAAGGAAGGTTGCTAAAGTCACATCAGAATTCTTGAGAATACATGGTGTGTCTCAAGAAGATCTTGATAAAGAAAGGGATGAAAATATTTCTTTGGAATTGAAGAGTGCAAACATAGCTAAGGTAGAATCACATGATCCTAAGATGAAGAAGGTGAAGATAGAGAAAATTGATGTATAGAAGGATGATACTTCTTCTGTGCCCAAAGAAACCATTGACCTTACTTCTCCTCCTGAGTATAAAGCAATGCCAAAGAGGAAGAAAGAGGTTGGCACTAGTCAACCATCCTGGAGAGTCACAAGAAACAAAAGGAACACATAAGCACCTCCTGAAGTAAGCTTCAAACCTAGTCTTAGTGTGCTAAGTGCCAAAATAGTTGATGAGGGAAGAATTGACCAAGTAGGGAAATTCTATGACAAGTATAATGAAATAGACAAATTTGAGATTCATGGTATGTTGGTCAAGCACATGCTTAAGTTCAAGAAAATGTTCTTGGAACTTAAAACAATGATTCCTGACAAAGTATGGAATATCCTTGAATTCCAAAAGAGACAAGCCATTTAGGAAGATCAGTAGATAAGGGAAAAGATTCTTGATGATACCCTTCCTATATATGAGCTAGAAGAGAAGAAATTTTTGTTAGATCTAGTGAAGCCTCGCTTAGAACAAAGACAAGAAGTTTGAACATAATGGATAAGAATTATGAGTTAATCACCAAAGAAATAGAGAAATCCTTTGAGAATTTATTTATGGATAGAAACATGTATCCACCTACTACACCCATAGCTAATGTACTCACAATGGTTAACAAAGGGTCAAAGACCATCAAGGTAGAACCTATAGGTCCTCAGGATTCAGCACCTATAGTGAAAGTACAAATAGAGCTAGATAAGTCTACACCCATGTCAGAATAAATCAAAGACAACACCATTATCATTGATAATGTGGAGATAGCCATGGCGGCCACTAATAAAAAATTGGACAAGTTTGAGGAAGCTTTTGTAAGCACACAAGAAGCTGAAGATCTATGTAGCAACTCACCTCCCACTCATCAAGAAGAAGTACACGTTGAAGATATATCTGATAAGAAAGAAGAAGAAGAAGAAGAAGAAGAAGAAGAGGAAGAAAAGAAAGAAGAAGATAAGATGGAAGGAAAATAATAAGAGAAAGATGAAAATTTTGTTGAACTAGCCAAGGTAAAACTAGAAGTGATGGATAGCACTCCCATCACTCCCTCCTTAACATTGTTGTCAAGTTTGACACCTAACACATCTTGTTTGGATTCATGGAGAGAAGAAGACCTGATTAAGTTCATCATCCTAGCTATGGAGAAGGAAAATGAGAAAAAAGTAATGAGAAATCCTCTCCTTGTGGAATCTGTGAACATACTGAATAGTTTGTTGTCTGTAGACAAGAAATTTTCCAACGTACACTCTGTTGATGATGTAAGTACAATCATTTCTCAATTCAAAAGTAACTTTTCAAGCCTTGAAGAATTTGCATCCAAAGTTGCAGAAGAGAAGTATCTAAAGAAGAGATTGAATGATTTGATGAGAAACTTTGCACTAGATTTGAATTCACTCAAAATAGGACAAGCATCCTTAAAATAATTTGTTGATCAAGGAAGGAAATTTATTTCAGACTGCATGGATTAGGATAAGCTTATTAATGCCCATCTTAAGAAAATAAAAGAGGTAGAAGCTATGATTGAATAGGTGAAGAGTTTAGTGATAGAAAAATCCACTGATGTGAACATGTGCAACAATGTCTACCGAGGTCATTTGGACAAAATTGAGAAGGCAGAGAAAGAGATGGAAAAGCTAAGGTCTAGACAGACCCAGTTAAGGAATGCTCTTGCGCCCTCACTAGACATCCTCAATCTGAACATAAAGGATATTGATGCCACCATGATGACCAATGATCAAGGTCCAAGCACATATTTGAAGAAGATGGAGAAGCTCTAGTATGCTTTATGCACCCATCTCCAGATAGTTAACTCTTTGATAAATTTTTGGAAGAAGGAGATTCAAAACCTTAAGATAGCATATCTGGATGTTTTCCCTAAGTATGTGTAGATATAGTTTTTTGGTACACCTTTTTCATTAATGTCAAAGGGGGAGTTGTGTATAGAATATTGATTATAATATGTATAGGAGATATAAGATTATGTATAAGAATTGTACAGAAGACAAAAGTTTTTTGTGTTAAGGAATAGTTAGCAACTTGGCCATATTCCTTTGTTGCCATCAATGAAAAAGAGGGAGATTGTTGGAAAGTTGACTATACTAAGGTATATGACTTGATATAGTGTTTTCATTATGGCAACAAAGTCATATAGCAGTTTGGAGCTAGTGCACTTGATGAAAAGATCAAAATTCGGTTAAGTGTTGAAGACTGGATAGTGTACAGAGTTCCTACAGCTCAGAGCATCAGTGCACATGTGTATGGACAAATTATGGTATGTGCCCTAGAAGTTAAATTTTTTAGACTATACTTATGCTTATTCTATGAGAGCATAAGCTGATGTGTAAAGATGAGAAAGTTATAGTCAGTTGAAAGTGCATAGCTAGTGTGTTCCAGTAGAGAACAGAGCATGGAGCCGATAGTTAGTATTTTGGTTTGTGGTTGTAATGTAATGTTGTAAAGGCTATGCGCCCATTGTATTTAGGTTTCCAACATGTTTATATGTTTTATTGTAAGCACACTTAAGCCAATCCATTTGGAAGCATTATTTGTAATTAGTTATAGGGCTGACCTAATTGTTTATTTTGTATGAGCGTATAAATATAAGATGCCCCCATTGTATTCAGGATAGACGTTGATATAGAGTTGTGATAAGTAGAGAAAAAGTATGTGAAGATTCAAGAAGATGTATTAGAGCTATTCAAGAGGTCAAAGCATCAGTGCATCAAAGGAAATGATTTGACAAGAAGTGTCACAGTGATAGCTCACCTAGCAGATATAGTGTGTATCTGAGATCAAAAGGTTGTAGCCTTCACCATTTGAGCAGTGAGCTCTAGGACAATGAGTCCACTCCCCTAACATGGATTATTGTAAAAGACTCCTAACAGGGTTCGACCCTTAACAAGGTCTACTATACTTAAAGCATTGTAAAGCTAATACTAATAGGGAAAAGGATCTTCTAACAAGGATCACAAAACAGTAGTGTAGAATATTAGTGGGTGTCAATTCCCATCAGGGTTTTTACCTATTTGGGTTTCCCTGTAACCATATTGGTGTCATGTGTTGATTTCATGTTTCATGTTTATGTGAATGTTTAATTTAGTACTTAAGCATTTAAGTTCAGCATAAAGATTAAAGTGAAAAGTTAAAATATAGTGAACACTGATTCAACCCCCCCCCCCCCCCCCCCACTCAATGTTTTCATTCCTAAAAATGCACTCATGTGCTTGATTTCCATACTTTTTACAATTATAAAAATAACCTTTAAACTTAGGAGTGGATCTAGGAATACCTTTTTCTTTACTCCTGCAAACATTTGTTTTGTGGCACAATTTTCCACAATGATAACATGATAGCTTCTTTGGCCTTGGATTTGCATAGGCATTCTTTTGTTTAGCTTGTCTTGATGACTCTTCCTGCTCGGTATAGCCTAAACCAGTTGTGCTATCAAGTCTTTTCTGACTTATCAAAAATTCATCCATTCTTTTTGTGTTGTCTTCAGCTTTCTTAATCATCTCATTATGTTATTGTTACATTTTTACCTCATTCTTAAATCTTTCATTTTTCTCTCTTAATTCACTAATGTCTTCTAGTTTCCTTGTAATCTCATTGTTTACTCGGTTGACTTCTTGGCTTATGATAACCATTTGATTGGATATTTCAAAGTGATGCTCGGTGATTGTCAGTATCTCAGATTCCTTCTCTTGTAGCTTATCAGTAATTTGTCTCCTATCTTCAATAGCCAAGTTTCTTTCTTTTTCTTCTCACCTTGCATTGTTCATGACATCAATCATCCTAACCATTTGTGTCTCTTGACTGATCTGTAGAGCTTTGACTTGTTCAGTAAGATGTAGATTCTTTTCAGATGGATCTAATATGGTTCCTTCAGATGAATCAAATATGCTACCAGATCTAGATTCAAATGTTTCAAATGGATCATCTATCTCCTCTTCTTGATAATCACTCTCACTATACCAAATTTCCATATCCTTCCTCTTGATCAGTAACTTCTTCAAATCTTATTTGTCTTCTTTGAATTGTTCAATAAAGATCTATATTTTTAACCTTTGATTCTCAATAGTCTTATCCAGCTTATATCTTTCCATCCTTAGATCTGTCATCTTTAATGATTAAACTTCCTTAACAAGAGATATATCTCTAATACCAATTGTTTGGACTATGGAAATATAAGTAATGAGACGGGAGGGGTGAATCATTACCCTCAAAAATTTTCAAGACTAAAAACTTTGCAAGTGTAGATCTCAATTAACTAACTAAATTCATTGTTTGAAACATACATTCAAATAACTAAAATAGTAAATTGCATGTAATATAAACAATAAATCATTCATGAAAATTCATACTCATGACATAGATATTTTGTATCACATAAACCCTTGTAAGAAGGTAAAAACTACGGTTGGGATGACACCCACAAATCTTCAGTACTGCAACAATAAAGTATGTCGGTTAAGGCTACAAATTTTTTGATCACTTTTGATGGTCTTACCCTGTTAGGAGTAACAATTAGATCGACTATATCTACCTGGTTAAAGGATTTAAAAAAAAAAATACATGTGTGTACTCGGTTAAGAGATTTACATAAGAATGGTTAAGTCCACTCTATTAAGAGATATCAATTTTGCTGCAATGGTTAAAAGGTAACAATAAATGTATTTGTAAATAGAAAATTAATATTGCCTAATTTAGATCTATGAAATGCTAAATAGATATCACCTCATAGTGATTTATTTGTCCTTCTATTATGCTCGGTAGCCTTATGTGTTTCTTAAAAAATTAAATTCTTCTTTCATAAACCTTCTATCAAAAACCCTTTGTCTAATCTCCTGATGTCCCCTAGTGCGGCTACTCTTTCATGATACTTATTCATAATGACATCTTTACATATTTTATATAAAACTATCTTGACCTAATTAGGGTCTACAATATCTTAGAAAACCTAAGATCAATGGTGTAACAAAATAACCTAGATCTAACATTACATAGGAATCATCACCAAATTAATGATTAAATCTATATTTAATTATTTCTTGATCTTGATAAACCATTTTATGATTGGTGTAAACCATTTGCATAGATGTTTGTGTCATTTCATATTACTATGTTGTTTCCTTCTTTACTCAGTAATCATTGTATTCTCAATTTGATAAATTACTGGTGCTCAGTTCATATGAATGCTTAGTGATCACTAACTCAGTACTTAGTAATTATTTGTCACTCGGTGAGTGTACTTGGTCAAAATATTATTTGATTATTGTAGAGATCTACCTTGTCTTTTCTCATTGTGAAGGATTTGTATGGTTGACCGACTATCCCCTTTGTATCCTTTACCAACCTTTACCGACTAAATAACTGATTGATACTAATGACAATCCTTTAATGTTCAAATAGGAGTAACACAAAGAAACAAGAACAAGTACTTTTGTCAGCTAGAGACACTCTTTCAAATCTTGTACCTAAAGTTGGATATGATCCTAATGCTACACTAATTGAGAAGATGGATGATTTGATCAGTTCTATCTCTAAGGAAGTTACTAGTTTGGAGGAAGCTTCTAAGTATAGAGAAAAGGTAAATTATGAAAAGAAGAGGACTAATAAGTTAATAAAGACTATTGCATTAGATAAAGGGAAACTTACAATTCATGTGAACTAGGGGAAGAAACTTTGAAAGAGGTCGGTAAATTACTTACTAAAGTTTCTAATTATTCATTATTTACAAGAGATTTGGAGCTAAAGTGAACTAAATCTCAACAAGAACTTAAGTCTTTAATTGGTAGTTTTGATCATATCTCGCATTCAGATACCACTTATGGATAACAAGTGAAGGTTGTAAATCATAAGATAAAGACATTACAAGAAAAACAAGATAAAAGGATCACTACTTTACTAGAGCTATAGAGTTATTTGATTCCTGGAGTTTATGTAATGTAATAGAATGTTAGGGATTCAGATGTAATAATTGGGTCACTAGATATGAGTGCACATTAATCTATGGAGGAGTTAGCTTCTATGTTTCATGGAGAGATTCAAACCATAGAGAAATTGCATAATTCATGGAAGAATTCTTTGGAGACAGCCAAAAAAAATTTAGAAGTGTTTTTGAGACTCTATGACTAGTGAGATGATTTCATTTTCTAAGTTCATTTTTGTACATGTGTCATCATTGTCAAAGGGGTAGTGATTGGTGTAGTGAAAATAAAGCTAAGGGGGAGTCATGTATAGAATTTCTTACTATGTCTTCCCATCAATGCCAAAGGGGGAGATTGTTGGTATTATGATGGATTTTGGAGTTGAGATGCAAAGTTTAATGCTTAGGATTTTGTCATTGATGGAAACTCTATCAGATTTGATGATACTGATTGACCGAATGGATAGGTATGTTGGCATTAAGCAGAATTGCCACTAGTGACAACACTTATTTGTATTCTGGGTGCAAACTGAGCAAACAGTGCAAACCGAGCAGACAGTGCAAACCGAGAAAATAGTGCAAACCGAGCAGACAGTGCAAATCGAGCAAACAGTGCAAACTGAGCAAATAGTGCAAACCGAGCAGACAGTGCAAACTGAGCAAACAGTGCAAACCGAGCAGACAGTGCAAACCGAGCAGACAGTGCAAACCGAGCAGACAGTGCAAACCGAGCAGACAGTGCAAACCGAGCAGACAGTGCAAACCGAGCAGATAGTGCAAACCGAGCAGACAGTGCAAACCGAGGAAGTTAGTACAAACCAAACAGGACAATGTAAACCGAGTAACATCATGTCTACCGAGTCACCAGTATTTACCGAGTTCAAAACCTACCGAGTGATCAGTATGAACTGTGCCTTCACTTCTACTGAGTGCATGACGATGCCGAGTAATGCAGTGGACGCCGAGTATCAGAAAGTCACCGAGTCAGTTTGCAGGAACCGTGTAACCATACTTGGGCCGACTTAGTAGCACTTATGTTTATTTGTCAAGCCAACTTTGTAATTGTAATTGTAATTAATTGTTTAAGACTTGTATATAAACAATGTTGTAAAAATGTCAAGATGTATGAATAGAAAAATATATGTGAAAGAGAAAGAAAGGCAGAGATAAGCGAATTACAGAAGGCTTCAGCAATATAAGGAACAACAAAGACAAATTCATCACAGAAGGTGATCAGTACATCAGCGAATCTCAATCAGCAATCCAGTTGCAAAGAAAGAGATCTACTGTTTCATCCTAACAGGTGAATCAGTACTAAATCCTTTAACCGGGTAGACCTAACAGTCTTTTGTAAAATCTCTTTACCGAGTGCATACTTCATTGTATGTTTTGTAAATCCTTTAACAGGGTGGATTTAGCAATCCTTATTGCTCCTAATAGGGCAGATCATCAGAAGTGATCAAATTGTAAGCCTTAACCGGCCAACTTTATTTTGCAGTATTAAAGCTTTGTGGGTTTCATCCCCACCCCAGTTTTACTTTCTTTTGGAAGGTTTCTGGGTAACCAAATCTATGTGTCACTATTGTGAATGCTTTTAAGTTTCATGCTTTCTATATGCAAAAGGTTAAAGTGAATTACATGTTAATACATCTGTAATTGAAAGAAAATTTGGAGTTACTAATTCACCCCTCCCCTCTCAGTAACTCAGTTAATTCCTGAATATTTCCAACAATTGGTATCAGAGCGGCATTGGTTCTCAAGATAAAGCTTAACTAGCTTGAGCAAAGATCCAGGACAATGGAGGTATTCAAACTGAACAAGGTGATTGAAAATGAAAAGCTAGATCTGGAAATGGCCATAGCTAAACTCAAAGAAGCAAAAGAACATCTTTCCCAATCCCTAAGAAGAAGGAAGGAACTTGCAAATCAGATGAATGATCAGAATTACATTGAAGAAAAGATTGAAGATCTTTTTCCCACAAATAACTCAGATGAAGCAAACAATGCTGTCAAAGAACTCCTAGAAAAGAATGGGTCTCTGCAGGAAGAAGTGAGAAAATTGAAAAGAGAACAAGAACTACACTCTACAAGATTCTGTGAGATCTTGGAAAAAAGAAACAAGTTGAAAGATGAATTAGATGGAAGAAACATTGAAGTCCAAAATAAAACCCTCCAGCTAGAAAACCTAATTGATCAGATCTCTCATACAAATGAGGAAATTCTAAATCTAAGATCAGAAATAGAAAGCACAAGAGAAGAACTAAGATCTGAAAAGGAAATCAATCTAAGATTGGTGGATGACCTAAATGCTGAAAAACAAATCAATGAAGGAATGCTGAAAACTCAAGAAGACTTGAATCAACTGTATGAGCGAAATCTTCATAGGCAAAAAGGAAAAGCAGGACTTGGATACAAAGGAGAAGGTGAATCTTCTAAGCAAGGTACTCAAAGAAATCAAAAACCTACTTGTAATCATTGTGGTAAAATAGGACATACTTCAAATAAATGTTGGAATAATGAAAAAGCAGAATTCAATGGAAAATGTTACAACTGCAATCAACCTGGTCACAAAGCAAATGAATGTAGGGAAAAACCTAGATTCAGAGGTAATTGTCACAAGTGCAACAAACAAGGTCACAAGGCATCCGAGTGCAGATCCAAGACATTTAATCCAGCAGAACAAATCATGAAAGCAATGTTTGGATAGGACTACAACACCTGGTGTAGATGTCATTACTATGGAGAATATGGACACATTAGCATGAATTGCATAAAACATCATCTAAGGAAAAGAGATACTACCGTAAGATGCTTCAAATGCACTAAACTCAGTCACATAGCCAGAAACTGCATGAATGCTAGTGAAGTTGAAAATGGAAAGAAGAATGAAGCAACTAAGGTCAGGAAACAGGTAAGACAAAAATGGATTCCTAAAGCTACCGAGCAATCCAGGCCAAGTAATGGAATGGATGGCTCTACCGACTCAAACTAAATTTCCAAGAAAGCACTGGAACTGTATTCTCATAGACCAATCTCAAGCAGTTCCAGAACTGAATTAAAAGAAAGATCTAAATTAGCATGCAAGATGCAGTAAGATCATAGGGAGGTCGGTATCAGTCTTCACCGAGCAAGGTCGGTACCCGTCTTTACCGAGCGAGGTCGGAGCAATATGAATTCCTGAGTTCACTGAGTTGCGAAGTCTTTACCGAGCAATTAATTCTTAGTGGGTGACAGTCTGTCAGAATTCATACCCTAATTTGTAATGAGCATTAATGACAGAGTTGTAAACAAAAAGCAAGTAATTGAACTCATTCTTCACCATGAACCTTTAGCACTTTGAGAGCAGAAAATTTCAAGAGCAACCCAGCGATTCAATACTTTTGCGAAAGGAATTTTCTGTGAGCTACCATGGCATCATCCAGCACTTCAGCAAAGAAAGGATCTAATATGTTAGTCCAAGGGGAGTGGAAAGCACCAGATTTCAAGATCATGCCCGCAATTGCAGCAGCCCTAGATCCGAACGGAGCTCAATCTCAGATTCCTCCTAAGGTACTACTTATTAACGATATCCGCAATCATTTTAACTGTTCAATTCATGAAATGGGGAACCTAGAACTAGATATTGTGCGTGAAGAACTATGTGTGGATGGTATTCTGAAACCCGAGCACAAACATCTGGAAGATAAAGGTTTAGTTCACATTGCACATCTACCTTGAAACTTTTGAGATAAATGGGTTAGATACATTCTCAGCCGAGTACATGATGGCAAGATTTGGCTTGAGAAACCTATTGAGATCACAAAGAAGATGATTCAACAAGTCACCGGTCTTCCCATGTTGAACAAAGCAAAAAATACCAAAACCCTAGGTCGGACGGAACTAGAGAAGAAAACCCTAGCCGAGTGGGACGGTAGAGGCATGAAAGTTAGCAGCATTACCAATGCTAAACTGAAGTTTGGTACACACATTATTGCCCATAAGATTTACAGTTCTAGTCGACAGAACAGTGTCTCCTGTGAAGCTATTGACCTAGCATACAAAGTGGTCAAAAAATAACTTAACATTTGACCTAGCAGACTTATTGTTAAAGCAGTTTAACAAAAATATGGAAAGCATTAAAACTTCCAAAAACAATCCATGTAAGTTTGGATCCTTATTGGTCTGTTTATTCTTCTATGTTCTGAAATTCTTCCCTTCTAAAGGAAAAGTTGTATGGAGAAAAGATGTGCCAGTCCTCTATGAAATAAATGAATACATCTCAGAAATGGGTGAAAATTTTGAAAGCATCATGGATAATTATTTTGAGTCTTTCAAGGAGAAAATGAATGACAGATTCTGGATTCCATAGAAGTGGGTGGAAGATTACAAAGACGACATTTGTTTTATGGTGGATTGTGATAATGTATATATTCAAGCAGTTAAACCGAGGACTGTATATGTAAAACCTCTTCCTTATGAGGTAAATATTGATGAAACCAAGGATATCATTGAAGCTCTTATTAATCAGCCTGTCAATCCCAAAGCTCCATATTTTGGAACATATGATGAAGCTAAGGTGAGAATTGAACTAAGCATAAAGCTTCCACAGGCGGTAAACAAAGGAAAGAAGAGGATAGCCAAAATGCAAATGATAACCGAGGACAAAGAAGAAAAAGATGAAGAAGAAGAGGAAAAGGATGAGAAAATAGAGGAACCAAAACCTGCAAAGAAGAAAGGAAAGGTTTTTATCACTAAGGCACCTAAGCCTCCTACTGCTGTATTTACAAGGAGAAATATAAGAGGCAAGGCAGACAAGGAAGACAAGGCAAATAAAGACATAGTATTCAAAAGGCCTCCTCTAAACCTTCAAGAAAAGCTCAAACTCTTTAGAGACGGATCAGGATCTGGAGTAAGTAACATAAAATCCTTAAGATATGAAACCAGATCGGAAACAGAACAGAAGGAAATAGAAGATGCTATTATTGAAAAGATGGGACAGTGGAAATACTCTCCTGAAGAAATAGCCCCACAGGTTCCAGCAGTTCTATTGAATCCAATAAAAATGAGATGGAGCAATGCAAAGAAAACGGTGATAGACATATTTGATCAAAACCTGAGACAGTTGATGCCGAGCTTGAATAATGATGAAGTAAAGAAGGCATTAAAAGAAAATGAAAATAAGATGACATTGAAGTTCAATACTTGTTTGATTTTGATCAACAATATTGAATCGGTTGTGAAGGCTGCAAATGCTACATGGAAGAACATATACCACCTTCACCAACCAAGTATTGAAACAATCATAATAAAAGATATTGAAGATGACAGTGATGAACAAGAAGAAGACACTGAGGTAGATGATACTGTGAGGATAGCAGCAGAAGTCATTGCATCCCTTCCTACCTCTCTAGTAAAAGTTTCTACATCCAGCCCAGAGACACCTTCAAGCATGGTTGTGACAACTTCCACATTTGTCCAATCATCCTTAGTAACAACAGAAGCAGCTACCATTTCTTCTACTGAGCTGCAGTCTCCTGCACCATCAAGTTTTCTAGGAGTAAGTTTTCTAGTTTTTGAATCTTCAAGTGTAAATATCTTAAGTTCTCCAGTAGAAAGTATACCAGTATCTATAGCCAGCCCTACTTTATCTATTGTCACTACTACCAAAGCATTAAGTTCAGATAAGCCTAAGGCTCTACCGAGTATAAAATTTTTGGGTAAGAATGTAGTAGAGGATATAGACCTAGATGAAGAGATAGAGATTCCTACATTAGATTTTGCAAATCTATCAGCGAACCAAATGAAAAATATAGGTGAGATCCTCCAAAGGAAAGCAAAACAAAAGAAGCTTAAAGAGGAGAGAGACAAGGAGTATCAAATCATCAAGGATGCTAAGGACATTTTGTCTGATGCATTAGGCATTAAAGTAGACTCCTCCCAACATGTTTTGTTACAATTAGCAGAAGTAGTTGATAAATACAATGAGGATTCATCCGGGACAGAAAAGTTAGTTGAAAGAGCCGAAAAGAGATTCAACAATAAAGTGCTTGAGCACATTGCTCAGCACATAGCTATTAACCAAGTAGAATTGTCTTCAGTTTTGTCTAACATTGAATCTATCTATTCAAATGCTACCTCTCTTTTGGCTAGATTGTGCAATATTGCCGAGTTCACAAAGGATGTTAAGGATAAAATGAATAAAATGGATGAGGATATGAAGATTAGCATATAGAAGCTGCAACTTGAACCAAGTTCAAGCTCTGCTCATCACATGAAAATCTCACACCTATCAAATATGTAGTCTGATCTACTAAAAGAAGACACAAGGATCCGGTCCACACTGCTAGACATCCAACACATGATCCTTCCCATCATGAATACAATGTATAAGCACATTGAACATTCCAAAACATTGATTCATGACAATCAGTTCTCTATAGCAGATCACATGATTGAACTCTCTGCAGAAGTCCAAATTGCTATACAAACATGTAAGATCCTGCAAGAAAGTTGGGACAGAACCCTGGCACTAATAATGAAGGTACATTCTGATTTTCTATCAAATTTTGGATTCTCTCTGTAAATAACTTGTATATGCACCTTTGGCATTATCGTCAAAAAGGGGGAGATATGTATAGAAGAAGAGATATGTATAGAAGAAGATTTGTATAAGAAACAGTTAGCACATTGAAAGGGGGAGACAATGTATAAAGCCCTATAACAAAGACAAATTTTGAAAAATCAAAATAAAACTCAGCATGATTCGTGTATATAAGTTTTGGCCAATAAGTGTTTTTGTCACTAATGCCAAAGGGGGAGATTGTTGGCATTAAGCAGAATTGCCACTAGTGACAACACTTATTTGCATTCTGGGTGCAAACTGAGCAAACAGTGCAAACCGAGCAGATAGTGAAAACCGAGCAAACAGTGCAAACCGAGCAGACAGTGCAAACTGAGCAAATAGTGCAAACCGAGAAAACAGTGCAAACCGAGCAGACAGTGCAAACTAAGCAAATAGTGCAAACCGAGCAGACAGTGCAAACTGAACAGACAGTGCAAACCGAGCAGACAGTGCAAACTGAGCAAACAGTGCAAACCGAGCAGACAGTGCAAACCGAGCAGACAGTGCAAACCGAGCAAACAGTGCAAACCGAGCAGACAGTGCAAACTGAGGAAGTTAGTACAAACCGAACAGGACAATGTAAACTGAGTAACATCATGTCTACCGAGTCACCAGTATTTACCGAGTTCAAAACCTACCGAGTGATCAGTATGAACCGTGCCTTCACTTCTACCGAGTGCATGACGATGCCGAGTAATGCAGTGGACGCCGAGTATCAGAAAGTCACCGAGTCAGTTTGCAGGAACCGTGTAACCATACTTGGGCCGACTTAGTAGCACTTATGTTTATTTGTCAAGCCGACTTTGTAATTGTAATTGTAATTAATTGTTTAAGACTTGTATATAAACAATGTTGTAAAAATGTCAAGATGTATGAATAGAAAAATATATGTGAAAGAGAAAGAAAGGCAGAGATAAGCGAATTACAGAAGGCTTCAGCAGTATAAGGAACAGCAAAGACAAATTCATCACAGAAGGTGATCAGTACATCAGCGAATCTCAATCAGCAATCTAGTTGCAAAGCAAGAGATCTACTGTTTCATCCTAACAGGTGAATCAGTACTAAATCCTTTAACCGGGTAGACCTAACAGTCTTTTGTAAAATCTCTTTACCGAGTGCATACTTCATTGTATGTTTTGTAAATCCTTTAACAGGGTGGATTTAGCAATCCTTATTGCTCCTAACAGGGCAGATCATCAGAAGTGATCAAATTGTAAGCCTTAACCGGCCAACTTTATTTTGCAGTATTAAAGCTTTGTGGGTTTCATCCCCACCCCAGTTTTACTTTCTTTTGGAAGGTTTCTGGGTAACCAAATCTATGTGTCACTATTGTGAATGCTTTTAAGTTTCATGCTTTTTGTATGCAAAAGGTTAAAGTGAATTACATGTTAATACATCTGTAATTGAAAGAAAATTTGGAGTTACTGATTCACCCCTCCCCTCTCAGTAACTCGGTTAATTCCTGAATATTTCCAACAAGGTAAACCTAAATGAGCTAAGTGTTTTAATTGGTGAAAAATAACATAGTAATAGAGAATGTGTTGCATGGTAATCAAGATAGACAACACTTTGGTAGGAGCGATCACTCTTAGTGGATTACCAAGGAAAGATAACTTCAGTTCTACAACTGCAACTGATAACACAATGTTTTGAGTGAGTATTTTGGTGTTATGATAAGTGTGAAATGTTTGTGTTACTGATTGTCTCATAATGATCATATGACCATGGTGGTTGATTTTTGGGTCGACATGTTAGGTATGATTGACCTAGTTTTCCATAAGTTGGGTCAATATTGTGGATAAACTTGTTAAACATTTTTAAATTTTTAGCCAACTTAAGAATAATAGTATAAAGGTGAACAAAATTACATGAGTTATGGTTACGATCATAAGTTTGGTTGTTATGATCAAAGACAAAGGTAGTACAATGTGCTAGAGTTCAGAGATTATAGTGGATCTATCAAGTGAGTAGTGTCATTCCAAGATCAGTCATTTGATTTCATTGATCAAGGCTAACTCTAATAGGCTAGCAAGTTAAATCTCTTAATTAGGTGGAATTTAATAGGTCTCATTGCATATATCCTTTAATAAGATGACTTCTTAACTAGAGTTCTAAATCATCTTTCAAGGTAGATCCTAACAGGTCTTTTGGTACTTATAACAAGGTACTAGTAAATCCTAATAGGGTGAGCCACTAACATGGTATTGTGAGATCATAACAGGGAAAATATTTTATTACAATGAATATATTCATGGGTATCATCCCCACCATGATTTTTTCATCTTGATAAAAATATTGGTGTTATGTCTTGTGATTTTGTGGATGCTTGAATTTTTTTACTTCTATTGTATACTTACACTTGCATGTTTGGTTGTATGGAATTTTTCAAAAGAATAATCAGATTACTGGTTGAATTGGTGCATTACCTATTTACACCGATTCCCCCCCCCCCTCTCAGTGCCTCCTATATCTAACATCTTGGTCAAATATTGGATAGGACTGTATAATGTCTTTATATTGATCTTCATTGGTACTTTTTTCTTCGTACTTTGGATTATCCTCTTGACATGGAGCCACTCCTAAGGACAAGGTAGGAGTTTGAATTTGCATGGGATATTTTTTAAGGGAGGATGGAGGATCAATTGGAGTAGATACTACATCACATTGAATCTTAGTATCTATGGTCTTTGAAGCATGGAAAATATTTATAGCAAGATGAAAATTAGCTTGGACTTCTTTTAAAGGTAACCCTTGAGGGTATAAATAATCAACATGAAGAGGATTAGGTTCTTTTTTTGATAGAGGAACTTTGGATAGCTTAGTTTCTTTAGGAGGTGAAAGAATGGTGTAAGAAGTAGAAGCTACATGAGAACTATTACTAGAGATAGGTTCATTATTTAGATCTTGCATGAGAGTAGTATCTTCAATAGATGATTCATTAATATTTTCAATTTTAGTTATGTCCTCGTAAATGAGATCTTGGATCTTGTGTTTCAAATACATACAATTTAAATTTTTATGCTTGTTATTTCTATGGTATGCCCAATAGTTTCTCAAAAGTGAGAGTCCACATGAAGTGACTTGAGGCAGCATGATGAGATTTTTTTTGAGGATCTCTTCCAAAGTTGATTCAATGGATTGTCCCAAAGGAGTAAATGATTTATCTAATGGACATTTAGAAGCACTTATGTTTTCCAAATAGTTATGAGATTCAAGATCATGATGTTCTGATTTGATGTTGTCATGTGATGACAATTTTTTAGATAGGATTGATTTCTCTTGATTTTTTTATCATATCTCAAATTCTCTTGAGGTTGTGAGATAGAATGTTGATCAAAGATTTTATGTTCATGAATATGTTCTTGATTAAAGATAGAATTGATGTGAAGTTGTGAAGTGGCCATTTTTTTTAATAAGATAAAGATATATATGAATTGTGATCATAGAGAAAAGGAAAGATTAATTTTAATGAGGATTTTTTGGATGATGTATCCTTTTCTTCCTTTAAGTCTTGAATTTTAGATTTCAAAGATTGAATTTTTTTTTATAGGGCTACGATAAAAATCTCTTATTCCTTGTTGTTAAGGCCATAAGGTTTAGCCCATTTATATTTAGCCATTGTAAGATTGTCTTGATGAGATTGTTTAGGAGATTGGAGAGAAGGTATGATGTGGGAATTGTTCTTGCGAATAGGCTCATATTATTGATGAGAACTCATGGAAAATTGATGCGACCAAGAGCTAGAAGCAACTAGATTGATTAGGTCAATATCTAGATAAGGAAGTGAGGACTTATCTCAAAAGATTGATGAAAGATGATATTTGGAAGATTAATTGGGTTTGACATTGAACTTAGTACAAGGTGTCAATTTTAAGGATTGAGTTCTTGATGGGTGAAACTTGTGAACAATTTGATAAATTTTGATGTTGATAAGATATATTTGAGATAAAGCTAGAGCACTCCAAATATCTAGGACAAGAGCTAGAACAAAATCATGGATCAAGGACAAATCAGATAAAAGAGCCAATTTTAGAGTATGAAGATGTTTACCAGAGTGGCAGAAAGATCATAGGATAATCAGACTAAAGATGATATCAAGACCTAGGATCAGAAAGCATGAGATCGAATAATGAAACCCAATAAAGGATGAGATGGAACTCTAGACTAGGTGCGATAATATGGTTAAGGTCTAAAATTTCATACTATAATTCACACTAAAGAGTGTAATGAAAGGAAGCTTTCTAATGACTAGACACTTGTATCATATAATAAAATACCAGGAAAAATGACAAAATGTAGTTATTGGATAGCTTGCCACCGATTTCAAGAATTTTGGATAACTTAGGCTTGGGTTTGTGATAGGACCATAATGTGTTTAAATAAATTTTCTAATGTTTCATTCAAATAAATGGCGTAATCAAGAAATATACTTCAATCAATTCAATAAGGGACAAAGCAACCTTGTAGATACAAGAACTTGTGAAGTTTGATTTTGTGTAGGAAGTAATAGCATCAATTGTCTATTCAAGATATTTCCATTGGTTTAGCACATTTGAAGATACTTCAAGAAACATATACCTAAGGAATTGGCTAGTATCAAAACCTTTTCCCACAACTTGATATGTCTTTGCCTCACAAAAAGTGATATTGGATTTTTTAGGACTATACATATTGTGGATCAAAAGAAGAGTCATAATTCTCACATCAAAAGGACTCCCTAATGCCACATTCATGATTTAAAATATCCAAGGGAATACATATGGTGAGTGAATTCTTTAAGTGATTTAGGTAATCCACTTGGATCTTTCCTTGCACAAAGATTATGACACTTTTGAAGGTGAACTAGGTAGCTTCTATCCTAAGGTGTCTAGTAAGGGAATCCATTCACAACTATCTGTTGCAGTTCTACTTAGTAGAATTGAGGCCTATATCCCTACAAGTGCTTCAGATAAGGTAGTCTCACAAGAAATATTGAGGCCTCTGAGCCCTACACATTATCTTTTCATGTATTCTTATAGCCCACAAATGACTCAACACAGATAATAGTTGCATCCTTGAAGCTTTAACCTTCAAGGAAAAAAATTTATACTGGGTTGGAAGAGCTGGTTTTTCTTTATCCCACTTAGGTCATTCCCATAATATTTTTCCCTTAGTGGTAGCCCCTCTAAAGTTAAAATTAAAAAATGAAATTGGATAACTAGCAGAGGTCTAGATTTCTAATTTTCCTCAATGGAAAAGAGCATACTCTCCTAATCCATAGATTCTCCCAAGCACATCAAGCACATATTCATTTACCCAAGATTCCTTTGCAAGTGATAAACCAAGTAGGTCAAGATTTTAGATTCAATCTCTAGGAGGTTAAGAGCATACTCTCCTACTACCTAACTAGTCACAAGAAAAGAAACCTTCCTAGTTAAGACAGGTGTCTAGAAAATCAAACTAAGGAAGACATAATATTTACTTGAATCTCTATGGAAACCTACAAAAAAAATAGCTTAGAAGCCTCAAAATAGAGCTTTGGAAAGTTTCCTACAACCACAAATGTATTACTAGTCACAAAATAAGTGCAAAATAAAGGCTTTTACAAGCGATTCTTCTTCAAACATCTTGCATAAGCCAAGTTACTACTACAAGAATCAAGAAGAAATATACTATTAGGAATTAATTTTGAATGGTTGGTAGTCATTCTATAGTAGTTTTTGTTGCATTCATGACTATGATTGTCATTGATGTCAACATAGTGATCTTTTAGAGACTTGCAGAGAAGCAGACAATGTTTTGATTAGCGCACGTGGGATATTGTAGTTGGAGATATGTGATGTTGAGGTTATACTCTTGGATATGTTATATGTCTATGGTTAAGAGCACAGATAGTAATTCTTTTTTTCATGAAAGTGATGATCATTTTGGTGGAAGCAGTATTCGGGCAGTGGTCCTGAGTAGTGGTTTTTGGCAATTAGATGATATCTCCTAATCGGTATGGAATATGGCTTTGCATAGTTAAAGGGAAGTTAGAGACACATTGATAGTGATGTGGATGATAGTGCAAACTTTGAGGTCACATCAGTGAAGAGTTATTGTATTTGGAAGCTGACAGTTTTTTGTAATTTTGATATAGCGTGTGGAAAATTTTATTTTGTAATTGTGTGCTGACTCATTTGTAATTATTTGAGTGTGGTATAAAGGAAGGAATGTTTTTCCTTGTTTTAAGATAGTAGAAATGTTGAGATGTGATGCGGTAAGCATGAAGTGAAGAAAAGAGCTAACTATGAGAGCGAAATTGTGAAGGAAGACATGCAAAGTATAGAGATCTGAGATTGAGATCTGTTGTAGCAGTGAGTGTGGTTTGGCATAGTCAAAGAAGAGGTAACATATTATTTTGTTGAATAATGAAAAGATTATTTGGACAATGAGCTCAATGATCTTACCCTGAAGATGTTTGGGTAGTGGGTCCTTCTGTCTTCCATAACTCTTAACAGGGTTAGAATCTTCTAACAGGGATTCAAAATCTACTAACAGGGATTTATATGTACTAAATGTATTTCATAAGACTCCTAACAGAGTCCATCCTTTCACAAGCAATATTCATATTAGTGCATCTTTTGTGGGCATCATTCCCACTGGGGTTTACTCTTTGATCAAGAGGTTCCCTACTCAACATATCTTGTGTTATTGTGTCATTATGTATGAATATCTTTCTATGGTCGGTAATTATATTGCTTACATGGTTAAATGTTGTTGAAGTCGATAAAAGTTATAATTATCTGATAACTTATTCACCACCCCCCCTCTCAGTTATCTTGGTGGACTTTACTTTCTAACAATTGGTATCAGAGTAGAAGGTCCTTGAAAGGAGAGTTTAACAGCTTAAGGAGATCCATGGAAAATTTTAGGAAAGAAAGCCCTAAGTTGTTAGAAAGTAAAGACCACCAAGATAACTAAGAGGGGGGGGGGGGGTGAATCAGTTATCTGATAATTAAACCATTTATAAATTTCAATATCAAATTCAATAGCTTTAAACCATATAATCAATGCACTAACCAACCATAGAAAGATAATCATACACAATAACACAATAACACAAGATATGTTAACTAGGGAACCTCTTGATCAAAGAGTAAACCCCGGTGGGAATGATGCCCACAAAATGATGCACTAATATGAAAGTTCCTTGTGAAAGGATTGACCCTATTAGGAGTCTTATGAAATACATTTAGTACATATGAATCTCTGTTAGGAGATTTTGAATCCCTGTTAAAAGATTCTAACCCTGTTAGGAGTTATGGAAGACAGAAGGACCCACTGCCCAAACAGCTTCAAGGCAAGATCTCTGAACTCACTGTCCAATAGATCTTAGGATGAATCCATAGAATAATATGAAATATGTTACCTCCTTTACACTATACCAAAACCACACTCTCTACTACAAAAGATCACAAATCCAGATCTTTGTACTTCACAAGTCTTCCTTCATTACTAAATTAGCTCTTTTATTCACTTCATGCATACATTCGCATCACAACTTTCAAAATTTCATATCACAACTATTAAAATCCCATTGCAACAAGGAAAAAATTTCTTCCTTTACACCACACTCAAATAATTACAAATGAGTCAGCATACAAATACAAAATAATAATTTCAACATGCTACATCAAAATTACATAAAACTGTCAGCTTCCAGATACAATAACTTTCCAATCATGTGACCTCAAAGTTTGCACTTTGAACCACATCACCACCAATGAGTCTCAAACTTCCCTTTAACTACATAGAATCAGATTCCATCCTAGTTAGGAGATATCCTCCGATTACCAAAAAACTGCTACTCAAGAACACTGGTAGAATACTGCTTCCACCAAAATGCTTATAACTTGCATGCATAAATGAATTTATTTTTGTGCTCTTAACCATAGGCTAATAACACACCAAATAACATACCATAAATTTCACATAACTCAATTTGCAATATAACATGTGTGCAAAACAAAACTATGCCTGCTTCTCTGCTAAACTCCAGAATATCACTGTGTTGACATCAATGACAATCATAGTCATGAATGCAACAACCACTACTACAGAATGATTTCCAAAGGCTTCAACATTCATTCCTAACAATATCCCCAATTGGAATTGATGGAAACATAGATGAAAAACATCCAATGTTCCAAAAATCCAATCACTGCTACTCAACTACTTTGCTACTCTTCATCAATCAAATCTTGGTTTGTTATCCTATTCAATCTCTCCAAAAAATGTAGTTCCTCAATGTTTTTCATGATTGTATCCCCCATTGACATCAATGACAAAAATTCTATCACTATGTCAAACAATAGCTCAATGTCAAAAGACACTATTCAGAAAATACATTCACAAGAGTCCTCATGACTCAGCTCAAGTACACATACTCCCCCATAGAGGAAGTACCAACATCCAATCCAAAAAATAGATAGGGCCATAAACAACTAGATGGATGCAACCAATTGCATCATTACTCAAAAGTAGGCTAGGGCATAACCCCAAGCATACCTCTTAGATACTCAAATGTATCCTTAGGCAAAGGATTTGTAAATATATCTGATATATTGCTCCTTTGTGCTTATGTACTCCAGTCTAACTTCTTTGTCTGCAACTTTCTCTCTTACAACATGATACTTGATCTCTATATGCTTTGTTTTAGAATGTAATACAAGATTCATAGACATACTAACTATACTTGTATTGTCACAATGTATGACAATAGGCTCATCAAGCTTGATTCCAATGTCCATCAACATCTACTTCATCCAAATTATCTAATTACAATTGTTTGCTATTGCTACATATTCTTCTTTTGTTGTACTTTGTGAGATACAATTCTACTTTTTGCTCAACCAAGAAACTAATCTTCCTCCAAGAAAAAAGGCTCCACCACTAGTTCTTTTCTTATCATCAATGTTGCCTCCCCAATCAACATCAGTATATGCACATAGGGTAAAATCATCAGAAGTTTCATACCACACTCCATAGTCCATTGTGCCTTTAAGATATCTCAATATCCTCTTTACTATTGCATAATGTGACTCTCTAGGTTCAGCTTGAAATCTTGCTACCATTCCAATTGAATGTTGTATATTTGGTCTAGTGTGTGTCAAGTACTACAATCCACCAATCATAGATCTATATTTCTTTTGCTCAACTGCTAGTGTCTCATCTTTACTAGATAGTTTATGTCCCATAACCATAGGTGTTCCAACTGGTTTACAATTCTCCATACCAAATCTTTTCAACAAATCATTCAAGTACTTTGTCTGACTTACAAAGATACCATCTTGATTTTGTGTTATTTGTAATCCCAAAAAGTATTTCATTTCTCCAATCATACTTATTTCAAATTCTATCTTCATTTCATCAGCAAATTTGTCACTAGCTTCATCTTCTCCTCCAAAAATAATGTCATCAACAAAAATAACTAAAACTAACAATCCATTCTCAATTTCTTTTGTATATAAGTTACTATCAGTTGTTCCTTTTGTAAATCCCAACTTTAACAAATACTTTTCTAATCTAGCATACCAAGTTCTAGGTGCTTGCTTTAGTCCATACAATGCTTTATTTAGTTTACATACCATGTCTCCTTCTTGAGTCAAAGGAAAACCTTTAGGCTTCTCAATTTAGACTTCTTCTTCTAATTCACCATTCAAAAATGCTAACTTCACATCCATCTGATACACTTTGAATTAATTAAATGCTGCATAAGCCAAAAATATTCTTACTGTTGCAAGTCTTGCCACAGGGGCAAAAGTATCTTCATAGTGAATTCCTTCTTGTTGTGAGTATCCCTTACATACCAATCTTGATTTGTTTCTAATTACTTCTCCTTGTTCATTCATCTTTTTCCTGAATACCCATTTAGTTCCAATCACATTTTTGTCTTTAGGTCTAGGGACCAATTCCCATGTCTTGTTCTTTTCAATCTGATCCAATTCTTCTTTCATAGCTTTAATCCAATGTTCATCTTCACAAGATTCATTAGTAGACTTAGGTTCAATTTGATAAATCAAACATAAATGTACCTTCTTTCTAGTCATAACTCCTCTGTCCAAACTTCTAATCACTTGTTCAATAGGATGATATCTTGATATATACCTGTTAGGTGTCATAGTCACTGATCTTTCTTCAACTATAGATTCTTCTCTAGATTCTTCTCTATTTTCTTCATCATGACTTTCATTCAAAAATTCATTGTTAGTCTCAAAAAATTGTTCAGTAGTTTCAATGTTAGGCTGAGGGTTAGTTCCTTCATCAGATTCATAATCAAGCATTCTTTCCCGAATTTTAAACTTCTCATCAACTTTTACTTTTGCACTTTCAACAATAGTCTTAGTTCTCTTATTGTAACATCTGTTAGCACCTTGAAAATTTTTCATGGCTCTAGCCCTTTTCTTCTGGTCTCTGTAGTTGTTTTTAGGTCTCTGGCATAAGCCCTTAGTTAAAATTTTTCAAAAACTAGCTGTTGATGTGAAAAAATGTTGTTTTATGCCCTGGCCTTCTTCTAATTTTGCGTTACCTTATTCAAGCCACTTAAGTCTCTAAAATGCATGTGCCTTGTTATTTTATCACCTCGCGGGGTCATGTCCTTTAATTTTTCCTAAGTCTCTAATCCCGACGGTCTTTAATTTTCCTAAGGTCCTCAGCGCCTAATTTTTCCCTAAAGCCTAAGTCCTGCGCTTTAATTTTTCTTATGTTTCAACTTTAGTATTTCTTGGGCCTAGATCTAACACCATCTCAATCTAATGGTTGTCACAAAAGCATAAGGGATGTGTCAGAGTTATGCACTTTTGTGATGGCCGTTGATTCTCTTTATGACACAACATTTCAAACTGTGGGTCCAAGATGACACATATGCACAAATGGCAGTATGTAATTGGTCCATGTATTAATACAGTGGTAGTTGTCAGTGGGACCTAGTTTCTGAGTGTCTTAGAGGGTCCTGACACTATCATTAAATCAATGATAGGTGCATGATCTTATGGGGTGTGTCAGAGGTTTAAGATCATGCGACGTCTGTTGATTCTATCTTTTTTAGAAGGGATAATGTGTGGCGGGTCCACATCCCAAGTGCACTGATTTGGTGAGATGTGATTGGTCCATGGGTGAATGACTAGTCATGTTGTTAGTGGGGCCAAGTTTTTCAAGGTTCAATGGGTTCTAACACTTGTAGAGCATCGACGATCGGCATGTAATCTGAAGGGTTTTTTCTGACACATGTGAACTTAAGACAACCGTTGATCTCTTTCGGTGTCAGAGGGTTGTCAGGGTAGGGTAAGATTCTTCATCTGATGGTTGTCTCATGATCTAAAAGAATCTTGGAGGTCTATGCGAAGATGAGACAACGGTCGATTTTCTTCATGCAGGCCCAGTTGAATTTCCTCAGTCTTTTGGCAGTTTGGATAAGTATTTAGCGGTTCTGATAAATGTTCAATGGTTTCACTTATTCATGTGTAAAGGTGGTAGGACTCTAAATGTCTTGGTAATTTGGTGAACAAGTGTTCTCATTGTCACTAAATGAATTAGTGGAGGTAAAAAGTGTTCTATGAACTAGTGAAACTCTTTAGTCACCAGTTCGCCAGATGTAGCGGGGATGAGTTAGGTTTCCTTTATTCGCTAGGTCATAGAGTTAAAGATGGGTTAAGGTTTTCACTTCACGAATAAGAAATTCCTTGTCACATGTTCGCTAGGTGTTAACCCAGGGATATCTATTGAGTTAAGACAAAAGGCCCACGAAAAGAAGAGATCTAACGGTCAGGACTTAAAGTTGATCAAGTTTTAAATATTGACCCCCGATTTTTTGTTGGCACCACGGAAATGACCATTTGATTTCAAATTCAAATTTTTGAGGGTTTCCTGTGACCAGAAGGACTAAAATTCAATGCAGAAGCGACTAGAGCTGGTAAGAGATGATTTTTTTGTGGTTGTAGTGTGGTCCAGGGTGTGCCATGACCATTTGCAGGGGTCTATATTATGTGGTTTTGTGCTCAAGGCATGTTGTAGGTGGCCGAACAGGTTGACAATTTGGCATTTTCATGGTTCTCAGTACCTTCTTAGTGAAATTGTCATGATTGAGGATCACTCTAGGATCTATTTTCTCCTAGTTGCCTGGATTTCTTCCCCTATTTTAATTTTTTGACTATTTCAGTTGGTTGGGTAGTTGAAACCCTAACCCTAGTCATGCGAAGCTTGAGGCATCCTCTTTGAGGATTCCAAGGTGACTAGTGGTGGTATATATTGAAAAAGGTGATATTTTGTAAGGGTTGTTGTTGATGGTATTTTTACTGAACAAGGAGAGCCTGGATTTTGAGTCTATTTCTTTGGCATTTTGTTGTTTGATAATGTATTGATTCTGCAAGTCTCAATGAGAATATAGTTGCATTCCAATTTCATAGTGGTGTATGTCTTCTTGTTTTGTTCTTGAGCTCATATATGTTAATTTCACAAAGTGGGTTATCATATGGTAAACAAAGAGTATTTTGAGATTATCTTTGAGTTCCTAACAAAGTTAGGATTAAAGTCTTTCAGGTAGTTTTAGTGAGTTCATGGCTAGATAAGAATTTGATGTCTTGATATGTGAGTGAGAAGGATAATAGGAAAAGAACTTATCCTGAATTCAAGTGTGTTTGAGTTAGGGTTTTTGGTTGATGTATGCTATTAGGTGACTCCATGCCCTAGTTAAGGCACTGATCCTTTCTCTAAGAGGTAGTCCATCATCATCAATCACACACATTTAAATGATAAAATCTTTAACCAATTAGTAAGGGGTATAGTTGTATACTTTTTTGAGACTCCTTTGAAGAAGTGAGTCAAGGGTACACCCACATAAGAATTAAAGCTCAAAGTGTAGGATGATCTCATTCTTGAACCTTGTTAATTGGCCCTCTTCCTTGTAGACTTTGGAGTGGTGATAGAGTCAAATTTATATTAAAGTTATCCAGCAAAGTATAAATCTACAAGTTGAAGATCAAAGGGAACTCCCAACAAAATGGTGACTCTGCTGGGGAGAGTCTAGAGATAAAAAGTTGGCAAAGTGCACTCTTATTTTCCTATTGTATTCAGTTAAGGTTTTCCCATATAGGTGGGTGGTGACTCAAGAGGTTAGAACCAGTGCTATAAACTATAAAAGATGGACCAAAGAAGGAATACTAGGTCCTTTGTTAGAAAAAATCTGGAGGTCACTCTAGAACAGTTACCTAGATAGGAGAAGAAGAATTGGATCAGAAGGAATGGTGAGTCTACTAGTGCTCCCATAAGAGAACAAAGAAATACCAAAGGTAGAGCACCACATGTTTCCTCAAGGGAGGAAGGTTCACAAGACAGAGTTGCTAGATCATATGGTGGTCGCTCTGAAGATAAATTTTATGATACCCGATAGGCTGTATTTCAAGACAAGGGTTCATTGCCTACAGGTTAGGATGAACAAGCCAAAGAGATGGGTTTAGAGATTGATTTAGATCTTGATGAAGATAATTTTAGAAGGGAGCCCATGAGACCAAGGCAAGTCCATTTCCCATATCAAAATATCACTGATATCGATGTGTCATCAGGTTCTGATGACATTATGATAGACCCACTAAGGTTGCAGTTGGTAGAGTAGGATGCCATACATAAAAGGTTACAAAAGGAGAGAGAGACTAAAAAGGTGAATGCTCTAATAGAAAGGTAGTCTCTTTTAAGAAAAATTAATGAAATGAAGGAGAGAAACAAGTTGCTTGCTTCTGCTCCTAGGGTGTTGCAGCATGATATTTTTGGTGATCTTGAAGCTCTAAGGAGTGAGCAGGAATTCTTGTTGCAAGACCATGAGTTTGATGAAGAGGGCCCTGTGATCAAACAAGTGCAAAGTTATGCTCCTTTTCCTAAGGGTAAGAATGGACATGAGATCACTAGGCCTACTATAGTTATTAATGAAAAAGGAAAGAAGAATATGGTGGGTGTCCAAGCAAGCAAACCAATGAAAATACCAAGGATCCCACCACCTAAATCAAATAGGGAGATAGAGATAGAAAGAAAAAGAAAAGAGGATGAAGCTCTAGCTCAAGAGTTGGAAAGAGCTAAAGTTGATGCTGCTATTATAGAGAAAAGAAGAAAGATCCAGTTCTTGAAGGCTTCATCAGCTAATGTTCATGGCCCTTCTGCTACTGAACTAGGTATGCCATCTATGAACACTATTGTTCCACTTAGCAATGCTACTACTAGTAATCTAATTCCTAATGTATCTACCAAATCATTTGTTGATCCTAATAGACTGCCAAATGTGCAAGTGGGTGGGAATGTAGATAAAAATAATAATTCTAGTGGGAACACTAGTTTAGGATTCCAAAGAAGACCTATGCAACTAGAAGGCTATAGGAAAATTAGTTTTGATGAGATACCAGGCTACCCGAATGCTTTTCCAAATGATATAAGAGATAAGGTACCTAAGTTTGCTAGTAATAATGCTATTAGTTGTGAGGAGAATCTTAGGCTATTTGTTGATATGCTTAATGATTATGAGGTAGGGCATGAGGATGTAGTCATGAAATTGTTTGTTCAATCTCTAATGGAGGATGCTAGAGATTGGTTTAAGAGACTTCTTGATAAATGTATTGATACTTGGGATTCTTTTGAGAGATGTTTTAAAGAGTAGTATGGTGATAGGCTTAATGCTAGTTTCATGTTGAATGAATTCAATACCATAAGGAAAAATTAGAATGAGTCTGCAGCTGAATTCAATATGAGATTTCAGAAGGGTATGCATAAGTTATTTCAAGTTATGTTGTTAGATGACAATGTTTGTCTGACCACATACTTTAATGCATTTGATGGAAAGATGCGATACTTTTTGAGGGATAAAAAACCAAGTACTCTTAGAGATTCTTTTAGGATTGTTGTCAATATTGAGAACAATATGAAGATATCAAGGAAGTTGGGTGGGAAGAGAGATGACCCTAAGTTGTTTGGGGACAAGAAATACAAAAAAGAAAATGATAGGAATGTTGGAACTAGGAGGCAAGAAGAAGATAAATTGGATAAGGTGCTCAATGCATTGAAGGATTTGAAGGCACCTGCAAATAGGAACATCAATGCTCCTACCAATGAAAGGCCTCAATTCAACAACAATTTCAATAAGCAGAATAGATTGCAGAACTACCCCTACAACACCCAATGGAAGGATGGCAAGCCTATTGTCCCTACTGCAAGAGGAAACAATGATAGAGGTGTCCCTGACCCTCTATAAAAATCTTCAATAAATGTCATGGAGGACATACCTTGGTGTTTTGCATGCTAGTCCCCTCATTTTGCAGAGCATTGTGTGGTTGCACATTCTATGGCTGCAAATCAAGATTGTGGTAGTAAGGAGATAGATCAATATGATGTTGGATGCAACATGGCTACTTCATATCTAGGATATGAAGATGATTCTAATTTTGATGAAGAAGTAGATGTAAATGTGAAGAGACACAATTAGGCCCTTTTTCATCAAGAGGTTTTTTCTGATAGTGAAGACATTGATAAGAAGACATGTAACATGAACTCTTCTTTTGAGCTAGTAAATTTAAGAAGACCTTCTAGAGAAGAGATGGATAGGATTACTACAGAAATAATTTCCCAAGTGCAAACTAGAGGCATGGTGGCAAGGGATACAAATGGAAAAGTTGCAAGAATATTTATAAAGAGTACCAACTCCAGAGAGCCTAATGAGAACAAATCAAAGGGTGATCACATGGTGAAATTCAAGAATTTAAAAGGTAAGAATTGTGAGCCTAAGGGAGTTGGAGTTGAAAAAATTTCTAATGAGATTGAGAAGCCAGTTAACACAATGGCTAAGATTGAAAAAATGAGGGTGGCCAATACACCTAATTTATCAGATAAGAAAAAGGACATTAAGGCTATGCAGATTGAGATCCCTCCCTTTGCTCATGTTGATATGTTATTTGTATTGTCCCAGATTATAGTTAAGGTTCCATTGTCAAAATTGTTGAGGATCCCTCAACACAAAGATAGAGCTATTGCATGGGTAGATAATGTTCATAATAATGATATTGCATGCAATGGATCTCAAGATAAAGCTTTGAAAGGTGTTGCTACTCAGGGAATTGTATCTCAAATTCCTCCTATTTATTTGGATAGTTTTGTCAATGCTAGTCATGAGAACATTGATCCATTCTTTTTAAGTGTCCTTGTGAATGGAATGAAACTAAGAAATTGTATGATTGATAGTGGTGCCTCTAATACTGTTATGCCTTTTAAGATTATGGAAAAGTTGGGTCTTAAAGTTGATATAGTTCAAGGAAGATGTTCTATTAAGAATGAATGCTAAAGCCTTTGGTAGTCATTCTATAGCAGTGGTTGTTGCATTCATGACTATGATTGTCATTGATGTCAACATTGTGATATTCTAGAGTTTAGCAGAGAAGTAGGCACAGTTTTGTTTTGTGCACATGTTATATTGCAGATTGAGTTATGTGCAATTGATGGTATGTTCTTTGGTTTGTTATTATCCTATGGTTAAGAGCACAAAAATAAATTCATTTATTCATAAAAGTTATAAGCATTTTGGTGGAAGCAGTATTCTGGTAGTATTCTTGTGTAGCAGTTTTTGGTAATCGGAGTATAACTCCTAACTGGGATGGAATATGATTCTACATAGTTAAAGGGAAGTTTGAGACTCATTGGTGATGATGTGGTTCATAGTGCAAACTTTGAGGTCACACAATTGGAAAGTTATTGTATCTAGAAGCCGATAGTTTTATGTAATTTTCATGTAAAGTGTTGAAATTATTATTTTGTATTTGCATGCTGACTCATTTGAAATTATTTGAGTGTGGTATAAAGGAAGGAATGTTTTCCTTCTTATATGAGGATTTTAATAGTTGTGATATTAAATTATCAAAGTTGTGATGCGAATGTATGCATGAAGTGAAGAAAAGAGCTAATTTAGTGATGAAGGAAGACTTGCGAAGTACAGAGATCTGGATTTGTGATCTTGTGTAGCAGAGAGTGTGGTTTTGACATATTTTCAAGGAGGTAACATATTTCATATTATTTTGTTGAATAATCCTAAGATATGTTGGACAGTGAGTTCAAAGATCTTGCCTTGAAGCTGTTTGGGCAGTGGGTCCTTCTGTCTTCCATAACTCCTAACAGGGTTAGAATCTTTTAACAGGGATTCAAAATATCCTAATAGAGATTCATATTTACTAAATGTATTTCATAAGACTCCTAACAGGGTCCACCCTCTAACAAGGAACTTTCATATTAGTACATCATTTTGTGGGCACCATTCCCACCGGGGTTTACTCGTTGATCAAGAGGTTCCCTAGTCAACATATCTTGTGTTATTGTGTCATTGTGTATGATTATCCTTCTATGGTTGGTTATTGCATTAATTATATGGTTTAAAGCTATTGAAGTTGATACTAAAGTTAATGTTGATAAACGGTTTAATTATCAGATAACTGATTCACCCCCCCCCCCCCCCCCCCCCCTCAGTTATCTTGGTGGTCTTTACTTTCTAACAATTGGTATCAAAGTAGCAGGTCCTTGAAAGAGAAGTTTACCAACTTAAGGAGATCTATGGTGAATTTCAAGAAAGAAAGCCCTAAGTTTGATGGAGTAAGTTTTGACAACTGGAAAGAAAAGATGAAGACACATCTCTTGTGTTTAGGACTAGTTTATTGGTTGATTACAAAGAATGAAAGGACTATAATTGAAGAAGACAATCTTGAAACACGTTCTAAAGATGAGGTAGATCTATTTATGTGTAACATACTTGCAAGAGAAGCACTTTTATCAGCACTTCTGGAGAATGAATATAGTCAGGTAAAAGGTTTAACTAAATCTCATGATATTTGGAAAGCTTTACATTCTACTTTTGAAGGTGATGAACATGCAAAGAAAGCTAGGTTACATAATTGGATTTGTGCATTTGAAGACATAAGAATTATGGAAGATGAATCTGTTAGAAGCTATATTGGTAGGATGTCAGAAATAGTTAACAAGAATAAAGTCTTGTGGAGGTGAAAAGACAAAGAATGAAGTAATATGGAAGATTTTGAGAACATTGACACCAGTATTCAAGTAGACTACACAAATGATTGAACAAGTGATACCTTGTACACCAAAATTTTCAAGAGAGACTCTTCTTGGAAGATTGGAAGTAGCAGAGATGAATTTGAGATTATCAGGAGAACTACCTAGAGTGGAGACAACATTCAGTGCTCTTAGCATCAGACCTACTTTGTCTAGAAGTACAAGTGTGAATGGAGATTATGCCAGTAGTAGCAAATCCAAATCTGATGAAGATAAGAAGATTGAAGAAGGTATTTCCTTGCTTGTGAAAAGAGAACCAGATCGTAAGAAAATATTTAAATGTTGGACATGTCAAGAATATGGTCATTTTGCATCTAAGTGTCCTAAGAGAGTTAAGAAGTATAGAAATGATTTTAAGCCTAGAAGATCTAAAGACTATTTTTATGCAAATCATGAAGAAATTGAAGCAGGAATTGAAAGACATTTGAGTGACAGTGATAATGATAACTTTGATGACATAGGATTTGTAGCAATTAAGGAAGAAAATTATAAATTTGATATTAAAGAACAAAAAGCTTTAGTTTCCCAAATTGAAAAGAAATCTGATTGGATTATAGATAGTGGTTGTTCACATCATATGACTAGTGATAAAGAAAAATTCATAAAGTTTAACAATTATGATGGAGGAGTTGTTAGAGTTGGTAACAATGCACCTTGTATGATTAAAGGTATAGGATCTATTACTCTTGATGGAGAGACTAATACTGATGATGTTTACTTTGTTGATGGATTGAAACATAATCTTTTGAGTGTTGGATAGTTAGTGGATAAAGGATATCAAGTTTGGTTTAATGAGAAAACTTGTGTGATTAAGGATAAAAATGGAAATCTAATTGGAACTGGATCTAGAACCAGAGGTAATGTATTTTAGTTGAACCCTACTGAGATGACATGCTTGATGACTAAGATTGATGACAGTTGGTTATGGCATAGAAGGTTTTGTCATATAAACTTTGATAATATTGTGAAAGTAAGTTCTAAACTTGTAGTAATAGACTTACCTAAGATTATGAAGCCCACTAACATGATTTGCAAGGAATGTGTGATGGGTAAGCAGAAAAGGAGTTCATTTCCTAGCAAGAAGTTCACATCTACAGAAAAGTTGGAGATTGTTCACACAGACTTGAGCGGTCCTACTAGGACTAGAGGATTCTATGGAGAAAGGTATTTTATGATTCTTGTTGATGATTTTACAAGAATGATGTGGATTGCATTTTTGAAAAAAAAATCTGAAGTATTTGATGAGTTTAAGGTCATGAAGGATAAAGTTGAGAATGAATCAGGAATGAGGATTAAATGTTTGAGATCTGATAGAGGTGGAGAATTTACATCTAAAGAGTTTAACACCTTTTGTGAAGTGAATGGTATTAAGAGACAATTATCAGCCCCTAGAACACCTGAACAAAATGGTATTGCAGAAAGAAGGAATAGATCACTAACTGAAGCAGGTAGAGCTATGTTATTTGAAGGTGATTTGGCAAAGACATTTTGGAGAGAAGAAATGAATACAGTAGTATATACAATGAATAGAGTACAAATCAAATAAGACATAGATAGGACACCTTATGAATTTTGGTTTGGACATGCACCCTAAGTTAAGTATTTTAGAATTTTTGGAAGCAAATGTTATATTATGAGAGATGATGATATAGGAAAGTTTGATCCTAGAAGTGATGAAGGAATTTTTCCTGGATATTCTTTGAAAAGCAAAGCATATAGATGTTACAATAAGAGAACTAAAACTATTGTTGAAAGTGCAAATGTAAAAGTTGATGAGAAGTTTAAAATTCAGGAAAGAATGCTTGATTATGAATCTGATGAAGGAACTAACCCTCAGCCTAACATTGAAACTACTGAACAATTTTTTGAGACTGATAGTGAATTTTTGAATGAAATTCATGCTGAAGAAAATAGAGAAGAATCTATAGTTGAAGAAAGATCAGTGACTATGACACCTAATAGGTATATATCAAGACATCATCCTGTTGAGCAAGTTATTGGAAGTTTGGATAGAGGAGTTATGACTAGAAAGAAGTTACATTTGTGTTTGATTTCTCAAATTGAACCTAAGTCTACTAATGAAGCTTGTGAAGATGAACAATGGATTAAAGCTATGAAAGAAGAATTGGATCAGATTGAAAAGAATAAGACATGGGAATTGGTTCCTAGACCTAAAGAAAAAAATGTGATTGGAACTAAATGGGTATTTAGGAACAAGATGAATGAACAAGGAGAATTAATTAGAAACAAAGCAAGATTGGTATGTAAGGAATACTCACAGCAAGAAGGAATTGACTATGAAGAAACTTTTGCCCCTATGGCAAGACTTGAAGCGATAAGAATATTTTTGGCTTATGCAACATTTAAGAAATTCAAAGTGTATCAGATGGATGTAAAGTCAGCATTTCTGAATGGTGAATTAGAGGAAGAAGTCTACATTGAGCAGCTTGAAAGTTTTCCTTTGACTCAAGAAGGAGACATGGTATGTAAACTAAAGAAAGCATTGTATGGACTAAAGCAAGCACCTAGAACTTGGTATGCTAGATTAGATAAGTATTTGTTAAAATTTGGATTTACAAAAGGAACAGCTAATAGTAACTTATCCACAAAAGAAATTGAGAATGGATTTTTAGTTTTGGTTATTTTTGTTAATGACATTATTTTTGGAGGAGAAGATGAAGCTAGTGACAAATTTGCTGATGAAATGAAGACAAAATTTGAAATGAGTATGATTGGAGAAATGAAATACTTTTTGGGATTACAAATGACACAAAACAAAGATGGTGTCTTTATAAGTTAGACAAAGTACTTGAATGATTTGTTGAAAAGATTCGATATGGAGAATTGTAAACTAGTTGGAACACCTATGGTTACAGGACATAAACTATCTAGTAAAGATGAGACACCAGAAGTTGAGCAAAAGAAATATAGATCTATGATTGGTGGATTGACACACACTAGACCAAATATACAACATTTAGTTGGGATGGTAGCAAGATTTCAAGCTAAACCTAGAGAGTCACATTATGCAGCAGTAAAAAGGATATTGAAAGATTTTAGAGGCATAATGGACTATGGACTATGGTATGAAAATTCTGATGATTTTACCCTATGTACATATACTAATGTTGATTGGGGAGGTAACGTTGATGACAACAAAAGCACCAGTGGTGGAGCCTTTTTTCTTGGAGGAAGATTAGTTTCTTGGTTGAGCAAAAAGCAGAATTGTATCTCATAGAGTATAGCAAAAGCAGAATATGTAGCAACAATAAATAATTGTAATCAGATAATTTGGATGAAGCAGATGTTGATGGACATTGGAATCAAGTTTGATGAGCCTATTGTCATATATTGTGACAATACAAGTATATTTAGTATGTCTAAGAATCCAGTTTTACATTCTAAAACAAAGCATATAGAGATCAAGTATCATGTTGTAAGAGAGAAAGTTAGAGAAAAAGAAGTCAGACTGGAGTACATAAGCACAAAAGAGCAGATAGCAGATATATTTACTAAACCTTTGCCTAAGGATACATTTGAGTATTTGAGAGGTCTGCTTGGTGTTATGCCCCAACCTACTTTTGAGTAATGATGCAGTTGGTTGTATCCATCCAGTGGTTTATGGCCCTATCTATTTTCTGGATTTGATGTTGGTACTTCCTATATGGGGCAGTATGTGTATCTGAGCTGAGTCATTGAGGACTCTTGTGAATGTATTTTCTGAATAGTGTCTTTTGACATTGAGCTATTGTTTGACATAGTGATATAATTTTTTTCATTGATGTCAATGGGGGCGAGAATCATGAAAAACATTGAGGAACTACATTTGTTGGAGAGATTGAATAGGATAACAAAGCAAGATTTGATTGATGATGAGTAGCAGTGTAGTTGAGTAGTAGTGATTGGATTTTTGGAACATTGGATGTTTTTCATCTATGTTTCCATCAATGCCAATGGGGGAGATTGTTAGGAATGAATGCTGAAGCCTTTGGCAGTCATTCTATAGCAGTGGTTGTTGCATTCATGACTATGATTGTCATTGATGTCAACACTGTGATATTCTAGAGTTTAGCAGAGAAGCAGGCACAGTTTTGTTTTGCGCACATGTTATATTGTAGATTGAGTTATGCATAGTTGATGATATGTTCTTTGGTTTGTTATTAGCCTATGGTTAAGAGCACAAAAATAAATTCATTTATTCATAAAATTTATAAGCATTTTGGTGGAAGCAGTATTCTGGCAGTGTTCCTATGTAGTGATTTTTGGTAATTGGAGGATATCTCCTAACTGGGATGGAATCTGATTTTGGGTAGTTAAAGGGAAGTTTGAGACTCATTGGTGATGATGTGGTTCATAACACAAACTTTGAGGTCACATGATTGGAATGTTATTGTATCTAGAACCTGACAGTTTTATGTAATTTTGATGTAGTGTGCTGAAATTATTATTTTGTATTTGCATGCCGACTCATTTGTAATTATTTGAGTGTGGTATAAAGGAAGGAATTTTTTCCTTGTTATATGAGGATTTTAATATTTTTGATATGAAATTATGAAATTTGTGATGTGAATGTATGCATGAAGTGAAGAAAAGAGCTAATTCAGTGAAGGAAGACTTGCAAAGTACAGAGATCTGGATTTGTGATCTTGTGTAGCAGCGAGTATGGTTTTGGAACAGTGTGAAGGAGGTAACATATTTCATATTATTCTATTGAATAATCCTAAGATTTGTTGGATAGTGAGTTCAGAGATCTTGCCTTGAAGCTGTTTGGGCAGTGGGTCCTTTTGTCTTCCATAACTCCTAACAGGGTTAGAATCTTTTAACAGGGATTCAAAATCTCCTAACAGAGATTCATATGTACTAAATGTATTTCATAAGACTCCTAACAGGGTCCATCCTCTAACAAGGAACTTTCATATTAGTACATCATTCCCACCGGGGTTTACTCTTTGATCAAGAGGTTCCCTAGTTAACATATCTTGTGTTATTGTGTCATTGTGTATGATTATCCTTCTATGGTTGGTTACTGCATTAATTATATAGTTTAAAGATGTTGAAGTTGATACTGAAGTTAATGATGATAAATGGTTTAATTATCAGATAACTGATTCACCCCCCCCCCCTCTTAGTTATCTTGGTGGTCTTTACTTTCTAACATGTTGTGCAATGGATCAGAGGGAGGTACTAGTTATTGGGACTATCAATGCAATGCCATATAGGCTGGCAGCATATCTAGAGAAAGAGTTAACAATGAGTGTTTTGGTTGTGGACATCCCTTCTCATTATGGTATGCTACTATCTAGAAGGTGGAGTGATTCCATGGGTGGAAGTTTATAGTGTGATCTATCCTATGCCACTTTCAAGATTGATGATCAGTTTGTCAAGATTGATCAAGAACCAAGAGTGTGCCACATGATTGAGAGAAGTATTGATAATGAAACTACATGTTTTGTGGATACTGATATTAATTCTTTTAGGGTAGAGATCCCTGTACTTGAGAAGGAACCTATTTTGTCACCTATCTCTGTTGAGGTAAGTGTTAATTCTGTGAAGGGTGATTTGTGGGTAATGTACTTTGATGGTGCAAATTGCAAGGATGGAGCAGGAGCAGGTATTTCACTTATTTCTCCTAATGGAAACACCTAAAAAATTTCTTTCACATTAAATTTCTTTTGTACCAATAATATAGCAGAATATGAGGCATTGTTGTTAGGACTGAGGTTGGCACAAAAACATGGAATTAAATGCATAAAGGTTATTGGTGATTCTGAGTTGGTGGTGTCCCAAGTCAGATCAGTATATGCTTCCAAGAATAAAAGGTTGAAACAATATAGGAATGTAGTTTGGGATTTGATTGAACATTTTGATGCCTTCAATATTGAGTGGAAGGATAGGAGTAACAATAAGATGGGTGACTTGTTAGCCAATATAGAAATCAATCTCAGTGATATTAAATTTACTGGTATCTCTAAAGTTGAAATTTAGGCTAGACCTAGTGTACCAGACAATATTGAAAATTGGCAAGTTTTTGATGATGATAATGATATCTTGAAGTTTATGAGTTGTGAGGATCAGTATCATGGTCAGGAATTTTCTTGTTCAGCCTTGGTTGAGTCAGTAGAAGGAAGGAAGGCTGTCTTTGGGAATGAGGTCATTCAACTTAGAACTAACAAGGTGCCCAAGGGGCTTGTTGTTTTAGAGACTATCTTTGACAACCAGGATAGAGTTCAAAAGAATATCAAAAGAGAAGATCATGCTGATCTAGAGGAGATAAATCTTGGAACACAAGAAACACCTAACAAGGTATACATTGGTAAGGATATATCTCAAAAGGTAAAGAAATCTTTGATTGAATTACTAAGAAAATTTAGGAATGTCTTTGCATGGTCATATGATGACCTAAAGGTTTATAGTGAAGACTTGTTTTAGCATATTATTCCATTGAAAGAAGATGCTAAACCTTTTCGACGAAAACAAAGGCCTATAAATCCCACTTTGGCACCCAAGATGCAAGAAGAGTTAATGAAGTTAAGAGATGCTAGCATTATCAAGCCTATTAGGCATTCTTCTTGGGTGTCAAATCTTGTCCCTGTTAGAAAGAAGAATGGTGACATCAGACTTTGTGTGGACTTCAGGAATTTGAACATCAGCTCATTAAAGGATAATTATTGTCTGCCCAATATGGAAGCTATGTTGCAGAGAGTGACCGGATTAGAATTGATGTCTATGATGGATGGTTTCTCTGGTTACAATAAGGTGATTGTTAAGGAATCAGAATAATTTAAGACAACTTTCACAACACCTTGGGGGACATATGTTTATGTGAGAATGACTTTTGGTCTCAAAAATGTTGGTGCTACTTTTCAGAGGGCAATGGATGTTGCCTTTTCAGATTTTATTGATGATTTCCTTGTTTTTTATCAAGATGATTTAACTACCTATTCCAAGAAGGAAGAAGACCATTGTACTCATTTAGAGAAAATATTTGTGAGGGCTTTGGAATATGGCATTTCATTAAACCCAAGGAAATGTGCATTTGGTGTCACTGAAGGTAAGTTGCTTGGCCACTTGGTTGGCAAGCAAGGAGTGAGAATTGATCTTGAGAGAGTGGCAGCCATTGATAAGATTCAAAGACCAAAGAATGTTAAAAGAATTCAGTCCTTCTTTGGTCAGGTAAACTTCTTGAGAAGGTTTGTAACAAACTTTGCTGAGGTTACTAGACCTATTTCTAAGATGTTGAAGAAGGGATTTGCAATCAATTGGGAAGGTGAGCCTGATGAGGCTTTCAAAAATATCAAGTAGGCTATCAAAGATGCACTAGTGCTTAAGACACCTAATTATAATGTCCTAATGCACATCTTTTCCTTTGCATCTTTTCACACTATTGTTGCAGTATTGTTGCAAAAAAATAAGGAAGGTTATGAGCAGCCTATTGCATTCTTCAGTAAATCTTTGCAGGCTACTGAATTGAAGTATGACATAAATGAGAAACAAGCATATGCACTTGTGAAGGTAGTCAAGGCTTTTAGATGTTACTTAATGGGGGTAGTTGTGATTGCCTTTGTGCCAAGTGCACCTGTGAAGGATATTTTCTCATAGTAAGAGGTGTCTGGGAGAAGATGCAGATGGATCAATAGGATCCAATAATTCAACATTGATGTCCAAATTACCAAGTTGGTTAGAGGACAAGGATTGGAAAAATTGATGGCCCAATCCAATCTTGATGCAAATTAGATAAATCATTCTGAAATTGATTATACTTGTGACATGGATGATTGTGTCTGGTATCAAGATATTATCTATTACTTGAGAAATATGAGATGTCCAACAGGAATGAATGATAATCAAAAGAGGACATTGAAATTATAGGCCATCAAGTATGTAATTTTGAAATGTAAACTGTATCGAAAGAATTTAGATTGCATAATTTTGAAATGTGTTGATGAAAATCAAGCTAACAAGTTGTTAAAGGAAATGCATGAGGGAGTTTGTGGTGGGCATTATATGGGTAAAACAACTGCTCATAAAATCTTGAGAGTGGGATTTTGGTGGCCCACAATCTTCAAGGATGTAGAACAATTGGTAAGGAGGTGTGATGCTTGTCAAAGGTTCTCTGGTAAGCTTAAATTTTTAGGTAATGTGTCATTAAAACTAGTAGAAGTACAGGCTCCTTTCCAACAATGGGGAATTGATTTCATAGGGGAGATACCAAACAAGTCTAGTGGAGGACACTCATGGATCTTAGTTGCCACTAATTATTTTACAAAGTGGGTAGAGGCTCTACTTACAAAGAATGCAACCAGTAAGGTGGTAATTGATTTTCTATTGAATAATATTGTTACAAGATTTGGGTTCCCTAAGAGAATAGTAAGTGATAATGCCATGTGCTTCAGGTCTGCTAAATATAAGGACTTTTGCAAAGGTTTAGGAATTCAGATTTCTCATTCCTCACCTTATCATCCACAAGGAAATGTTTAGGTAGAATCTACTAATAAGAGTTTGATTAAGATCCTCAAGAGGATTCTTGAAAAGAATAAGAGGGCATGGAATTCAAAACTGCCATTGGTTGTATGGGCTAATAGGGTAACTGTGAAGAGGGCAATTGGTTGTGCACCATTTGACCTAGTATATGGAATACATGCAAGAATACCTTAGAATAATCTATTGGAAATGTATAAATTTGTGCAATTATATGATGATGACATAGATGATGAAATGTAGTTGAGAATTCAGGACCTCATTAGGTTGGATGAGACTAGAAGAGAGTCAGTTGCAAGAAATACCAAATTGGAGTTGTAGGTTAAAAAATTGTATGACATGAAGAATATTGAAAGAAGGTTTGAACCTGGTGATTTGGTGTTAATTTGGAATGCTAGATTGGAGGATAAAGGAAAACATGGTAAGTTTGATCCTATCTAGCTAGGGCCATATCAAATTCATGAGAAATGGGGCCAGGATTCATATGTTGTAAAAGAACTAAATGGTGATATTCAGGAATTGCTAGTTCATGGACAATTTTTGAAGAGATACTTCTTCTGAAGGTATTTTTTTTTCCATGAACAGTAGTTAGGTTTGTATATATTATAAATTTTGTAAATAAGTCACTTGCCCCTGTCCTATTTTGTCCTAGTCTATGGGGTTTTGGTCCTGTTGCTCTCTGTTGTCAGTTTTCCATTGGGATAGTCTACTTTTACCAATGATTCTAAGTCGTTCTTATGTTTGCAAGAGCCACACATCCCCAGACAGAGCCACTGTTAGCACCTTGAAAAATTTTCATGGCTCTAGCCCTTTTCTTATGGTCTTTGCAGTTGTTTTTAGGTCTTTGGCAAAAGCCCTTATTTCAAATTTTTGAAAAACTAGCCGTTGATGTGAAAAGTAGATATCTAACGGTTAGGACTTAAAGTTGATCAAGTTTTAAATATTTACTGCCGATTTGTTGTTGACACCATGGAAATGACCATTTGATTTCAAATTCAAATTTCTGAGGGTTTCCTGCTACTAGAAGGACTAAAATTCAATGCAGAAGCGACTGGAGCTGGTAAGAGATGATTTGTTTGTGGTTGTAGTGTGGTCCAGAGTGTGCCATGACCATTTGTAGGGGTCTATATTATGTGGTTTTGTGCTCGAGGTGTGTTGCGGGTGGTCAAACAAGTTGACAATTTGGCATTTTCATGGTTCTTAGTACCTTCTCAGTGAAATTGTCATGATTGAGGATCACTCTGGGATCTATTTTCTCCTGGTTGCCTAGATTTCTTCCCCTATTTTAATTTTTTGACTATTTCAGTTGGTTGGGTAGTTGAAACCCTAACCCTAGTCATGTGAAGCTTGATGCATCCTCTTTGAGGATTCCAAGGTGACTAGTGGTGGTATATATTGAAAAAAGGTGATATTTTGTAAGGGTTGTTGTTGATGGTATTTTTACTGAACAAGGAGAGCCTGGATTTTGGGTCTATTTCTTTCACATTTTTTTGTTTGATAATGTATTGATGATGCAAGTCTCAATGAGAATATAGTTGAATTCCAATTTCATAATGGTGTATGTCTTCTTGTTTTGTTCTTGAGCTCATATATGTTAATTTCACAAAGTGGGTTATCATATGGTAAACAAAGATTATTTTGAGATTATCTTTGAGTTCCTAACAAAGTTAGGATTAAAGTCTTTTAGGCAGCTTTAGTGAGTTCATGGCTAGATAAGAATTTGATGTCCTGATATGTGAGTAAGAAGGATAATAGGCAAAGCAGTTATCCTGAATTCAAGTGTGTTTGAGTTAGGGTTTTTGGTTGATGTATGCTATTAGGTGACTCCATGCCCTAGTTAAGGCACTAATCCTTTCTCTAAGAGTTAGTCCATCATCATCAATCACACACACATTTAAATGATAAAATCTTTAATCAATTAGTAAGGGGTATAGTTGTATATTTTTTTGAGACTCCTTTGAAGAAGTGAGTCAAGGGTACACCCACTTGAGCATTAAGGTGAAAAGTGTAGGAGGATCTCATTCTTGATCCTTGTTAATTGGCCCTCTTCCTTGTAGACTTTGGAGTGGTGATAGAGTCAAAGTTATATTAAAGTTATCCAAAAAAGTATAAATCTACAAGTTGAAGATCAAAGGAAACTCCCAACAACATCTATATGCTTTTATTTTCAAAGAATATCCAAGAAAAATTCCTTCATCACTTCTAGCATCAAACTTTCTTATATCATCATCTCTCTTAATATAACATTTGCTTCCAAAAATTCTAAAATACTTAATTGAGGGTGCATGTCCAAACCATAATTCATAAGGTGTCTTGTCTATGTCTACTCTGATTTGTACTCTATTCATTGTATATACTATTGTATTCATTGCTTCTCTCTAAAATGTCTTTGCCAAATCACCTTCAAACAACATAGCTCTAGTTGCTTCAGTCACTGATCTATTCCTTCTTTCTGCAATACCATTTTGTTTAGGTGTTCTAGGGGCTGATAACTGTCTCTTAATACCATTTACTTCACAAAAGGTGTTAAACTCTTTAGATGTAAATTCTCCACCTCTATCAGATCTCAAACATTTAATCCTCATTCCTAATTCATTCTCAACTTTATTCTTCATGACCTTAAACTTATCAAATGCTTCAAATTTTTCTTTCAAAAATGCAATCCACATCATCCTTGTAAAATAATCAAGAAGAATCATAAAATACCTTTCTCCATAGAATCCTCTAGTCCTAGTAGGACGGCTCAAGCTTGTATGAAAAATCTCTAGCTTCTCTGTAGATGTGAACTTCTTGCTAGGAAATGAACTCCTTTTCTGCTTAACCATCACACATTCCTTGCAAATCATGTTAGTAGGCTTCATAATCTTAGGTAAATCTCTTACTGCAAGTGTAGAACTTACTTTCACAATATTATCAAAGTTTATATGACAGAACCTTCTATGCCATAACCAACTATCATCAATCTTAGTCAGAAAACATGTCATCTCAGTAGGGTTCAATTGAAATACATTACCTTTGGTTCTAGATCCAGTTCCAATCAGATTTCTATCTTTATCCTTTATCACACAAGTTTTCCTAGTAAACCAAACTTGATATCCCTTATGCACTAACTGTCCAACACTCAAAAGATTATGTTTCAATCCAGCAACAAAGTAAACATCATTAGTATTAGTCTTTCCATCAAGAATAATAGATCCTATACCTTTAATCAAATAAGGTGCATTGTTACCAACTCTAACAACTCCTCCATCATAGTTGTTAAACTTTATGAACTTTCCTTTATCACCAGTCATATGATGTGAACAACCACTATCTCTAATCCAATTAGCTTTCTTTTCAACTTGGGAAGCTATGGATTTTTCTTCTTTAACATTAGATTTAGAATTTTCTTCCTTAATTGCTACAAATCATATGTCATCAAAGTTATCATTATCACTGTCACTCAAATTTCTTTCAATTCTTGCTTCAATTTCTTCATCATTTTCATAATAACATTCTTTAGATCTTCTAGGCTTAAAATTGTTCCTATACTTCTTAACTCTCTTAGGACACTTAGATGCAAAATGACCATATTCTTGACATGTCCAACATTTAAAGATTTTCTTACCATCTGGTTTTCTTTTCACAAGCAAGGAAATACCTTCTTTAATCTTCTTATCTTCCTCAGATTTGGATCTACTACTGCTGGCATAATCTCCATTCACACTTGTACTTCTCGACAAAGTAGGTCTGATGCTAAGAGCACTGAATGTTGTCTCCACTCTAGGTAAGTCTCCTGATAATCTCAAATTCATCTTTGATGCTTCCAATCTTCCAAGAAGAGTCTCTCTTGAAAATTTTGGTGTACAAGGTATCACTTGTTCAATCATTTGTGTAGTCTACTTGAATACCGATGTCAATGTTCTCAAAATCTTCCATATTACTTCATTCTTTGTCTTTTCACCTCCACAAGACTTTATTCCTACAACAATTTTTTACATCCTACCAATATAGCCTCTAATAGATTCATCTTCTATCATTCATCTAGTTAAACCTTTTACCTGACTATATTCATTCTCTAGAAGTGCTGATAAAAGTGCTTCTCTTGCAAGTATGTTACACATGAATAGATCTACCTCATCTTTTGTACTTGTTTCAAGATTGTCTTCTTCAATTATAGTCCTTTCATTCTTTGTAATCAACTAATAGCCTAGTCCTAAACACAAGAGATGTGTCTTTATCTTTTCTTTCCAACTATCAAAATTTACTCCATCAGACTTAGGGCTTTCTTTCCTGAAATTCGCCATAGATCTCCTTAAGTTGTTAAACTTCTCTTTCAAGGACCTACCACTCTGATACCAATTGTTAGAAAGTAAAGACCACCAAGATAACTGAGAGGGGGGGGTGAATCATTTATCTGATAATTAAACCATTTATCAACTTCAATATCAACTTCAATAGCTTTAAACCTTATAATCAATGCACTAACCAACCATAGAAAGATAATCATACACAATGACACAATAACACAAGATATGTTAACTAGGGAACCTCTTGATCAAAGAGTAAACCTTGGTGGGAATGATGCCCACAAAATGATGCACTAATATGAAATTTCCTTGTGAAAGGATGGACCCTATTAGGAGTCTTATGAAATACATTCAGTACATATGAATCTCTGTTAGGAGATTTCGAATCCCTGTTAAAAGATTCTAACTCTATCAGGAGTTATGGAAGACAGAAGGACCCACTACCCAAACAGCTTCAAGGCAAGATCTCTAAACTCACTATCAAATAGATCTTAGGATTATTCAATAGAATAATATGAAATATGTTACCTCCTTCACACTATGCCAAAACCACACTCTCTGCTACACAAGATCACAAATCCAGATCTCTGTACTTCACAAGTCTTCCTTCATTACTGAATTAGCTATTTTCTTCACTTCATGCATACATTTGCATCACAACTTTCAAAATTTCATATCACAACTATTAAAATCCCATTACAACAAGGAAAAAAATTCATTCCTTTATACCACACTCAAATAATTACAAATGATTCGGCATGCAAATAAAAAATAATAATTTCAACACGCTATATCAAAATTACATAAAACTATCAGCTTCCGGATACAATAAATTTCCAATCATGTGACCTAAAAGTTTTCATTGTGAACCACATCACCACCAATGAGTCTCAAACTTCCCTTTAATTGTGCAGAATCAGATTCCATCCCGGTTAGGAGATATCCTCCGATTACCAAAAACTGCTACTTAGGAACACTGCCAGAATACTACTTCCACCAAAATGCTTATAACTTTCATGAATAAATGAATTTATTTTTGTTCTCTTAACCATAGGCTAATAACACACCAAAGAACATACCATCGACTACGTATAACTCAATTTGCAATATAACATGTGCGCAAAACAAAACTGTGCATGCTTCTCTGCTAAACTCCAGAATATCACTGTGTTGACATCAATGACAATCATAGTCATGAATGCAACAACCACTGCTATAGAATGACTGCCAAAGGCTTCATCATTCATTCCTAACATAAGTTTGATGGACTAAATTTTTATAGTTGGAAAGAAAAGATGAAGACACATCTACTATGTTTAGGACCAGGTTATTGGTTGATTACAAAGAATGATAGGACTGTCATTGAAGAAGATAATTTTGAATCACGTTCAAAAGATGAGGTATATCTATTCATGTGTAACATACTTGCAAGAGAAGCACTTTTGATAGCACTTCTAGAGAATGGATACAGTCAAGTAAAATGTTTTAAAAAATCTCATAAAATTTGGAAAGCTTTACAATCTACTTTTGAAGGTGATGAACATGCAAAGAGAGCTAGATTACATAATTGGATATGTGCATTTGAGGATATTAGAATGATGGAAGATGAAGCTATAAGAAGCTATATTGGTAGAATGTCAAAAATTTTTGTAGGGAAAAAATCTTGTGGAGGATCAAAGATAGAGAATGAAGTGATGTGGAAAATTTTGAGGACATTGACTCCTATATTTAAGTAGACAACACAGATGATTGAACAAGTTATACCCTGTACTATGAATTTTACAAGAGAGACTCTTCTTGGAAGATTGGAAGTAGCAGAAATGAACCTGAGGGTATCAGGAGATTTACCTAGAATGGAGACAACATTCAGTGCTCTTAGTGTTCATCCTACTTTGTCAAGAAGTACCAGTGTGAGTGGAGATTATGCCAGTAGCAGATCTACAAATGAAGAAGACAAGAAGATTGAAGAAGGTATTGCCTTTCTTGTGAAAAGAGAACCAGATGGTAAGAAAATTTTTAAATGTTGGACTTGTAGAGAATATGGTCATTTTGCATCTAAATGTCCTAAGAGAGTTAAGAAATACAGAAATAATTTCAAGCCTACAAGATTTAAGGAATGTTATTATGCTAATGATGAAGATCTTGAAGCTAGTATTGAAAGAACTTTGAGTGAAAGTGATACTGAGAATAATGATGAAATAGGATTTGTAGCAATTAAATAAGAAATTTCTAAATCTGATGTTAAGGAAGAAAAGGCTTTAGTTTCCCAAGTTGAAAAGAAAGCTAATTGGATTATAGATAGTGGTTGTTCACATCATATGACTGGAGATATGAAAAAGTTCATAAAGTTTAACAATTGTGATGGAGGAATTGTTAGAGTTGGTAACAATGCACCTTGTTTGATTAAAGGTATAGGATCTATTACTCTTGATGGAAAGACTAATATTGATGATGTTTACTTTGTTGATGGATTGAAACATAATCTTTTGAGTGTTGGACAGTTAGTTGATAAGGGATATCAAGTTTGGTTTACTGAGAAAACTTGTGTGATAAAGGATAAAGATGGAAATCTGATTGGAACTGGATCTAGAACCAAAGGTAATGTATTTCAGTTGAATCCTACTGAGATGACATGTTTGATTACTAAGATTGATGACATTTGGTTATGGCATAGAAGGTTTTGTCATATAAACTTTGAAAACATTGTGAAAGTAAGTACTACATTTGCAGTAAGGGATTTGCCTAAAATTATGAAGCCTACTAACATGATTTGCAAAGAATGCATGATGGCTAAGTAGAAGAGAAGTTCATTTCCTAGTAAGAAGTTCACATAAGTAGAGAAGTTGGAGATTGTTCATATAGACTTGAGCGGTCCTACCAAGACTAGAGGATTCTATGGAGAAAGGTATTTTATGATTCTTGTTGATGATTTTACAAGAATGATGTGGATTACATTTCTAAAAGAAAAATCTGAAGCATTTGATAAGTTTAAGATCATTAAGAATAAAGTTGAGAATAAATCTGAAATGAAGATTAAATGTTTGAGATCTGATAGAGGTGGTGAATTTACTTCTAGAGAGTTTAACACTTTTTGTGAAGTGAATGGTATTAAGATACAATTTTCAGCCCCTAGAACACCTGAACAAAATGGTATTGTAGAAAGAAGAAATAGATCAGTGACTGAAGTAGCAAGAGCTATGTTATTTGAGAATGATTTGGCAAAGACATTCTGGAGAGAAGTAGTGAATACAATAGTATATACAATGAACATAGTACAAATTAGAGCAAACACAGACAAGACACCTTATGAATTATGGTTTGGACATGCACCCTTAGTTAAGTATTTTGGAATTTCGGAAGCAAATGTTATATAAAGAGAGATGATGATATTGGAAAGTTTGATCCTAAAAGTGATGAAGGAATTTTTCTTGGATATTCTTTGAAAAGCAAAGTATATAGATGTTACAATAAGAGAACTAAAACTATTGTTGAGAGTGCAAATTATAAAGTTGATGAGAAGTTCAAAATTCAAGAAAGAATGCTTGATTATGAATCTGATGAAGAAGCTCATCCTCAACCTAGCACTAAAACTATTGAATTATTCTATGAAACTGACAGTGAATTGTTGAATGAAAGTCATACTGAAGAAACTAGAGTGGAATCTAGAGAAGAATCTACAGTTGAAACAAGATCTGTGACTATGACACCAAACAGGTATTTATCAAGACATCATCCTATTGAACAAGTTATTGGAAGTTTGGACAGAGGAGTTCTGACTCAGAATAAGGTACATTTATGTTTGATTTCTCAAATTGAACCTAAATCTACTAGTGAAGCTTGTGAAGATGAACATTGGATTAATGCTATGAAAGAAGAACTAGATCAGATTGAAAAGAACAAGACATGGGAATTGGTCCCTAGACCTAAAGACAAGAATGTGATTGGAACTAAATGGGTATTCAGAAACAAGATGAATGAACAAGGAGAAGTGGTAAGAAACAAAGCAAGATTGGTATGTAAGGGATACTCATAGCAAAAAGGAATTGACTATGAAGAAACTTTTGCACTAGTAGAAAGACTTGAAGCAGTAAGAATGTTTTTGGCTTATGCATCTTTTAAGAAATTTAAAGTGTATCAGATGGATGTGAAGTCCGCATTTCTAAATGGTGAATTGGAAGAAGAAGTTTACATTGAGCAGCCTAGAGGTTTTCCTTTGACTCAAGAAGGAGATATGGTATGTAAACTGAAGAAAGCATTATATGGACTAAAGCAAGCACCTAGAACTTGGTATGCTAGACTAGATAAGTATTTGTTGAAATTGGGATTTACTAAAGGAATAGTTGATAACAATCTGTACACAAAAGAAATTGAAAATGGTTTGTTGGTTATAGTTATTTTTGTTGTTGACATTATATTTGGAGGAGCAGACGAAGCTAGTGAAAAATTTGCTGATGAAATGAAGATTGAATTTGAAATGAGTATGATTAGTGAGATGAAATATTTTTTGGGATTACAGATAACACAAAATAATGATGGTATCTTTGTAGGTCAGACAAAGTACTTGAATGATTTACTGAAAAGATTTGGAATGGAGAACTATAAACCAGTTGGAACACCTATGGTTATAGGACACAAACTATCTAGCAAAGATGAAACACCGACAGTTGAGCAAAAGAAATACAAATCCATGATTGGAGGATTGCAGTACTTAACACACACTAGACTGGATATACAACATTCAGTTGGAATGGTAGAAAGATTTCAAGCTAAACCTAGAGAGTCACATTATGCAGTAGTAAAGAGGATACTGAGATATTTAAGAGGCACAATGGACTATGGATTGTGGTATGAAAAATCTAATGATTTTACCCTATGTGCATATACAGATGTTGATTGGAGAGGTAGTGTTGATGACAAGAAAAGAACCAGTGGTGGAGCCTTTTTTCTTGGACGAAGATTAATTTCTTGGCTAAGCAAGAAGCAGAATTGTATTTCACAGAGCACAGTAGAAGCAGAGTATGTAGCAGTAGCAAATAATTGTAACCAGATAATTTGGATGAAGTAAATGTTGAAGGATATTGGAATTAAGTGTTTTGAGCTTGTTGTCATACATTGTGACAACACCAGCATAGTTAGTATGTCTAAGAATGTTGTATTACATTCTAAGACAAAGCATATAGAGATCAAATATCATGTTGTAAGAGAGAAAGTTGCTGAGAAAAAAATCAAACTGGAGTACATAAGCACAAAGGAACAGATAGCAGACATATTTACTAAGCCTTTGTCTAAGGATACATTTGAGTATCTAAGAGGTATGCTTGGGGTTATGCCCCAGCCTAATTTTGAGTAATGGTGCAGTTGGTTGCATCTGTCCAATGGTATATGAGCCCTATCTTTCTTCTAGATTGGATGTTGGTACTTCCTCTATGGGGGAGTATGTGTATCTGAGCTAAGTCATGAGGACTCTAGTAAATGTATTCTTTTGAACAGTGTCTTTTGACATTGAGTTGTTGTTGACATAGTGATGAAATTTTTGTCATTAATGTCAATGGGGGATAAGTATGCATGAAAAACAATATGAGATAACTATATATGAGAGAACTGGATAAGATAATGAAGCAAGATTTGATTGATGAAGAGGATTTGAAGAAGCAATGTTGCAGTATTGTATTTTTGGAACATTGGATGTTTTTCATCTATGTTGCCATCAATGCCAATGGGGGAGATTGTTAGGAATGAATTTTGAATGATTGGTAGTCATTCTATAGCAGTTGTTGCATTCATGACCATGATTGTCATTGATGTCAACACAGTGATCTTTTGGAGACTTACAGAGAAGTAGACAATGTTTTGATTAGCACACATGGGATATTGCAGTTGGAGATATGCAATGTTGAGGTTATAATCTTGGATATGTTATATGTCAATAGTTAAGAGTGTAGATAGTAATTCTTTTTTTTTTATGAAATTTATGATCATTTTGGTGGAAGCAGTATTCAGGCAGTGTTCCTGAGTAGCAGTTTTTGGCAATCGGATGATATCTCCTAATCGGGATGGAATCTGGCTTTGCACAGTTAAAGGGAAGTTAGAGACACATTGATAGTGATGTGGATGATAGTGCAAACTTTGAGGTCGCATGAGTGAAGAATTATTATATCTGGAAGCTGACAGTTTTGTGTAATTTTGATGTAGTGTGAGGAAACTTTTATTTTGTAATTGTGTGCCAACTCATTTGTAATTATTTGAGTGTGGTATAAAAGAAGGAAATTTTTTCCTTATTGTAAGATAGTATAAATGTTGAGATGTGATGCGGTAAGCATGAAGTGAAGAAAAGAGCTAAGTATGAGAGCAAAATTGTGAAGGAAGACATGTGAAGTACAGAGATCTGAGATTGAGATCTGGTGTAGCAATGAGTGCGGTTTGGCACAGTCAGAGAAGAGGTAACATATTATTCTATTGAATAATGAAAATATTATTTGGACAGTGAGTTCAGTGATCTTACCCTGAAGCTGTTTGGGTAATGGGTGCTTATGTCTTCCATAACTCTTAACAGGGTTAGAATCTTCTAATAGGGATTCAAAATCTCCTAACAGGGATTTATATGTACTGAATGTATTTCATAAGACTCCTAATAAAGTCCATCCTTTCACAAGGAATATTCATATTAGTGCATCTTTTGTGGGCATCATTCCCACTGGGGTTTACTCTTTGATCAAGAGGTTCCCTAGTCAACATATCTTGTGTTATTGTGTCATTGTGTATGAATATCTTTCTATGGTTGGTAATTATATTGCTTACATGGTTAAATGTTGTTGACATTGATAAAAGTTATAATTATTTGATAATTGATTCAACCCCCCCCCCCTTCTCAGTTATCTTGGTGGAATTTACTTTCTAACATATACAACCGAATCAGGGGTTAGAAATTTAAAAATTCACTCAAAATGACTCCAAAAATTGCTCTCTATTTTGTATCTGATAAAACAATGTTAACTAGAAAACACAATATAATAGTACAATACAACTAAAAAATTCATGCAATAAAAGACTAGAATTAATATATCGTGGAATAAAACTCAAAATTGGGCATGATAAATGACCTTATCCCATATTATGGTACAATTATTCTCACAACTGCATGGGATAAAATTAGATTTCCATATTATTATACAATAATATGTACTACTATGGTGTGATGATTGTCATGTTACAAGTAGTGGTTATTGTTGCACCAAAAGATCGACCTATTAATGCCCAATACAACCACTAGAATTATAGAAGACATAGGAGGTTGTTAAACCATGTTGTGAATCCCGAGGGGAGCACTGACTATTTTTCCAACGATCTCCTCCTCACTGTTACATAAGGGGATTCAAACTTTTGACCAAGCTCTGATACCACTTGTTACAAGTAGTAGTTGTCGTTGCACCAAAATATCGACCTGTTAAGGCCCAATACAACCACTAGACTTATAGAAGACATAAGAGGCTATTTAACCATGTCATAAATCCTGAGGAGAGCACTAACTATTTTTCCAACATGTCACAGTTTCAAGAAATAAAGAAAAATAACCTAAAAGAAAAGGGGAAAAATCTTGATTCGATCCACACAGTGGGTGCCAAAAATATGTGGTTTAAAATTGGTATGCAATTGTAATGTAACCAACACTCAATAAACCATTAACTTGGATAATTCAACTATAAGTATTCAATCAAATGAATAAGCTAACTCTCAAAAGAGGCTTATTGCTTCCTAGATGAAGTGAGTTTAATCCTTTTCAAATGCTCATCACATTTGGCATGAAGGATTAGTGACTTCACTACTCCAAAATGGAAGATTCAGAGGTGAATGAGATGCAATACTTGCATAATTCATTCCATGATGATCAAGATACAAATGCAAATTAGATAACTAGAAATGAGACTATATTAGTATGAAGTTATGATGTAAGATCAAGCTAACACTAGAAATGATACTATCAAAGTAAACTAACAATAAAAATTACTATAGAAATGAGGATAACATGATCTAAATAAGAATGCAAAGATAAGATCAAATGACAAGAGATAGATCTTTAATGCAAGAATGTGGAACCAGAATGGCATAATCTCCTTAAGATGCAAAAATATGGATCCTTTGAGCCAAGTAAGAGATTCCTTTTAAATAAAATGTCTCAAGAATGGATGGTGGAGATTAAGAGGCAACATATGTTAGGTAGAGATGAGTGATGAGGGAGATAAATCCATGTGAGTGGATCCAAGAGTTTTCTAATTGGTCAAGCTTGTTGGCAGAATAAGATAAAATAGAAAATCCCCTTTTAGTTTTTATTTAATCAAGATTAAGTTACACATGTTGGATATTGCTAATGCATGGGGAGGTGATTGAGACATTTTATATGTTTAATCACTACATTACTGAATGGGCACTCATACTATTTTCATTTTTGTTTTGTCACTGATGTCAACATATGTTTCTATGAGGAGAATAGGCTAGTTATCACAATGTATGGACACTATATGGATGTTTCAGATGTTGTGAAGTCAGATGAGAGTCCAAGAAGGTGTGGTGATCTTATATCCAAGATCACATAATGTAATGTTTCATATTGGATGAGTTACAAATGTTTTCGATGCAGATCAAGGTAGGTGGATCCAATTAAGGATAGTCCATCCTTGCAGCAACAGAACAACACAGTGAAATAACTCAACACAATATGCTTCAAATCAAATTTTCATTGGCATGCCCAGCTATTGTTAGTACTATTAAATTTTTGGCCATCATACTTCAAAGAATTGATAAACCCTTATTTATTTGACTTAGCAGAAGAAAAATGCTGAGAGCCCTAATTTTCCTAGGGCTTGTTATTTTTAAACATTACCTTTTTTGTTCACTAAAGGTGTAAATAATGCACGTGTTCATTTAAAAACCTTTAAAGTTGTTTGCTTCATGTGTTTTGCAGTTAGGTTTTAAGTGGGTCACTTTTTATTAAAAATTTCATGAAAACTTTAGCCTTTCCCATTTCAAATCCTGGTCGTCCAATTCATTTTGATCTTGTGGTCATCACTATTCCTTAAGACCCATGGTTGTCAGACTTTCTAACTTACGAAAATGCGATTGCATGACACCTGGCAGAGTGGGCCCGGTTTGAAAGCTATGTTGTCATTAACGAGCAGATTGCATCGATGGTTGCCGCAATACCTTAAAGCTAAGTTGGCCACTTATTAATCCTTGCACTTTAATGACAGTCGTCTAATTGAATAAAAGACTAATGATGGCAGAGCTCTGACATTTTGGTTCTGTGGCATTTTTTTGGGTAGACATGTGTTTGTGGTGACGTAATGCAGTGGGGTCATAGTTTCCTGAAGGTTAAGGCTTAGATAAATCTTGTGGATGTTGTTATACTGCTGAAGGAAGTTGCTCGGTGTTTAAAGTTTGCACTTCAGCAATGACCATTTGATCTTCCATATAGTTTCATACTATGAGGTGGGTTCTTGGTTGCCAGGTCATGCCAAGGTGTTCTTTTTTCATTAGCCGAATTAAAGTATGATGTGGCAACTGTCACTAGGACTGACATTGGGAAAGAAAGAATTAGTGTGTCCGCTTGTTAGATATCATGATGTGTCCATTTTTTATTTGATGAAGGGTTGGTGACATGTGTCCTTTATAGTGTCGATTGCCAGTAGGTCTGAAGTCTTCAAAAAACTCCACGTGTTCACTTGCAAAGTGGGATCACTATTTTTCAAAGGTGGTAAAGATATTTCAGTTATTGAGAAAATTAACGGTGGTTGCATTACCTTAATTAAAAGATACTCAGAATTTTATGTTTGCAAAAATGTGACATGTTGACACCTATCTAGACCGATTAAACTTAAAGTAAAGTGTGGGTTTCTGCACATGGGTAAAATTGAAATGTTGTCATTGGTCAAGAACTAAGCTTGGGAAGGTATTAAAAGTTATGACATGTTTTTTATAAGCCGTCTGATGCGCTAAAAGGAATTTAGATCAACGGTTCATATACAAATTTTAATTTTTTGACATTGTTTCACATCTTGTGAACATTGTAGCTGCCAGTTTCAGTAATGGCAAACTTAATGAGTTTCATGTGGATCGGCTGTGATGGGTTGGCAATGATTACATAGTCAAATTTCATCATTAGAAGAAACACTTCTCCTCCAAGTTTCTCTGTAAGTGATTTGGTTTTCTCTACAAGTGTCAATGACAAATTTTCTTAGGCATACGGTAGGCAATTTGAAGTTGAAAGTGCCCAGAATTTTAAAAGAAGAAAAGTTTCAGTGATTAAAATCTTCTTTGCTATTATCTTGTGACATCTGGGTGATTTTTATCTGGTATTTGTATACTTTTCTAAAACCTAGGTTCAAATGCCACCCAAAAGAGAGCTCTCTGGGAAAATAGAATATAAGGACAGGGGGGTTTTTGAAGATTTACTATAGTTACTCCCACACTTAGAGAATGGGACATCTAAGATAAAAGAATTAGTTCCCAAAAACCCTAGGGATTTTGTTAATGAAGGGTTGTATGACAAAGGGTTATGGATGAGGGATGAAAAGGTAGGGAAGGATTGCAATGGCTTAGTTTTATTTAGAGCTGCATACTCGCAAGGAAATGCATGTGCTCCCCTTAGTAATATATGGCAGTTCGACATAGGGAGACTCATTGTGCCCAAAGTTTTCATGGATGTCAACCTTCTCATACAAATAGCTAAATGTTATGACCCTATGACTAGATTGTCAAAGATATTAATGGAAAGGATTTGGTGAGCGTCACAGAGGACAAAATTAGACAGGTCTTCTCATTAAATGATCCCTTTGTTGGACTTGAAAAGATTGATTTTGAAGAATTCAATAAGATTTATGAGGCATAGAGAGACTATCTGAGGGTAGGCCCTTTAAGAGATTTCTTTCAAAAAATTGGTGCCATGTGTATGGTCAGTGCAAGCACACCTAAATCATTTAGGTTAGACCTTTTTAGTTTAAGAGCACCATGTGTATACAATTCCTTAACTCTAATTTTTGGACAAGATGAGGATACACACATGCCTATCTCATACATGTTTATGATAGTATAGTCCCTACATCCCCACTTGGCATTGATTTTTGATTTTTCCCCTTACCTTGCAGACCTAATCCATGTAGGATTAATGGGGATAAAAAATATGAAGGTAGGTAGGCCTTTTGGATGGTATTATGTGTTGATGCACATTTTTTATACAAGGGTGTAGATTTCTTCAGTAGGACAATGGATATTGTGAGGCAGAAGAATGGGGAGGCATTGCCAGTCTAGTTGTGGACCATAGAATTATCATGGGATAGGAAAGATGCTAGTTACCTTGTTTTTGATAGAAATTTTTCTTCAAGGCTCAGATCCTTGTTACTTTTTGAGAATCCCAAAATTCTCATGGAGTTGTTGAGACTAATTAGGCCAAAGCAGTATTGTAAAGACATCACCATGGACAATTTTGGTGATATAATTTTATATCCAATTTTCAGAGTGTATGGTTGTAGAAAGGCACCTTATGTTTTTCCCTATCAAGTCCCTTTGAAGTTAGGATATGCTGAAATTTTGAGACAGATTGGTGACTTGCAAGAGACAACCCTGACAAACACAGGAAGGGGAACTTTTTTCCTAGATATTACAATAGCCCACTAATACATTATTGTTAAAAGGGGATGGGTGCACTTGAATCATGTTTTGAAACCCTATAGAATGGCTACAACAGTGGTGAGGTGTGCAGATAATGAGGGTTTTATTTTTGGGATGTTTAGAGAGAAGATAAGGTGTGCTGTTATGGAGCACCAATATAATTTCCCAGAGGATATAATCAGGAATGAGTTTGATCTTCAAGCTCAAGAGATCAAAAAAAAGAAATGGATAATTTACAAGAAAACTATAGATTTCATCAGGAATTTTGACAAAGAGTATGACCAATTGAAATCTTTTCAGCCATGGGAAAGAAAGGTAGATGTCCTTATGGAGCATTTTGAAGGAATTATGCAAGCAGCAAATGAAAAGAGGGTTGGAGTGAGTAAAATAGATCCTAATAGAGCAAGAAGAATTTTGAACCAGCCAAGGTATACAAAGCTAACCCCTAAGGGGATGTATACAATTTAGGAAAGGAAGGGATACAATGTCCTCCTCCCAGCTCAGCAGAAAGATACCAGTCTTCCATCCACTTCCAAGGGGAAAGACCTATGAGTGACCCAATAGAAGAGGAGCCCTCTCCAAAGAGGCAAAAATAGGAGGAATCTCAACTAGAGAATGAGGTATATTCTCCTTCCCAATCCCCATTGCAATTGGATTAACATGGAGTTTCTCAGCAACTAGTACAATTAAGCAATGAGGGAAGTATTTTTGTTTCAAATGATGAGATGCAAGAGGGGATGCCAGAGGCACCCAAAAGAATAGAAATGGACCTCACAGTGGTAGAGTTTGAGGGTAAGTAAATAGACCCAATTTTGAAACAAGCCAGTGGTTCTTTCATTTCAGATGATAATTTTGTTAAGACTAGGACATTTTTTCAATTTTTGTGGAGGATGAAAATAAATCAACACAAGGAAATTTGTGAGAAGAAGAAGGAAGAATTCCCTGATAGGGATATAACTAAAATTGAAAATGAGACAAAGGGGGAAATCGTGGAGAAATTTGAGAAGATAACCCCCGAAGAAGGCAGGGCCATGGTTCACACTCTAGGAGTGTTGATTCTCCCTGAATGGGATATTGTTGATGCAATTGTTTTTTATTCAGTAAGAAAGAGTAAAGTTACAGTACTATCTATTGTAGAGAAGGCACAACAAGCTACTAGGGGTGTGGCCTTCTCTAATGATCATGCAGCTTTGCTTATGTGGTCCCTTAAAAAGGAAGAGAATAAAGAAAGAAAGGATGCACTTTCTTTAGAATATGCTAGTAACTTATTAGTACAAAGATTTGGTGAGACTTCAGGTGTTGAAGCCTCAAATATAATCTTGGAGACAACCAAGTTCAATGTGAAGGTGGCAAAGAAGGATGCTCAAGAAAAAAAGGAATTAAGGATTAAGTTTGAGACTATCCTTAAATCTTATAATGGGTTGAAGATAGAGTTGATCCAGAAAGACAAACTGATTGCACAAATGTTACGGCCATAAAGTCACAGATCACCTCAGTTGATGATTGTTGATAAGCCTACAGTAGCCTCTTTTTCTAGTCCCATTGTTGAATTTCCACCATCACCTTTCCTAGAAATGAACATAGATGCATGAATCAATTGGGAAAATCAACAATTACTTGAGGAAACAAATAAACTAAGAGAAAGTAGGGCAGAACTTAAAAAGGAAAAGAATGAGCATATGAAGGCTAGATCCCTTGCAAATCAAAAGTATGAAGAGAAAATCATAGAGGCAATAATGCAATTTTCTCATGATCTGAAGCCTTCAATTTTGTTTGATCATGCTAGAAGATTGCAAATTTTGCTTACATCTTTAGATAGTGCTAAAGATGATTAAAGACAAATTTTGAATAAGTGGGTTGAGAGATCCCCAAATATAAGGTTATTTCATTGGTTATCTAAAGGCCAAGTTGATCCTGACCCATTAATCAAGCCAGTGCATTAGTATGTAAAAAGGTTTGTAGAATATAATATAGTTTTGGATGAATTTATAAGGAAATCCAATGTGTTAAAGAAAGAGTTAACACATTTAAACTGTGAGTTAGTACCAAGTGTTTTCAAGGACAGTGGTGAATTGAAAGAATTGTACAAATGGAGAGAGGAGATGGATGAACTTTTCTCAGAAAGAATAACAAGTGTTTTGGAAAACACTCCTTCATTCATCCACACCAAGTTATTAATGACTGCCAAATCAAAGTTTTATTTTATTCAGCAGGAGGTCAAGCAAATGGAAGGCAAGTGGGAGCAGTTGTCTAGTAGGAAGGCTGAATTTGTCAATTTTGTGTTCACAAGTAATGAAGTATTCAATAAATGGAGATATCAGTACATACCCCATGTTGAAAATCTAGACGCTCCATCTACTTCTTGAAGCAATCAAAGGGTTGTGACTCATAGCCCATAAGTAGGTAAGATGTAAGAAATATTTATTACAAAACAAGTCATGAAGAAAGGCAAACAAATTTTTTTGAAGAGATTGAGGAGAGAATTGAAGACAGGTGGCTTACCTATAGAACATCAGTCTAGAAATTGATTGTAAACCCAGTAGGGTTCTTGTAGATTTTAGGGTAATCAGTTTTGTAAACCCTAATATGATCGGTAGCTTGTTGCATTTCCTTGTCTATAAAAGGAATTTCCATGATCATATCAGGCATTGAGAGTTTAGGAGTCTAGAAAATAGAAATTTTGTAACCCTAGCCCTCAGTCGAGGATTGTAATATTTTGTATCATTTTATAAGTAATCGAAGAAAGTATAAGCTACTACCATTTTTCTGCAGGCTTGTTTCTCAAGATATATTGTATACAAATGATTAAGGTTCATTATGCTTAATACAAATTTCAGGTCTTTATCTCTCCTCTATGTCAAATTTGTAAATTTTTGGGTTTTTCAAAGACTTGTGTATGTGTTTTATTTTGAGTTCTGAGGTTGGATTAAATATTTCTCTAAGAGAGACACATGTTCATTTGATTTGCATAAGGATTACCTATAAGCATGAAGAAGGAGTTAAGGTATTTGTATTTATGTTCATGAACTGAGTTCTTCTAGGATCTTTGTGTTTTCTCTATATTTTGTGATATATGCCCAATGGATAAGGTACTGGCCTGTATGAGTGCATCTTTATTAGGAATGATTGAGATCATTACAATCAAAAATACAATAATCAAAACCAGTCTTTAATTTTATTTTCTTGAAGAATTAATTATCCTACCTAGTGATGGAGAGTCAATGAATAATAGGTTGTTATTTAGTACTTTCTCACTGATAGTTGTTGTTAGAGCCAATATCAAGTCAAGAACTGAATTATATCTATTGGATCAGGTATACCTACCTTGGTTTTGCATAGCCAAAAGTGAAGAGGGCAGTCTTGTCCCTATAGTTGGTCCAATTACCTACAGATTTTCCCCATATTTGGAACTAACCATTCCCAAAATTAGTCTTAGGTATATTGATGTCTCATAGAGTGTAAAATATTTTCAAGAACCAACAAAATGGAAACTCTTTTGGGGAGATTATAATCATGAGTAAATAACGCAAGTTCCAAGTTGAGCTGGACTCCTGGCCTGCTTATTTCAGTCAGTTGAGAATCTCTGGTTGTATTACAAAATTTTAATATCTTACTACCTAGATTGATTCAGCCCATCCTAGTCACCAACAAAATGGAAACTCTACTAGGGACAAGTATAAAATTTGTGTCAAATAACATAGGTACAAGTTGAGCTGGACTCCTGGCCTGCTTATTTTAAACTAGTTAGTTACCATTGAAAACATAGAGTTATCTCTTTTTCTCTATAATTTATCTATCCCTTTGCAAAGGTTTTTCTTGATCACAAGGATAATATTTTATAAAATATCTCAGCTCAGTTGGGTGGCGACTCAAAGAGATCTTTGTACTAGTGCTAATCAAAGAATTATCTTTCTACAATGAGCTTTAGGAATACAAGGTCTTGGAGGAAAGAACATCCACAACAAAATTTGGAAGGAGAGCTTCCAACCACATCCAAACATGGTCAAATGAGAAAAGAAAAGAGTAGTAATGATATGTCCCTTACATGGAAATAAAAGGGGAATTCAAGACAGGAAAATCTTGCCCGGCCCAGTCAAGAAGGAAATGCCTCAGAGTATGAAGAGGTTGTTGACTTGGGTTTGAATCAATATGAAGACTATTATTCTCCCTCGGAGAGAGATGGTGAGAAATCACAATATAATAGAAGGATAGTTACTAGTAAATAGCATGGAGTAGAGAGGAGGTCTAGAAGCAAAAGTAGAAATAGACAAGACTTTGTCCCTCCTTTTACCCTTGGTCCCTCATTACCCCAAGGCCTCCATGAATCCCCAGATCAGAAGGATGAATTTCAAGCATAGCAAGCTGAATCTGAAACAACCTTGCCTGACTCTAAGGAAATTTTTGAAGAAGTGTATGAATTAGAAAGGAAAATCTGTGAGCAAGCAGCTATTAGGCAAAAAAGGGAAAAGGAAAAAGAAGAAAAAATTAGGCACGCTATGATAAGGGCTGATTAGTTGAAAAGGCAATTGTTAGATCTAGAAGCCATAAATCACATTCCTATGCCTGAACAAAAAGGGGAACAACCCATCATACAGGAAATTTTTGAAATAAGAAACCCTAAGGATAGAGATAAGAAAAAGGTTATAGGAATTTCAATTAATGAGCCTATAGGCCTCAAGACTCCCATAGACCAAGCTTTAAGGTTGGAGGCTGACCTTGAAAAGGCTAAGAGGGAAAAAGAATTGCCGGCCAGGGAGTTGGAAAAGGCAGAATTGGAAGCTATGGCTTTAGAAATGAGAAAGAAGATAGATTTTCTTAGACAATCTGTAGGACCTATGAATGTTGCTACCTCTTCTTTGACACAAGGAGGGAATGAAACTAATATGCAAACCAGGTAACAAGTATTCCTCCACTAGGTGGACTCAAGATTTTTGTTGTGTCAAACGCTAATGTATCAACATCACAGGGTGTTGGTCCATCTCATGTAGGGCCTATTCATGAAAGATGTAAGCAATTGGTCTTTCATGGTATCCCTGGTTATCCCAACCCCATTCCTAATGAAATTAGGAAAAAGATCCCAAAGTTCACTGGTAGTAATATTATCACTTGTGAAGAACATTTAAAGAAATTCATTGATGTAATGGATGACTACAATATTGAGCCTGATGATGTGATAATGAAGTTTTTTGTTCAATCCTTAACTGAAGATTCAAGGGATTGGTTCACAACATTACCACATGGTAGCATAGGTTCATGGGATTAACTTAAACATTGTTTCAAAGAGCAATATGGTGATAAGAAAAATGAAGGCTTTATGTTAAATGAATTTAATAACATTAAGAAAATTTTCAATGAGGATGTTATTGAATTTAATATCAGGTTTCAAAAGGCTATGCATAAGCTCTTGCAAGTTATTAGGTTGGATGATAGGGTTTGTCTTGTCACTTATTTAAATACCTTTGATTCTAAAATGGGATACCTTTTAAGAGATAAGAATCCAAGAAATCTTACAGAAGCTTATAAATTGACTATAAATATAGAGAGTAACTGCAGAATCTCAAGAAAATTGGGAAGAAGGGATGATAACAAGTCACAGATGTTAAATAGAAAGGAACTAGGAAAGCCTACAAGTGCAAAACCAAAGGATGATGATAGTTTAAAGAAGATTTTGAAGGCCATAAAAGACTTGAAACCTAGTGAAAACAAGAATAATAGGGTTGTAGGGAATGATAGGCCTATTTTTAATAATCCAAATAGGCCGCCAAGGATGCAAAACTATCCTTATAATACTCAATGGAAAGATGGGAAGCCCATACTCCTAGAAAAGAAGGATAAACCAAATGACAAGACTCCTGATCCCTTGCAAAGGAATTCAGTGAATATGGTTGAAGAGGTTCCATGGTGTATTGTGTGGCAATCACCACATGATCCTAACTATTGTGTCATATCCCAGAGTGTCTCTACACAAGAAGAACAAGAGAGTAATGAGGAGGAGCCCTATGATGATCAGGGATGTGGTATGACCTCCTCCCACCTCTAGGATGAAGTTGATTCTACTGAGGAAGATGAGAATCAAGATGTTTCAATTTCTTAGGTTAGAAATGAATCATATCATTAGCAGGTTTTTTTAGATGAGGAACATGATAAATTAGATAATGTCCAGTGCAATGCTCTAAAAAATGAAGATACAATTATTTTAAGATGGACATCTGATGTGGAAATTGCTCAGATAACTGCAGACATGGTTACTCAAGCTAAAACAAGTTACAATTTAAGAAATAAAGTAGTCGGTGACCCAAATTAGAACCTTGTTGGTATTTTTATTAAGAAATCAGAAAAAGATACAAAATTGTCTCAAGATAAGCAAAAGGTGGTTGACACTATTGGTAAAGTCAAAGTGAAGAAAAATGTCAAACCTAATATTGTTTATAAAGTAAAGACTAAACCCTTAGAGGAGGTTGTACCTCCTTTATAGAAAGAGGTTAAAATCCAGAGTAAGGAATCCCCAAATACGTTCACACATAATGATAGTAAAGAGACTACAAATGTAAAACATGATGTGTTTGATTCAAAGTATGTTCCTATTGATATGAGAAAATTCCTTTCACAAATCACTATTAAGGTCCCTTTGCTTGAAATGATGAGGATATAGGAACATAAAGAAAAGGCTCTAAATTGGGTAAACGGTGTGGTATCCACAAATACCCAAAAGGTAGATAAGACTGATAAACAAGTGGCATCTTTGAATGATGAAAATGAAATTCATAATGACGAAATTGTTTGATCATGCTAGAAGATTGCAAATTTTGCTTACATCTTTAGATAGTGCTAAAGATGATTTAGGACCAACTTTGAATAAGTGGGTTGAGAGATCCCCAAATATAAGGTTATTTTGTTGGTTATCTAAAGGCCAAGTTGATCCTGACCCATTAATCTAGCCAGTGCATCAGTATGTAAAAAGCTTGTAGAATATAATATAGTTTTGGATGATTTTATAAGGAAATCCAATGTGTTAAAGAAAGAGTTAACACATTTAAACTGTGAGTTAGTACCAAGTGTTTTCAAGGACAGTGGTGAATTGAAAGAATTGTACAAATGGAGAGAGGAGATGGATGAACTTTTCTCAGAAAGAATAACAAGTGTTTTGGAAAACACTCCTTCCTTCATCCACACCGTCAAGGTATTAATGACTACCAAATCAAAGTTTAATTTTATTCAGTAGGAGGTCAAGCAAATGGAAGGCAGGTGGGAGTAGTTGTCCGGCAGGAAGGCTGAATTTGTCAATTTTGTGTTCCCAAGTGATGAAGTATTCAATAAATGGAGATATCAGTACATACCCCATGTTGAAAAGCCAAACGCTCCATCTACTTCTTAAAGCAATCAAAGGGTTGTGACTCATAGCCCATAAGTAGGTAAGATGTAAGAAATATTTATTGCAGAACAAGTCATGAAGAAAGGAAATTAGATTTGTTTGAAGAGATTGAGGAGAGAATTGAAGATAGGCAGCTCACCTACAGAACGTCAGTCTAGAAACTGATTGATTCATTTATTGTAAACCCAGTAGGGTTGTTGTAGATTTTAGGGTAATAGGTTTTGTAAACCCTAATATGATCGGTAGCTTGTTGCATTTCCTTGTCTATAAAAGGAGTCTATAAAAGGAATTTCCATGATCATATGAGGCATTGCAAGTTTAGGATTCTAGAAAATAGAAATTTTGTAACCCTAGCCCTCAGTCGAGGATTGTAATATTTTGTATCATTTTGTAAGTAATAGAAGAAAGTACAGGCTGCTACCATTTTTCTTCAGGCTTGTTTCTCAAGATATATTGTATACAAATGATCAAGGTTCATTATGCTTAATACAAATTCAAGTCTTTATCTCTCCTTTGTGTCAAATTTGTGAATTTATGGGTTTGCCAGAGACTTGTGTATGTTTTTTATTTTGAGTTCTGATCTAGGGTTGGATTAAATATTGCTCTAAGAGAAACACATGTTCTTTTGATTTGCATAAGGATTACCTATAAGCAGGAAGGAGTTAAGGTATTTGTATTTATGTTCATGAACTGAGTTCTTCTAGGATCTTTGTGTTTTCTCTATATTTTGTGATATATGTCCAATGGATAAGGCATTGGCCCAGGTATGAGTGCATCTTTATTAGGAAAGATTGAGATCATTACAATCAGAAATACAATAATCAAAACCAGTCTTTAATTTTATTTGCTTGAAGAAGTAATTATCCTACCCAGTGATGGAGACTCAATGAATAATAGGTGGTTATTTAGTACTTTCTCACTGATATCTATTGTTAGATCCAGTATCAAGTCAAGAATAGAATTATATCTATTAGATCAGGTATACCTACCTTGGTTTTGTAGAGCCAAAAGTGAAGAGGGTAGTCTTGTCCCTATAGTTGGTCCAATTACCTATAGATTTTCCCCATATTTGGAACTAACCATTCCCAAAATCAGTCTTAGGTATATTGGTGTTTCATAGAGTGTAAATTTTTTTCAAGAACCAACAGTTGTAAGGCCTTCCGAGTTAGGGCCAATTACAAACACAAGTAATTCTGCAAGATCAACAAGATCCAATACAACTCTAGCTAGTTCAGTTCTGAAAACTATCAGCAACTGATGGAAACCCTAAGGTAGATCTAAACTTGAGCTCGCAAACCTCCAAGAAATCTCCTTGTCTCCAAGTCTCAACCACTAGCTCTACTAATACAACTATCAGATAGTAATCTGATCTGCAAAATCTCGCAGGATCTTTTCCATAACTTCACTTATCTAGTTCTCTACCCTCTTCTCTTAGAACTTCCAATCTCCTTGCCAAAACAACTACCCAAACATCCTATAAATACTAGTCATTAGCCACATATCGGCTGGATGAAACAATTAACTCCTACAAACAAATATTAAATGCAATACAAGTCGACTCTCAAATAGCTTTACAAACATTTAATTCAACATGTTGGCCTCCAAATCTACATAGGAGAACCCAACAAAAACTACCAATAATAAATGCACCAAGTCGGCCAAAAAAATCTTCAAGAACTCCAGTTGGTAAGACCAACTACCAAGCGCCAGAGAAACAACCGAGCACCAATGAAACAACCGACCAAGCTAAGCAACACCGAGCAACACAGGCATTACCAAGCATCAGTTCCACCAAGCACCAGAGGTTCCACCTAGTTCCTTCAGTGACCGAGCTTCCTTCAATAACTGAGACCATCGATTAAGGCTACAACTGAGTAACACTGGCCAAATAGAAAACCACCATGCAGATTCACCGAGGACCAAGAATGCCCCTGCATTAGTTTTGGTGAAGACTGGTCACTTGACTATGACAGTGAGAAATGACAGAGTTAGTCTCTAGGTCTAAATAGCCTATTGGAAAAGTGGATTGATCTATATGATAAGACAAATGGTAAACCCGGAAGATTGCCTGACAAATACAAACTTAATTTAGGATTTTGCCCATGTACCCAAGATCCATGCTCCTCTATTATCATATAATATAATCCTCTTAGGAAAGTGTGTTAGAAATTTGTCATTGATGTCAATACAGAGACTTACCATGCTCAACATATATATGCCAGCCTGGTTATGAGACAGAAGATTGCAGTAATTATTATTATATGGTATCAGATGTTGATTAGAATGAACAAAATAGAAAACTTAATATGTGTTGATATTCATGATTAAGTAAGATATAAATCTGTTTTGTGGCAGTGATTTTTTTAAGAGATGGTAAAAATTTATTCAAACACAAAAAAGATACAAAAGAATAGTGTCCAGCACAAAAAGCACTACAGAATCTTATCCAACATATGAAGCATATCAGCAAGAAATTGCCCTTATCTACAATATTCTAATTCTACATTTGATCCGAAGCCCATTTGGCCAGGCAATCCGTAGCACTATTCCACTCCCTAAGAATGTGTAAAAATAACAGATTTCAAGAAGCTGTATAAATGAAAAATTTATGTCATAACCAAAGCTAGATTAGTTCATAGAACAAATATAATTGAAGAATATAAAAGAGGAGCACCTGGACTTAAACGGCAACATCATGGTAACAATAGCTTTTAAATATCATAGTTCTTCATTCTATGACTGAAATGAAATGAGTCAAGAAGCTCCAATTTTGTTTGTAAGACTTCCGGTTTTGAAGACAGATAAACCTGAGTGGCAGAGATTGCCACAGCCAAATCAAACATTCTGCAATCTTTTTTCTCAGTTAATAATGGGTGCAGTCTCCGAGACTTCCTTTCATCTGTTAAAAAATAACTTTTTAAAAAAACAAGAGAGTATCAAAGTTCTTTACGGGTTTTATAAAACACGATCGATGTACTTATTCAAAAAAAGCAGGGCTAATTGTTATTGGATATAAGCATTGTAAAACCATCTGAAATTCCTTTAGATCAAACAAATGCTATCAATGACGCAAATAAGAAAAGAAACCATATAATATTCTCTCTGAAAGAGAATAGTAATGATAAGGTCTGCTCACCATCTCCATGATCGTTATCAATGATCTTGATACCCTGAAATAAAACATGCATGAAGTTTCCATATGCTTAGAAAATTCCTATGTATTCATCCTCTCAAATAAATTCAGAATTGGCTACATTTTTCTTCCCATCAGTAAACTCTTTACTGTATAAGGTAATATTCATTTTCCAAGAGGGGCCAAGATTGTTAGTACACACTAGACTGCAGCATGTAAAGGAGTGGCATCAAGAACTCCTAAAACTCGTTTTTCAAAAATTTCTATCCATCTCTTTTAGAGGAAACCATGCAGCAGACTAATTGCCCCAGTAGCAACAGTCGGATTTACTGCTTCATGTACAGGGTTTTGGATCCCGTCAAAACCTGTTTTAATCATTAATCAAAAAAGTCGGATTCACTGCTTCATGTTAGGAGTATGACAGATGCCATCAAAGGCACAGAAATCAGTCAGCCAATTTGGTTTCACTTTTTATATCACCAAAAATGTACCCAGGGCTTTAATTACTTCAACATTTGCAGTCAATACCACATATGTGGTTGTTTATTATGGTTAGAGAATGCAAAAGGATAAGCCAAAACTTCTGAAACTTGAATTTGGAAGTGTCATATTAAAGCCATTAGGGTCCATATACATAGAACAAGAAGTTTCCACAAAGGAATAAAGGTTTAAACCCCTGTGAATGTAGAAATTTTGGTGGAGACCAGGCACAACCCATTGTTAGGGTTTGACCAGTCCATAGTAGTTATTTTGTGTTTTGCTGATAGATTTGAACATAAGGTAAAAGATGTCACACAAATAGAATTGCATTCACTAAATTGGCTCAAATAACTTGCGTAAGAGGGTGTAGATTCATTTGAACCACTTCGAGCTCCTCAAAAATAAAAAATAAAATATTATTGGACAAAAATATGTGGAAGTAGTCTAAACAACCTCATATTGCAAATCACAGGATTAAATTTTGAAGGGAAGGACTCCCATGTCCTCCAGTGATCATTCATTTTGGGCAATTTGCAATTTTGAATAGAATGTTTTAATAACACTAATTGAAAAATATTTATCAAATAGTTTAATAACCTTTTTAAATAAATAAATAATAAATTTATGATTTATCTTTTTTGATGGCCGACTCGTTAATTTCTCCCTAATAAAGCCAACATCATTTGTAGAATTGGCATTTCGTCTATTTGAGGAGGCTAGAGGTTCAATTGTGTTAATGTTTTGATAAATTTGATTTCCATATGCACAGTGGTCCCTTGGGATGCAAACTTCGGGGACTAGCAAGGAAGGACGTCACCCCTACCATTGCCTAGCAAATATTTCAACCCCACGTACAAGCACAGTAATTATTGTCATTTGTAATTACAGGCTTGAATCCATATGAAAGGACAGTGGAAGCAAAGTTTGGTCAAGGAGAAAGACAACAGGTGCAGGTTTAGATGTGGGCTTGGCCAGAAGTGGCCAGCAAGCAGGTCAGTGCCACTTAAAGGTGCCTATATCACCCCCCTTTCAGACTAGCTAGCCTAGGCCAAATTGCACACAAGGGCTATCATTCTCCAACCTCAGTCAACACCGGTGTGCGAGCTAAGACTTGAAAATCAAATATTCATATTAGTTTGGTGTTAATGATATAAGATTTCTATATGTTTAGTGCATCAGTTTTTATCCCAACATTTTGTTTACAGTTTGAATTTATATGTCCATTGTGAGCATAGGTTCCGAAATGTCGTTTTGGGTGCTGATGTGATTCTCAAAAATGTTGTTTTTGAAGATAATAATATTGAAGGGAGACTTTTTTGAAGATAATATTGAAGGGAGACTTTTATCTGTAGCTGTAACTTTCCATCCTAATGTTTTCAACTATTCCAAGTCATTTAGAATTTAAAAACAAAATATAGAATTTATTTTATGGTGATTGGAGCATTTAGAGTTAGAATATTTCAGTGGTATCAGAGCATTTTGACCTGCTAGCCTTTGATTGTTTTATGAGTGACAAGGGAACAACACTATCAGCTGTGTAAGAAGGGAGCCATCATGTGTGATAGAGAAGAAAAATATCCTCTGGAATTCATGGAGACTAAAGAAATGGCGACCAACATAACAGATACTATGGGAGAAATGACTCAACTAACAAAAGGTTTGGACCAATAGCTGAGCATTGATAGACCTATACAAAATAGAGAAGAAGGGAGCAACTTAGGTGGTGAGAAAGCCTCAGCCAATACAAAGACATTCAAGGCCAGATTTCTAGAAAAGGAAGAAACAATAAAGATTGAAGAACAACCCGATTCGGATGAAGAAATGTCTAAGATTTCATGATGATGTATACTATGCCTTAAGGCCTGCCATACACGAGGATGTGAAATTAAAGTACTTCTATCAGATGAAAAAAAAAATTGAACATAGGAGGAAAGAGGATAAACAGAGGAAGGACATTCAACACCGATTGGGGAAGATCACCATTCCAACTTTTGATAGACCTCAAAATTCATTAACAAGAGCTTGGTTATAGAAATTAGACACATTTTTCTCATTGAATCCTAGATGCTTGAATAAGAGGTTATTGAATTTACTACCTTACATCTTGAAGGGATATCTCGTGAATGGTGGTATCACTGCATTATAACTCATGGGCATGACTCAATGACTTCTTTGGAAGACTTCAAGCAAAGATTGTCAAAGAGATTTGATAGAAGGAATCCATAAATTCATTTCAGGGAATTAGTAAAATTGAAGCAAGAGGGTAAAGTGGAAGACTTTGTAGTAGAATTTTGGACACTTGCAATAATGATTTCCAATGTGAATGAAAGAAGACTCATAATTATATTTGTAGAAGGCTTGGTTGAAACTCTCAAATATTTAGTAAGGGGATTTTGACCAAATGCACTACAGGAAGCCATTACGAGAGCTATTAATCTAGAGGATTTAGTGATTAGGGATAGATTCTATTCTAAGAAAGCACCTCCTATTCTGCCCAAGAGATCTTTTCCAAAAGAATGTACCACTTTCCAAGGCATCACCCTCCAACCTAAGTCAAGCAGAGGTGTTCAAGAATGAGCTACAAAGGAAAAAACTATGTTTTACATGCTGAGAGCCTTGGCAACCAAGGCACAAGTACAAAATCTTTGAAGAAGATACTAAAAAGGATGAGTATGAGCCTAAAATGGAGGTAGATGAGATAGAGCATGAGCTCCAAGGAGGTACACTCCGAATACTTTTAGGAGCACCACAATATTATGTCATTTGTGTAAGAGGAATCTTGGGTGGACAAAAGGAAATGGTTCTTTTTGGTAGTGGGGTTACTCATAATTACATTGATAAAGAACTAATGGATAAATTGGGATTAAAAATGAAGGATTTTGAAGGGTTTGATGTTGAAGTTGCTAGTAGGTCAATTCTTCCTTATAATAAAGTTTCACAAGTTGAGTTGACTATGAGTGAATATGAGAGAATATAAGATGAAGGATGAGGTTTATATTATTAGCATAGGGGACACAAAAGTAGTTCTAGGAGTTCAATGACACTCATTTGATAAATATGAGTATATCTATCAAAAAATGGATTTCTCATTCCAACACAAGGGAAATAAGATAGATTTACATGACTTATTTAATAAAGGAACTATGGTAGTTTCAGCCAAGAGGATGGAGTGAGGTTTTTGCAAAGGACGGCAACTAAATGTTTAATTATAGACATGTGTCCTTCAAAGGATGGGAGATCTAACAATGTGGAAGTTTAGTCTAGTTTAGACAAGCATAACAAGGTTTTTCAAGACATTCCTCCTAGACTAACACCAGATAAGGCTTTTCAACATATAATTAAGCTAGTGAAAGAAGCAAACTAGACATGATTACTCCATATCATCATCTGAAGGTATACAAGGAAGATATTAAAAATTCAATCAAATATCTATTGGATAAGAGGCATATAAAGCCTGTATCTCTAGCCCTTTTGCATCATATTAGTGCTAGTCAGGAAGAAATTTGGGGCCATGACAATTTATCGATTATAGAGAACTCAATAAAAAGGCAATCAAGAATCGCTGCCCTATATTAAGGATTGAACCGTTAATTAATGAGATTCACGGATCCAAGTATTTTTTCAAGATTAATTTACATTCAAGGTACCACCAAATAAAGGTAAGAGATGAATATGTACACAAAACAACCTTTAGGTTCCATTATGGGCATTATGAGTTCTTGGTTATACCACATGGCTTAACGTATGCACTAGCAACCTTCCAATCATGCATGAATCGAGTATTCATCCTACAATTGAGGAAAGTTTTACCAATCTTCTTTGATGACATTTTAATTTATAGTAATACATGGGTAAGACATGGGAGGACCATTTGAAGCATTTAGATGAGGTGCTTGGCATACTTGAGCAGCATTACTTCTATGCCAAAGTCTCTAAATATGGGTTTGGGTTGATTGAGATTTTGTACTTGGGATTCAAAATTAGTGCACAACGTGTTAGTGTGGATGGGGAGAAGATCAAGGAAAATCCAAGGTTTCCCTAGGCCAAATAATTTGACACGTCTAAGAGGATGTGACCCTATGAAGCTATTATAGAATCTTTTTATGAAGGGGTTCTCACAACTTGCAACTCCTCAAACAAATATGACAAAGAAAGGAGCATTCTCATTGAGTCCACAACCTAGCAAGCTTTTGACAAAGTTAAAAAGGTCACGAGTTCATGCCTTGTCTTGGTAATTCTACCTAGTCGAGGGATCAACTCTTGATTCCTCTTATAATAGGGTTTTGGATGATAATATTACTTGGATAGTAGTTCAAAGGAGAAAAGGTCCTTATCCTTCCCTCACTCTTTTAGGGATCACAAAAGTGAATTTTGATGTGCAGTCTATCAAGATGTGTGCAAATTGAAAATTGTAATAGATTTTGATAATTTCGGAAGAGCAAATACACCTTAGAAAAATTGGAAATGCATACTAGGGGAAAACTAGTAAATTTTAGATCGTAGATAATTGTGGATTTTGGTTGAAAATGATATTTTGTTGCTTCCTAATAATTACCAATTGTTTGATGTTGGAAATATATATTTTCCCTGAGCCTGTCATTGCCACCTACATGTTACGAGCATCTAGAAGATTGCATTGGGATACCATCCCTTCAATTTTCCCTTGATGTGCATCAATAGCTCTCAATGAATTTATTGTGGGTAGGTAAGTTTGAAGTTTTAAAAGGTGAGAAGGAATTTTGAACAGCCCCCAAAAAATAGGAATGTCAATGACCATTTAGTAGGAGTAGAAAAATAATGTTTTGTGATCAACACTTTTTAGAAATGAAGAAAGGAATGTTGTAGTAGCACCAATAAGCTCCATATAGTTTCAAAATTTAGTGTAAAGCTCTAGGCAAGCAGAGTAGAGAAAGGAGTTCTAAGTATCTCTAGAATTTAAAATAATTGGGTGCAACTTGAGATCAGTACAAGTATTTGTAATTAGTTTCAAGTTATAAAAGGCATATATAAATAAGGGCCCAAATACTAAAGTGTTGATGTATAAAGAGGAATAGGACTCATAATATTAATTTAAATCAATAATGGTTTTACAATGCATAATAGAATGAAAAATACTTTTAAATGAGTGCTATGATAGTATGAAATTGGATACCCTAATTGAAGTGTACAATTTACAATGTTATATTTAGTCTCCACTTTAGTGGAGTATGGTCTCATGGTCATACTCATAATAAATTAGAAATGAAGAGATAGAGCATTTGAGAGAAAGATAAGTTAAGGATAGGATAATAGTAACGGATGATCAAGCCCCCAAGTATAGGATCTCAATTCATGTAAGTAACCTTCGAATATATACAAAGAAAATAATGTTAGCACTAAATAAAGGTTACAAGTTAATTAGTTAAAGAGACCATGTAAAAAAATGCCTCAAATGCTAATAACATTCTCGACATGTTATTGCAAGAGCACAACTAGGCTTATAGAAAGAACAAGCACATACACCAATTGAAGGGAGAAGTGGTGTAGTGCTAAGGTGGTCGAATCCCCAAAGGAGATGCCCAACCTCATAGCTAAGAGTAACACAAGGAAACAACAACACAAAAGTAGGGAGAGAATGCATGATCCAATGAATTTATTTAGAGATAAAACAACATACATGTCGTAGTGTTAGGACATCCTAGTTACAGCCTTACACACAGAAATGAATCTCAAATTTGATACCGATCTCTCAAAGCCTCAGATCTTGGTTCCTCTACCAAAACTTTGTTTCTCAAGATACATCAAGTTATTACATATAGGCAATGCCTTTAAAGGTCAGCCAAGAAAGAATTACATTACCCAAGAAGGAAACATGTACAAACAAATAGACCCGATCTAAAATGAATCAAAGATCCAAGAAATGAAACAACAATATGCACAATCATAAGAAATAGTCCATGAGAGATCCACGAAGCACATGCTATGATTGTAATAGTCAAAATCCAAAGATCAACGACTACACATTGAATCTCTAAATAGGTCCAAGAAAGAAAGAAACATGTTACCTGGGAACATAAAATGGATCAAATCTTGAGCAACCACAAACAAAAGGAGATGTGATCATAAGAAGATGATCCCAGATAGGTCTAGAATAAGACTTTACAATTGTACACGCTATCTCAAACAAATGATGACCAGCTAGCATAATCTCTCCAATCGGTAAAGAAGAACTAAATAACAAAGAACTATTTTTTTAATTTTGGTTGATGCAATATTGTGATGAACCCAAGATGCTCTTGCATGAGACACTAAGGGTTAATAAAATTGATGCTCTACATCAGAGCTACCGTACAACCAAAGAAGAATCCAATCGATCCAAATCAGATTGGGAAATCCAAGTAGCATCCTCAACCAGTTTTTTCTTCCACTTAACCAAGTACTCCATGTAATCCTTTTCTCTTGTGCTTCTCCCAATCCTACTATCCAAGCCCTTCTCAATTTCCTTTGTCTGCTTCATAGGATATTCCTTCTTCATGTCTGTCTCATCATCTGACTCATAGTATTCATATGAATCTATCAACTGGTAACTTAACCTCAAAATAATTAACTCATATTGGGAAATCCAAGTAGCATCCTCAAATGGTTTGTTCTTCCACTTAACCAAGTACTCCGTGTAATCCTTTTCTCTTTTTCTTCTCCCAATCCTACTATCCAAGATCTTCTCAATTTCCTATGTCTGCTTCATAGGATATTCCTTCTTCATATATGTCTCATCATCTAACTCAGGGTTTTCATAAAAATCTGTAATGTTGAATATATGTGATATGTCTATGTCAACTGGTAAATCAACCTCAAAAGCATTACCATTGTCAAATTTCTTTAGTATCTTACAAGACCCAATCTTCTTAATCTTTAGCTTACTATAAGTTCTAACAGGAAATGTTCCCTTCTTCAAATGAATCATAACTTCATCACCAACCTTAAAAATTTTAAGTCTCCTAGATCGATCAATTGTATCCTTATATTTCTAATTAATATGATCCAAATTATACTTCACCTCATCATGAAAAGTCTTCATGAATTCAACATATCCCTCTACTTCAACATTTCTCTTCCTCTAAGACAAGGTATTTCAAATCTAATATTCCCTTAGGATGCATGCTAGTAACAATTTCAAAAGGTGTTTTACCTATACTCTGATTCATTGAATTGTTATATGCAAGTTATGTTTATGCCAAAGCCAAATCCCAATTACCAGGTTTATCTCCAACAAGACATGTTAACAAATTACCCAAACTCCTATTCACAAATTATGTTTGTTCATCAATTTGTGGATGAAATGTAGAGGTGAACTTAAAATTTTTACCCATCTTCTTCCAAATTAATGCAGAAGCATCTCAGGTTCATGGCAATCTTGTGTCACCAAAAACAAGTTAGAGTTGTTAGATATGCTCAGTAGCTGACATGGGCTCTTAGTGATGTTTCCCTATTTCCATCGATGGGGCTTGGTTGGTACTTGGTTCCTTTGTTCTCTGAGTTGGCTCAGATGGTTCACCAAGTTAATTTCCTGGAACTCGATAATCTTGCTCACCAAGTGGTTTATTTTGGATTTCTTTTGAGGTCGACTTGTGCATTGAATTTTAGTCACAGATTTCATGTTGGTATGATGCAGTCAAGGATGGTGGATCCAATGAAGGACAGTCCAACCATGCAGCCAATCAACAATACAGTGGAATAACACAACACAATAAGCACAAAATCAGATTTTCATTAACATGCTCGACTATAAGGCCTTCCGGGTTAGGGCCAATTACAATCAAAAATAGTTCTACAAGATCAACAAGATCCAATCCAACACCAGCTAGTCTAGTTCTGAAACAAATCAACAACTGATGGAAAACCTAAGGTAGATCTGAACTTGAGCTTGCAAGCCACCAAGAAATCTCCTTGTCTCTAAGCATGCAAACCACTAGCTCTACTATGACAAATATCATAATTCAATTTGATCTGCTAGATCTCGTAGGATCCAAGTCTACACTATCTTTTCCACAACTTCACTTTTTCATCTGCCACCCCAGACCTCCCTAAAAGACTACCCAAACACTCCTTAAATACTAATCTTCAAACACAAGTCAGCTGGATGACATAATTAACTCCTACAAACAAATATTAAATGCATTACAAGTCGGCTCTCAAATAGCCTTACAATTATTTAATTCTCCATGTTGGCCTTTAGATCTACATAGGAGAATGCAACAAAAGGTACCAACATAAATGCACCAATTTGGCCAACCAAATCACCAAGAACTCCAATCGGTAAACTAGAACTACTGAGCACTAGAGAAATAACTGAGCACTAATGAAACAACTGACCAAGCCAAGCAACACCAAGAAACACAGGCATCACCGAGTAGTTCCACCGAGCGCCAGAAGCTTCACTGAGTTCCTTCAGTAACCGAGACCACCGGTTAAAGCTGCAACTAAGTACCACAGAACCTAAACAACACACCTCCATGTAGATTCATTGAGTACCCTAGAATTCCCCTGCATCAAACACCCCAAGTTTGAAAAGATGTTCATATACTAGAAGAACATCTTCCGAGATTTAGCACATAAACCTTGAATTGGTTCTTCACATACATGTCCTCCAACTTTTCACTTTGCATACTCTTCCACTTTTGCTTCCTCTATCTCTTCAAGTCTTTCCTTGATAACACACAGGTATGTTCTCCAAACTGATCATCCATACCTTCAGGATCCACCAACTCAACTCAGCTACCAATACTCAGACTTCTCCTACCGAGTGTTGTATCCAACAAAGGCATTAGGGAAAACTTCTTGTCATCCTTCTCAATAGTAAACACATTCTTCACACAATCATACATAGCTTTGCAATCAATTTCCAAGGTCTACTGAGCAATATATGACAACTATTCATCTCCACAATATCACATAACACAAGATCCTTATACTAGCCAATCTGAACATCAACAAAGCATTGTTCTCTTACTTCTAGAGCATTATCATCTTGAAACAAGCCAATCCTATAAGGACAAGGATGTCTCATTCTATTCAAACCAATTTTCTAAACCATGTCCTCAGTAACAAGGTTATTAGTACTACCACTGTCAATAATAACATCACAAAGTTTACCTCCAGACTTGCACCGAGTCCTGAACAAGTTACTCCTCTGAAAAGGTTCCTCCTTTGTACTGAGAAATGTTCATCGAACTAGCAAGTTCTCAGATTCAATTTCATTCTCAACATTCTCATTCACCATAATAGTCAGTCAGTCACCAAGCTTCTTCTATGTACACTCAAAAGAACAGTGTCCTTCTTCACCATAGTTATAGAAAGTACCCTTAAAGATAACTCTACCTATCTCCTTCTTTGGTTCTATAGGTTTATGTTCATCTTCTGTAGTCAGTTTATCCTTCACCAAGTGATCAATCTTTTCCTTCCCTCAGGGATTACTATGTTGTTTCCTCTTCAACTTATCTTCTACCTTCAGAGCATATTGATAAGCATCTTCAACCGAATCAATCTTCATCATACCAAACTCATCCTGGATATCGAATCTCAAACCATTCACATACCGAGCTACCTTTTCCTTACCAAGTTCTTTATGTCCAGACCAAATAGTAAGTTTGTAGAATTCCTCAATATAGTCTTCAATAGTTAGATCCTTCTGCTTCAGATTCTACAACTTCTTAAACAAGTCAAGCTCATAGTCAGCAAGTATGAACTTATCTTTCAATTTAGTCACCATCAACCTCCACCAATTGATCTTTATTTCACCTTCATCTTCTCTATCTCTTTGTAATTCTTTCCACCAAATAGCAGCATGTCCTTTCAATTTTGTCTGCCCCAACCTCACTCGAAGAGGATCTTCAATTTCTTCAAGATCAAAGAAATCTTTTAATTCACCAATCCAATCAATCAAGTTCTTAGGTTTCAAAGTACTAGAGAAAGTAGAAACTTCCATTCGATAACTATTACTTAAACGAGCTCCAGATCTATGCAACGAACCAATTTTTTCTTCACTAGATATGTCCCTTTGGTTATCTTTACTAGATCCAGCAGCTTCAAATTCTTTAGTAGCTTCCTCATAACCATCTTTAGTACCAACATTCTGAGGCATACCAGCAACATCTCTCATGATCTCAATGACCATGTCATTCTTCATCAACTCCATCTCAGATCTGACTTTCTCAGAAATCTTTGATTCCATGGCATCACAAAGATCTACAATTTCTCTAGGGTCCAATCTTCTTGGAGGCATCCTTAAAGATAAGAAAACCCTCTGCAACAAAACCCTACACCGACCACCTTGTGACAACCTCCAAGTTGTATGCAATTCAGATCGCAACCTACCACCTCGCACAAACAACTAGGCCAAGATTCCACAAGTTTAGTGCCATGGATTTACAACTCAGATCATATGATCTCTTTGCCAACAAGATCAACTTTGCAAGATTAGCCTTGCTAGGTTAACCTTCTCTCAAGAAAAACCTTCACTCTGATACCACCTGACACAGTCAAGGATGGTGGATCCAATGAAGAATAGTCCAACCTTGCAGCCAATCAACAACACAATGGAATAACACAACACAATATGCACAAAATTAAATTTTCATTAACATGCCCGACTGTAAGGCTTTCTAGGTTAGGGAAAATTACAATCAGAAATAGTTCTACAAGATCAACAAGATCCAATCCAACACCAGCTAGTCTAGTTCTAAAACAAATCATCAATTGATGGAAACCCTAAGGAAGATCTAAACTTGAGCTCGTAAGCCACCACACAATCTCGTTGTCTCTAAGCATACAAACCACTAGCTCTACTATGAAAACTATCAAAATTGAATCTAATCTGCTAGATCTCGTAGGATCCAAGTCTACACTATCTTTTCCAAAACTTCACTTTTTCATCTAGCACCCCCAGACCTCCCTAAACAACTACCCAAACACTCCTTAAATACTAATCTTCAGCCACAAGTTGGCTGGATGAAATAATTAACTCCTACAAAAAAATATTAAATTCATTACAAGTTGGCTCTCAAATAGCCTTACAATTATTTAATTCTCCATGTCGGTCTCTAGATCTACATAGGAGAATGCAACAAAAGATACCAACATAAATGCACCAAGTCAGCCAACCAAATCACCAAGAACTCCAGTTGGTAAACCAAAACTATCAAGCACTATAGAAACAACCAAGCACCAGTGAAACAACTAACCAAACAGAGAAACACAGGCATCACCGAGCACCAGAAGCTTCACCAAGTTCCTTTAGTAACTGAGACCACTGGTTAAAGCTACAACTGAGTACCACAGAACCAAAACAACACACCTCCATGCAGATTCATCGAGTACCCTAGAATTCCCCTACATCATGGTATCAATCATTGGGAAACATGTGGACCTAGATCTGATTGTTTCTTTCCCTAATGATGGATCTGAAGGCCAACTTGTTTCGGTAGCCTCTTGTATAAATAAAATTGTTGTTTGTAGTTTTAGGCATTAGCATTTTTTGGAGATTAGTTTTAGAAGTTAGAAGATAGGATTGGAAGTTGAATCCTTTCTTTTTGGAGGACTGTTGTAATTGAATCTGAATGTATTTGCCCATAACCGGGAAGGCCTTATAGCCCAGCATGTATGAGGTTATTTCAGGAATAACATATGATTTTTTTGTATTCTCTCTCTCTCTCTCTCCATGTTTTGTTGTTTCTTTTTTGTGTTGTATCTACAAGGAGGTTAGTGATCAAGGTGTACCTTTGGCCCCTTATCTTGCCATGTCTTGCATCAAGTGGTATCAAAGTGAAGGTTGAGATCCGGATCTAAATTTACAAATTTAGTTCAGGGTTCCTTCTTACAAACCCTAGTTGATATTTTTTGTGGGGTAGCAGATTGAAATCTGACCTGCAATTGCAAAGGGTTTCAAGATGGTTCATGGGAAGTGAGATCTAGATCCAAGATTGGCAGATATGTTAAGACAAATTGTTGCTAGGTTAGAAGTTGTTGAGATAGCCCAGTACCGAGGAAGACATCTTGAGGATGTTAGTGATGAGGAAATTGAAGATGAGAAAGGTGAAGTAGAACCTACACCTGTGATGGATTAAGGTGAAGAAATACTTTTGAAGGCATTGAAAAACTTGAAATCCACACCACATTTTAATCCTCCTGAATATAGTGGAAGGTTGGATTCGAATGAGTTGATGGATTGGATAACTAAGATGGAAAAGTATTTTGTATGAAAATGTCCCTGAGGAGAAAACGGTGAAAAATGCAAGCACAAAGTTGAAGAATCATGCATCCTTATGGTGGGAGCATCTACAATTGGATATAAAGAGGAAAGGCAAAGACAAGATCAAGGTATGGAATAAAATGGTGAATAAATTGAAATGAAAGTTCTTACCATGTGATTATCAGATTAACCTAGTTAGGCAAATACAAAGTTTCAGGTAGAAAGATAGCTCGGTAAAAGATTATACTAAGGAATTCTATAGATTAGAAATCAGATATGGACATGATGAAGATGAAGTGGAAAGAATTGTTAGGTACCTGAATGGGTTAAGAATTTCTATTCAAGATGAAATTAGTTTGGTTAAGTTGGAAAGCATTGAAGAAGCCTAGCATTTTTTCCTAAAAGATGAAGAAAAATTAAACAAAAGACATAAACAAAGACAAAGAAGAAGAGGTGGTAGATTCCCTAGAGGAAGAGGGAGATCTTAATGTGAAAACAATAGATCTTATCAAGACAAGATACATCAGGATAAAGGTAAGACCAAGTGGAAAAGTGAAAGATCTTCTAGAGGAAGAGGTAGTAACTACCAAGGTGGTTATAGTAGATGTGGATTTTGAGGAACTTGTTGCAATTGTGGAGAAGAAGGACTTAGGTCATTTGAGTGTACACATGAAAGTAAGAAAGTCGGTAGTGTTATAAATAGGGAATACTGAGAGGGGGGTGACTCAGTATTCCACAAACTTTTACTTTTGCCCAATTATGGATATAATAGATTAACTTGATGCTTGCAAAAAAAAGTAAACTAAATAGCATGCATAGAAATAAATTAAATGAACTCATAACACATTATTTTTTCTTAACGAAACCCTGGCCAAGGGAAAACCCTGGTGGGGATGATACCCACAATGATCCACTAATCAAAAGTATCATGTTAAGGATGTTGACTATGTTAGGAGATTGTTACATACATATAGTGTCTTAGTCCTAATTAAGGGACTCTAGGCCTTGTTAGAAGCCTCAACCCTACTAAGAGTTGGTAGTACAATTTGAAATGATTACAAGATGAGCCCACTGCCCAAACATGTAATGTACAATGATTTCTTATTACAAAAAGGGCAAGGTATATAACCTTTTACTGCTTTGCTTGTATATCCAAAGTCTGCTTGCTTGAATTTCACAATTTATATTTTTGCATCAATAAATTTTGCATACATATGTTCTACTTCATTCTTCACATTACATATGTCTTACATTTATACAAGTTATTAGGAATAATAACTTTTACAGTCATCTTTACAAAACATAAAGCACTTTACAAAATACATATTAACTCATTCTACCCAAGGGTTAACATCTAGGATGTCATCCCTTTATATGATAAAGTTATTATTTTGATAAACAAAATAATCACTTAACTATTGGGTGAACCCACAATAGTGGGTTACTCCTTTTAGCCTGAACGGACACTGAATTCTACATTTTGAGAAAAACTTTCAGATTTGGATGCATATTGCCGTTGAACCGCTCGAAATCGAAGGATGAAGTAAATTAGAGTCTTTTAGGATTTTCTATCTAGTTTCTATATATATATATATATATATATATATATATATATATATATATATATATATATATATATATATATATATATATATATATATAATTTATTTCAATACCTTTTTCTTTCTCCCACGAAAACTTGTATGGTGCTGAAAATGTCATTTTCAAATAGTAACATTGTTTTCATAGAGCATAACTTTTTTTGTAAAATAGATATGAATGCGATTCTTTTGAATTTACTTTTGTAACTTCCATATGGAGGGCATGCAATTGGTTTGATGACATTATCACTATTATTGCATATTTTATTAACGTTTGAAGTTGACTAAACCAAAATTTTGACCTACCTTGACTACATAGCTTATAACTTATTGTGTATTTATCAAATTTCAATTATTATTTTTTTAATAGAAAGTAGACTCGAATACAGAGGGCACTATTATTTTTCCAAAAAAAATTTCCTTGTTTTACTATTTTTCATTGAACGTCAAACTCAGAGGTTTATATTTGATAAAAAACCTACATTCATTTAACATCAAAAACCATACACATAATAAATTTAAAAATAGTCAAATATATAACCATTTGAAAGCTAGTTTCTAGTACTTGTTGAATGCAAAAGGACATCTTCTTATTCATGCATTTCATCAGTGCGCTTGAGGCCTGAAGCCATGAAATTCTCAAAATTTCCTAAAAACTTGAAACCATGGCTCAAACCAGGGACTTTCGATCAAAAGTATTGACTTTCGATCAAAAGTTCTTTCTATCAAAGTAATTTTCCCAAAAATGGAAAATTTAGTTAATACTAACCTAGTTTTGATCAAAAGTCATTTACTTTCGATAGAAAGTCAAGTTTGACTTTCGATCAAAAGTCATGTCAGCCTTTTTGGTCACATTTTCGGTTGATAAGAATTAGGTATAAATAAATGTATATTTTTTTCTTTTCTTAAATCCGAAAGCTATAAAATAATTTGCATTTAGGAGAAAAAAGACATTTTGGCATGGAATAATTTTCTAAGTTGTGATGGGAAATAAAAAGAGAAGGCTCAACAAAAGTACATGACATTATTTAGAAGAGACTAAACAAAGACTACGTGAAGAATCATGAGAAAGATATCATCATTGGAAACAAGGTATGTCTAAGATGTCTAGATAGATAGATATTTTAAGTTGATGGTCAAGACTTGTCTTAATGTTCATGTAAATGTGATATTGTAGGTCTATTAGACCTAACTAGACCTAACTGTAGACCTATTTGAACTAATAGGACTTATTAGGACTAATTAGGACCTATTCTAGGATTAATAGGACCTATTAGGACCCAATTAGGACCAATTAGAACTAATTAGAACCAAATAGTACCTAATAGGACCTATTTGAACTAATTAGGACCTAATAGGTCCTATTAGGTCCTATTAGGACCTATTAGGACCTAATTAGGACTAATTAGGACCAACTAGACTCAATTAGAACCTTGAGTAGACTCAATTAGGACCAATTAGGACATAATTAGGACCTATTAGATTCAATTATGACCTATTACATCTAATTAGACTCAATTAGGACCAATTAGGACCTAATATGGACTAACTAGACTCAATTAGGACCAACTAGACTCAATTAGGACCAATTAGGACCTATTAGATTCATTTATGACCTATTACATCTAATTAGACTTAATTACGACCAATTAGGACTTAATATGGACCAATTAGGACCTAATATGACCTATTAGACTCAATTAGGCCCACTTAGATTCAATTATGACCTATTAGATATAATTAGACTCAATTAGAACCAATTATGACCTAATATGTACTAACTAGACTCAATTAGGACCAACTAGACTCAATTAGGACCAATTAGGACCTAATTATGACCAATTAGATTCAATTATGACCTATTAGATCTAATTAGAGTCAATTAGAACCAATTAGGACCTAATATGGACTAACTAAACTCAATTAGGACCAATTAGGACCTAATATGGACCAATTAGGACCTAATATGACCTATTAGACTCAATTAGGGCCACTTAGATTCAATTATGACCTATTAGATCTAATTAGACTAAATTAGAACCAATTAGGACCAATTAGAACCAATTATGACCTATTAGAACCAATTAGGAGTAATTAGACATATTAGACTCAATTAGGGCCACTTAGATTCAATTATGACCTATTAGATCTACAATTAGACTCAATTAGGACAAATTAGGACCTAATATGGACTAACTAGACTCAATTAGGACCAACTAGACTCAATTAGGACCAACTAGGACCAATTAGGACCTAACATGACCTATTAGACTCAATTAGGACCTATTAGATTCAATTAGGACCAACTAGACTCAATTAGGACCTATTAGATTCAATTAGGACCAACTACACTCAATTAGGACCAATTAGGACCTAATATGTACTAACTAGACTCAATTAGGACCAACTAGACTCAATTAGGATCAATTAGGACCTAATATGACCTATTAGACTCAATTAGGGCCACTTAGATTCAATTATGACCTATTAGATCTAATTAGACTCAATTATAACCAATTAGGACCAACTAGATTCAATTAGGACTTATTAGACTCAATTAGGACCAATTAGGACCAATTAGATTCAATTATGACCTATTAGATCTAATTAGACTCAATTAGGACCAATTAGGACCTAGTATGACCTATTAGACTCAATTAGGGACACTTAGATTCAATTATGGCCTATTAGATCTAATTAGACTCAATTAGGACCAATTAGGACCTAATTATGACCAATTAGATTCAATTATGACCTATTAGATCTAATTAGACTCAATTAGGACCAATTAGGACCTAATATGGACTAACTAGACTCAATTAGGACCAACTAGAGTCAATTAGGACCAATTAGGACCAATTAGATTCAATTATGACCTATTAGATCTAATTAGACTCAATTAGGACCAATTAGGACCTAATATGACCTATTAGACTCAATTAGGGCCACTTAGATTCAATTATGACCTATTAGATCTAATTAGACTCAATTAGGACCAATTAGATTCAATTCTAACCTATTAGATCTAATTAGACTCAATTAGGACCAAATAGGACCAATTAGATTCAATTATGACCTATTAGATCTAATTAGACTCAATTAGGACCAATTAGGACCTAATATGACCTATTAGACTCAATTAGGGCCACTTAGATTCAATTATGACCTATTAGATCTAATTAGACTCAATTAGGACCAATTAGGACCTAATTATGACCAATTAGATTCAATTATGACCTATTAGATCTAATTAGACTCAATTAGGACCAATTAGGACCTAATATGGACTAACTAGACTCAATTAGGACCAATTAGGACCTAATTATGACCAATTAGGACCAATTAGGACCTAACATGACCTATTAGACTCAATTAGGACCTATTAGATTCAATTATGACATAATTAGGAACAACTAGACTCAATTAGACTCAATTAGGACCAACTAGACTCAATTAGGACCTATTAGATTCAATTATGACTCAATTAGGACCTATTAGATTCAATTATCTACTCAATTAGGACCAACTAGACTCAATTAGGACCTAATATGACCTATTAGACTCAATTAGGGCCACTTAGATTCAATTATGACCTATTAGATCTAATTAGACTCAATTAGAACCAATTAGGACCAATTACATTCAATTAGGACCAATTAGGACCAATTAGATTCAATTAGATTTGATTAGGACCAATTAGGACCAATTAGGACCAATTACATTCAATTAGGACCAATTAGGACCAATTAGATTCAATTAGGACCAATTAGGACCTAATATGACCTATTAGACTCAATTAGGGCCACTTAGATTCAATTATGACCTATTACATCTAATTAGACTCAATTAGAACCAATTAGGACCAATTAAATTCAATTAGGACCAATTAGGACCTATTAGACTCAATTATCTACTAAATTAGGACCAACTAGACTTAATTAGGACCAACTAGACTCAATTAGGACCACTTAGGACCTAATATGGACCAATTAGGACCTAATATGACCTATTAGACTCAATTAGGGCCACTTAGATTCAATTATGGCCTATTAGATCTAATTAGACTCAATTAGAACCAATTAGGACCAATTAGATTCAATTAGGACCAATTAGATTCAATGAGATTCAATTAGGACCAATTAGGACCAATTAGGACCAATTAGATTCAATTAGGACCAATTAGGACCAATTAGGACCAATTAGATTCAATTATGACCAATTAGGACCAATTAGATTCAATTGGGACCTAATATGACCTATTAGACTCAATTAGGGCCACTTAGATTCAATTATGACCTATTACATCTAATTAGACTCAATTAGAACTAATTAGGACCAATTAGGACCTATTAGACTCAATTAGGACCGATTAGGACCAATTAGATTCAATTATGACCTATTAGACTCAATTAGGGCCACGTAGATTTAATTATGACCTATTAGATCTAATTAGATGAGCAATTATAGGACTAATTTATACTTCATACATGTGTAGGAAATGCTCAAGAATCACAAGCTCAACAAGCTACCCAACCTTCAGAAGTTGGAGAAGGGTCATCACAAGCTCAACAAGCCCAACCTTCAGAAGTTGGAGAAGGGTCATTACAAGCTCAACAAGCCCAACCTTCAGAAGTTGGAGAAGGGTCATTAGAAGCTCAACAAGCACAAGTCTTAGAATATCAAATAAGTATACATCTCTCTCTTTCTCTCACAGACTCTCTCGATTTAGTCACTATCTTGATTTAGTCTCTTATTGGTGAATGTATATTTTGGGTCTTTCCCCTAAGAAGAAGTTATTGTTTTTGTTGTGTACATGCAGCCTTTGATGATGAAAATGTTGGACAAGGGGCATCCCAAGTTATATCAACCCAAGGTCAAACAAGTATGTGTTTCTCTTGAATTAATGTATAAATTATTATAGGTAGAACATGTTCAAGAGCTTGTAAATACTTATTTCATGAAGGTCCCCTTAAGATGAGATATTAATATTTTTTATTTTATTTTATTTGTAGTGGAAGTGCAAGAAATATATGTGAATGATAATCTACTCCAACAGTTGAAGAGAAAAATTAATTGTAAAAGCATAGATCATTTAATTGAAATGGATGTGGAAAAATTGAGAGATTATGCTAAACAACCCATAAATATTATGAAGAGGGCATTGAATAAAAAGTCTAAGCAAATAATGAAACAATTTGAGAATCTTGGTACACTTGAAAAAACTCAACTGTTATCAATTACACTTCTTAAAGATGAGTTAAAAGAGCCATTAAAATTATTGGGTGTAGATGCAAGTTTGAAAAAGTTAAAATCAAGTAATGTACAAAAAAATATTGTTGACAGTGTTAAGGAAGGTTTGCATTCTATTGGGAAAACAACTAGATGTACAGATAGGTCCATTTCAAGAAGAGTGATGCTGACATCTATTTTAAATAAAAACATGTCCCAAAGAAGACAAATTTCTTCACTTTCATCTCAGATCAGGTATAGTAGGAAGACAATGACACACTATTTGAAAAGAAGAATCAATTTGGATGATACTACATTGGAAGGTAATTGGGCACTAATGTGTAGAGCTCCTCGGTCTGATAGAATTAATGAAACAGTTAGGAACTTAGTTACATCATTTTGGACTGATCATACTCATCCTTCACCAATTACAAGAGATGTTATCAAGAAGAGGACTAGGCCTAAGGAATATTTCCAGTACACAAAACATTGGTTGGACACCACACATCATGAATTGTATCTCTCATTTTGTAACTCAAATCCTAACATTAAGATTGGACAAACAATGTTTGAAAGATTAAAGCCATTTTTTGTAAAGATAAATAAATCTTTTGAAACTTTTTGTTGTTGATATCACATTGAATTTGATCTCTACTACCAAGGGTTTAGAAAGATGATAGAAGAAAGTGGTGGTTCTCAAAATGATTTTCCTAAATGTCCAAGTCAATTCATAACATCAATCTTATGTAACAAATCAATTGATCATGAAATACCTGAAATAGATTGCATAAGAGGAACTTGTCAAACATGTGGGGATTTGGCTAAATTTCCTTTAAGACTTAAAGATACTAACATGGCGAGGATGATAAAATGCAAGAGATACAAGTACATAAAGTTTGAAACAAAAGTCGGGAAAGAATCAACAAGGTTGGAATATGTAGAAGACAAGATACCTGTTGCAACATTTATGGAGAATTTTCATAAATTGATTCAACCATACATACGACATGTTTTTTTTGCTAAATCATAGATAGAACAATTCCAAATAAAAAAAGAATATTTTCTAGTTGGAACGATTTTATCGGTTGTTGATTTTGCAGAGAACTACTCCTTTGTATCTCAAAAACAACTTCAAGCAAAATACTACTATACAAAGCAAGTGACTATCATGGTACATGTGTCTTATTGACATGGACAATTAGATTTGGATGGTTTTGAAAGTACATATGAAGCACGAGTCATAAAGAAAGAATATCACTTTTACATTAGTGATGATAAAGAGCATGACATACATTTTGTCGAGCATTTCTTTAAGACATTTTTTGGATATTTGGAAAACAAAGGCATCAAAATTGAAAAGCATTTTGTTTGGTCAGATGGATGTGCAACACAATTTAAATCAGCAAGGCCATTTTATGCACTATGTAGATATCATCAATACCAAAAGAAACCACATATTTGGAGTTTCTTTGAGAGTGGACATGGAAAGGGAAAGCATGATGGTACAGGAGCTTGTATCAAACGTGCTTTAAGAAAGTATCAACTGGACTATCAGGGATATCGTATAAATAATGCTCATGATGTAGTTGAGTGGTGTAAGATGCATTTTATGGTGCCAAATCGTGATAACACATCATCATGATCAGATCAAGTCATACCCTTCAGAGTATTCTGGGAGATAATAGGTACTAATTTTAAATTTATTGATCATTGTTTGAGAACTAACATATATATATGTCTTTAATTTTTACATGTGACCTCTCTATTGTTTAGGTGTTGACAGAAGATCAATCCATGGATGCAAGGGAGTAGACAAAACAAGATCCCTACATTTAGTTATGAGTACGGATAGTAATGTGTGGTCATTGTACACTAGAGATTATTCATGCTTTTGTTATGACTACATTTTTAAAAATTATGACGAATGTATCAACCAAAAATGTGGATATGTTAGTGAATGGAATTTGGTTCCACTAGATGTTACAAACACAAATGACATTCAGGATGAAAGCTTTGATGACAGTCCATTGATTTCTACAGATTATGACCATATTTTAGGTTTGATCAAAATTGGTACATGTGTGTTTAGGTACATGTTTTTAAAAAGGACTCATAAGTTCTCAATTCATTTAAATAAAGTTTGTTTAATTTATATTTACAAGTTCCTAAAATTAAAAGTTCACTTTAAATGTAGGACATATTTTTGCAGTAGTAGCAGAGCCTGGAAATGTGGAAGGTGTTAGTTACTATTTATTACGTTGTTGTAAGGAGAGGTTGAAGCTAACACAGAGTGAAACAAGTGATGGAATTATGTTTCCCATAGGTTCTAGTACTATATTTAAGTTTTTTTATATGGTTAGTATTTATCACATCTATATATTTAAAATTGAGGAACACATTGTGCAGGTTCAGTTGTCATGCAAGGAGCATATTTGAAGCAAACCAAAATACTTAAACAAGGGATTCATTTTATTGATTATCAACCTAACAATAAGGTTTATTAGTATAGTCATCTTGTAATTACCACCATCCTATCTCTTGTTCCTATGACGGGATGTGGCATTCATAAGTGGAGACTTGATACTGACGACCATGAGAGAATATTAAATGTTATTCGAGAGAGAGATGAACCACTTGATGTGGACTAAATCACGGATGAAATATTATTTGAACTAAATTTTTCACGGGCCAGACCAGAGGTTTTCTTAGCTCCATTCTTTCCTACTGGTGCCCATAGTGAATGGAGCTTGAATTAAATTAAAAATTAAGAATATATAGAGCTCAAATTTATGTCTTATAAGTGGATATCTTATAATTATCTACCTGAATATGAAGTACTCTAAAGTTTTGGAATATGAATGTGTGTATGTATTGAATTTGCATGTGTTATATTAGGACGTGCATGTTTTTGTATGCAAATTAGATGTTTAACAACTAGAAATGATAAATTAACTATTAAAGCCAATGAATCTATCTAATGCAAACACAATGAAGAATGCAAAGTAACTATGAAATGATGAAACTAATTTAATTACCTTCACCTACCATGCAGCTTGTCTCCATTGTCCTCCTAGCTTTGATTTCTTGAAGATGTTGAGCTCTTAGATTTCCAAAATGAAGCCTTCTCCCAAGATGCTACCAAAGTGTGAAGATTGAATGAAATTGAGTGCACAATAGCTTATGCAAACTAATGGATGAAATGCAAATGAAATGGTGATTGCTATGGAATGCTTGATTGCTTGAATGCTTGGATGCTTGGATGCTTGTTATCAAAAATATCCATTAGCTCTCAAATGGGAAATGAGGCTCCTTTTATAGAGTTTTGGAGGATCTAGGCCTAGGTGGCACAATCCTATGGTTGAGAATGAAAGGTGGAAGATCCTAGGGCTAGGATTGACTTGGTTGAAGGAGTTGAGAGAAAGGGGGATGTAGTTGGAATGTGAGAGGAAGAATAGGGATGATGTTCCTCTCACATTGACATGGAGGAGAAGAAGGTGGAAGGGAAAGACACATGTCAAGTGTCTCACAAAGACCAAAGAGAGAACGGGGGAGAGACATTTTCCTCATGAGGACTCTTTGTACAAGTGTCCCATGAGTCACCTTTGACCCTTAGAGGTGGCTTGAGAAGCCCCTTAGGAGTAGGGAATGTCTCTTGACTTGGTTGTTGAGAGGACATGTGGTCATGAGACCAGGTCCTATGAGGCCACATAGCCCTTAACAATAGGACATGTGTGGGTGAGGATAAATATGAATAAATAATTAATAATAATTATTTATTTTAGCCAAGGTGATGTGTCAGGTGACTAGGTGGATGAAGTGAATTAGAAGACTTAGTCATATTTAGGTGATTGTGTATTTAATTAAATCACTTTAATAGACTATTTAGAAGACTTAGGATATAGAATTAGACTATAGTGAATTTATTAAATAAATTGAATAATTTATTTAATAAATAGAGGAATAATTATTAATTAAATAATAATTATTTAATTAATTTATCAAGTCAATAGTAATTAAATAATAAATATTTAATTAATGAATGAAGCCATTTTTAGGTGTATACATTTTGCCCCTCTTTGAAATAATGTGTATCACATTGTTTCAAAGAAAATTTCAATCATTTTTGCCCCTACCCCAGACAATGTCTCAGACGACCTATGCGTGCCCCCTCAAGAGATTGATTGACAAAAAAAGATTATTTGAATGTTTATTGGATTTTTATTTTATATATTTTATATTTTTTGTTTTGTAATTTTGTGTTGTTGTGCAATCAATCTCACGAAAGAATGGTAGAAAAGATGGAGTAAAGCGGGGTGGAATGGAAGAAAAATGGCAGAAAGGGTCCACACACCAAGCATATAGGGTCCACAGGCTATAAATAGGGCTTAGGGGTCCACAATAGGCTCATTGTGCACACTTGTCATTGGGAGATCAGAGCGTGAGAGAGAGAAGAGTAGAGCCACCATGATGTCGTTTCCCTTGTCAGATCACCGCTTCGAGAGAGTCAGATGCTTCCAGTGACCACCCAATTTGGGTGAACTAGTAGGTGAATCAATCCTGTTGTGTGATTTTATGATTTGATGCATGTTAGATTAGATTTGTAGCATGTTTAGGGTAGATGAAATGGTAGATTAGATTAGAAAATTTTTAGTTTTCTAGGCAGAGTATGAATGTGTAGTTTCGGTGCACCAATGTGCAGAAACTTTTGACGTTTGCGTAGAAATTTTAAGTTTCTGCGCATTCGTTAGTAATAGTTGCGCATTCATACTATAGAAATGTAAGTGTTGTGCAAATATGCAATAAAAGCACACATATGTTAAAACCTGCGCATTCGTTATGAATTATTGCGCAAATATCCAACAAAACTACGCAAATGTACAAAGCTGCATAAATGTTAAATAATGTTGCGCATACATGATAAAATGTTGCGCATCTATTTTAGGTGGTAGAATGTGGTTAAAATAGATAGTCAAATATGTCAAACTTGATGTCGATAAGCCGATTGGATCTGTCAGCATTTGATTTTGATCGATTTGATCAAGATAGGCAACATTGTAGCATGTTCGCTAGTTAACCAGTCTTGAACATAGATAATTGATAGAATCATCTATTGAAACACGTGATAAGAACATGTTTATATTTGATATGATAGGATAGATAGATTGATAGATCAATTTATCGAAATCTGATAGGTTGATTGTTTGTTGACTTGAATAGGAGGATATCACAGATAGTCTGATGTCACGGGAGAGATACCCTATGACTCAGAATCTGAGACCAGTGTTGTTGGAGATAGATAGACTGTTGATTAGAGCATCTGGATTATATTATGTGATTTACACACCTGAGATTCAGGTGAATCTGAGTATGATGAAAGCATTAGTAGAGTGATGGCACTTAGAGACGAGTACCTTCCATCTTCCAATAGGGGAGATGACAATTACATTAGAGGATGTATATCGCATCCTTCATCTTCCCATCACAAGCGAGCTAGTATAGTATGATCGACACGACAGAGTTACGAAATGAAAAGCCATCTTCTGTGATGATGATATAGAGGATGGAGAGATCAGCTGGGAGGATATGGTTGACTTGTATGATCCATTACCAATAGTGCTAGCAGAAGCCATTGGGGGATTTGTATGCCTTGATTGTAGATCACATGGATTTGCAGTTGGATGGGGCCGCACATTACAGTGGATGATGGAGGGGACCCGATATGCTTGGGGGTGTGTTTTTTAGCACATCTTTATCATGACATGCATCAGGTGGTGTACCATAGGGGTGCATCATTATCAGTAGGTGTGACACTGCTCCATGTTTGGGCATGGGAGCATATTGTAGTTACTCGACCAGTGGCTATCAGATTTTAGGGTGTAGGGTAGCCCTATATTCATTTATACTCCTTAGTTTTGTCTCAGGCAAAACTGGGCCATTTAGAGTTTTGGCAGTATACTTTTGACACACTAGACACAGTGACATGGAGACCCTACCTAGGGTGTGAGCCATGGGATGATGAGTGGTAGCTTGGTTTTTGTTTTGATTCATAGTGGTTGATAGGACAGACACCATTTATCATTGAGTGCCAGTTGGTTAGTTAGGTCCTACGATAGTTTGGTAGGATACAGGGCATGCTGTAGGGTTTGATAGAGCATGCTCACATGCATTAGGAGAGATGAGATTGGGGGCCCATGGCATCATTCGATGTTTCTCGATGGGAATTTTTGGATGCCCCATTTCAGGCATGGTTGATGAGACCGATGATGGTAGACCCAGGGATGACTGCTGAGTTGGAGTAGTTTTTGAGGGATTTTCTGATTCCACGGATTATAGATCCAGCAGCGAGGCCTCCAGAGAGAGATCTGGTAGAGAGATGATAGGGGAGACTCCGAGGGAGAGATAGACATGGACAAGGGAGATGAGCTGGCGATGATGGTGGAGGAGATGGAGGAGGAGATGATGGTGGAGATGGAGGGAGAGGGGATAGAGTAGGACCTCAGATGAGAGGAGGTGGTGTGAGGCTGAGAGGACTGATGCCACCTCCAGCTAGATAGGGATGGAGATAGCCTCCAGCACAGCTAGCTGTAGGAGTGTGACTACAGGTACCAGTCCCTCTGGCACAGATTCTAGTTGCCCCAGTATAGAGACCAGCTGCACAGGTATAGGTGCCATAGGTACAGAGGTAGGGACAGGATGAGGTAGATGTTTTATTGGCCCAGGGTGGTGGGGTATAGGGTGGTTAGGTCTAGGATGATATACAAGATGAGGCTGATGCTAAGATGCTGGATGTATAAGCACAGGATGAGCAGGTAGACATGGACATCGGGGGACAGGATCCCTATTTATAGAGAGACGCGGTGGAGGAGGAGCCAGATATTGATGCACTGCTAGTCAAACTAGCAGTTACATAGGTATAGGCAGAGTGGGTGCCAGGTCTAGAGAGATAGATTGAGAGGCTAGAGTGTCAGATGGATGTCCTGAGACATGAGCGAGATGCAGCGATTGAGAGACTCGAGGAGTCTGAGATGCTACTAGATGAGTTACAGAGGACAGAGGACCTAGGTCCCCATGGAGATATCATGAGAGCCATGATACATGTTGGGAAGGAGATATCCTACTGGTGAGAGGCATACAAATAGGCAGTCCCGAGGGATCAGTGGATCAGGAGTTATAGGGAGAGCTCAGTGGTGATTAGGACTATAGTGCATGACAGAGGAGCACCAACTAGTGGAGAGGGTGTGTCATCACACCCTCCGAGAGCACCAACTAGTTCAAGAGGTCAAGGTGGATCCTCAGCATCAAGGAGTTCAGCAGCAGAGGGCCACATTGCATCCCATAGACAGTGGTAAACAGAGTCTGGAGGCAATGGTTCATAGATTTTGAGAGAGCATTGTATACACTATTGTACCAGTATGATTCATTGTATCATTATATTTTGACTTGATGGACACTTACTATGGACACATTGTTATTGATTTATATCATTGGACATTCAGATAGTTTTGTTTTTTTATGGACTTTATATGATGGATGCTATATGATTGAATCTATATATACAGTGATGCAGTTCTATCATGATTTTCTTTGATGATTTATATACATGTGCGTACTAACATATGCAGGATGTGATGATTTACTTTAATATGCATAGAATGTATGTCTTAGAATGCAAAATGATTTATATCTAATTTGATATTTTTGATGCTTAATGGTTAATAATCATATGATGGTGATATAAATGCATGTCTTAAATGAGTTGACTAATGCTATGTGATTATCGATGCAATGTTGTGATAAAATGCATATAATAAATGATAGTGTAATGCAAATGATATCTAATGTAATAAATGATAATGTACCTAAGATGATTGAATGTAATAACTGATAACATGATAAAAGAAAATGAGATGAAATGATAGCTATAATAAGTGATCAAATTATATATAAATGAACACTCCTAATGAAGATAACATATGTCTCTAAATGATTAAGTGCAAAATGTTAAATGCAAAAATTCATAATATGTTTAGTTGTCCAAATGTCCTCAACTTAAATAACAATGTATCTGACATAAGAAGAATAGACTAAGAGAACAAATAACCTAATAAGAAAGGTAACCTATAAATCTCTATAAAAGGAGCACTGATATGTAAGTCATGAACTATTTTAATGAAATGCAATATGAAATGAATGTATCTCCACAACTTTAGGTAACATCTTAGAACTTCATAATAACTAGAACTTGAGTTTCATCATTGAGCTCATTATGTTGCAAGAAAATGCAAGCATCATGGTATAATTAAACCAGGATGACCTGAGCACTTTTTGCATGGAGTTTAATACTACAAACTTGACAAGCATCTAGGTATAATTGAACTGAGATGACCTAAGTTTCATTTGCATAACAAACAAGGAATATTCCCCCCCTCCATCGGGGAACAAATATTTGGAGTCAAGGTATGCGATGGCGTATCATCCATAAATAGCATTTGTTAGAACAACATGATTTGTATGTTGTCCATACTATGAAATGGATGAAGGCACTTATACATAGACACCCCAATTACTTGTTCCTTTGATTTCATCAAAAAATACCCCACAAAAAACAATCAAATAAAATATCATGCCCCATCTCAGCTATTCTAATCAATGACATATGAGAGTTTCAAACTCATGTCAAAGATATCCCGGAATAGCATAGGAAACATGATAACAATGAAATCTAGATATGAATGCATAAGTTATAACAAATCATTCTAACATGCCTGCCATGAATATAAATTTCTTTTGCCAAAAATATTGATTTAGGATATGTTGATCAATTCAAGTGATGATGTATAGTCAAGATGTATAGATAAGCAGTCACAATTTGAAAGATAGATCATAGATTCTGATTCAGCATGAAGATACCATTGTGAAAGAACATTTGATTGCATTTGCCTTGCCTAGTGAAAAAAACTCCATTAGGTCCTCTAAGAGTCATGACTATCATAGATCCACTTCCCAAACTAGGTCGAGGACATGCCCCCAGCGAGGTGATGGACTAACTTATTATGGGTGAAGAAAGATGCAACAAGACTAGGATGAAGACCATGACAAAAGATCAAGCTATGATGGGATTTTATTACGGATAGATACAATGGATGGTGTACAAACTAGCCATTTTATTATCATATATACATGGTGGGGACAAGGATTGAGTAACTATTTTATTGTGGATATGTACAATGAATGGACACACTAAAAGAATCCTAATAGATAAAGGAGCTAACTTGTCACACATAGCGCCTATTTCCAGGTTTTCACCATATGCTTTTATTGTAGTTTTTCTTTTGATTTTGTGATTTTTTTGTATTTTTGATTATTTTTTATTTACAGAATATATATGCAGACTATATACATGCCCCTTACATTGAGATTTTAGGGATAAAACTTCTTGAGATGGATGCTGTTAAGAGGTTCATCCAAAGGATCCCCTTCAGGTGTAGATAACTGATAAGCTCCAAAACCATACACTACTATAATCACAAAAGGTCCTAACCAATTAGGTTTGAACTTGCCCTTCTTTTCACGGTGTTGTTGATTCTTTGGATTTTCTCGAAGGACTAAGTCACCCAATTGAAAATCTCTGATCCTTACCTTGTTGTTGTACTGACAAGACAGACGTTGCTGATAAACTTTCAAATGATCATAGGCTCGTTGATGACGTTCATCTAGGAGTTCCAATTCAGTCAGGCGTGCAACTCTATACTCTTCATTAGGAATTAAATCTTTAAGAGTAACATGAAGTGAAGGCAACTTGACCTCGAGGGGTAGGACTACTTCAGATCCATAGACAAGGGAGTATGGAGTGGCTCCAGTAGGAGTATGAATGGAAGTACAGTAAGCCCATAAGGCTGGATTAAGTTGGAGATGCCAGTCACGGCCAGCGTCATTGACAATCTTTTGTAGGATTTTAACAATTGTTTTGTTTGACGCCTCAGCTTGGCCATTTCCTTGAGGATAGTAGATTGTGGAATAGTTGTGGGTGATGTGGAATTTGGTGCACAAGTCATCCATGTCTTGGTTTTGAAACTATTTCCCATGATCAGTGATAAGATACATAGGTATACCATATTTGCAAATGATATAGTTTAAGATAAACATGGAGATTTGTTTCTCTATGGTGGTAATTAATGGAACGGCCTCAATCCATTTAGTGAAGTATTCTATGGTCATGAGAATCCATTTGTGGCCATTAGAAGATGGAGGATTGATAGCGCCCATGAGGTCAAGTCCCCACTGACTAAATGGAAAAGTAGTTGTAAAAGGATGTAACTCTTGAGCTGGAGCATGGATAAGGTTTCCATGTATCTGACATTTCTTGCATGCCCTAGCAAAATGAAAGGAGTTTTCTTCCATGGTAGGCCAATAATAACCCATACACATGAGTTTCTTAGCCAAAGAGGGACCACTCGAATGTGTCCCACAAATACCTTCATGTACATCATGTAAGGAAATTTGAGCTTCATCATGTTTGAGACATCGCAGGAGAGTACCGTTAAAACCTTGCCGATAAAGGGTGTCGGATATTAAGATATAGTGGGAGGTTTGGCAGAGAAAAGTTCATTTTTGATTGCAGGATAGGTCGGGAGGTAGAGTGTTATCTTTGAGGTAAGAATAGATCTTTCCATAGGTTGGGGAGTTATGTCCAATTAGATGACATATAATACTCGTATCAGGGTCATCATATGCAGGACAAGTCAGGGATTCCACCAAGAACTCAAAATGGGCCTTGGTATCTTCTATATCAAATAAAGAAGAAATCATTGCCATGGCATCGATAGCCTTGTTTTCATGCCGAGAAATCTTCTCAAAAGTGATGACAGAGAAATACTTTTTAAAGTCATCAACCATACGTTTATATGGCAATAACTTATCATCTTTGGTCTGATAATCATCATTAACCTGGTTAACAATTAGCTGAGAATCTTTGTAGACATTTATTTCAGATATGTTCCATTGTAAAGCCATTTTTAACCCAATTAGCAAAGCCTCATATTCTACTACATTATTGGTGCAAGGAAATAACAACTTGAAAGATTTCAAAATAGTGTATCCTTGTGGCGTGATAAAAAGAATACCAGCTCCCAAACCCTGTTGAGTGTATGAGCCATCAAAGTATAATTTCCATGTTTGTGTAGACAAAGCTAAGATATGAGCATCAGGAAACTCTATGTGTATAGGGTGGTCATCCATTAATGGAGCATCAAGCTAGCTGATCTGGGATCACTTGACCTTTGATAGCCTTTCTATCTACATATTCAATATCAAACTCACTAAGTAGCATGACCCACTTAGCCAACCTGCCTGTCAATGCAGTCATGCTTAACAAATACTTTAAAGGATCAATCTTTCCAATAAGCTGAGTAGAATGTGACAACATGTAATGTCTCCACTTCTATGAAGCAAAGACAACAGCCAGACATGCTCTTTCAATAGGGGAATAGTTTAACTCATATCCCACTAGAGTGCAACTGATGTAGTAGATGGATTTTTCTTTTCCTTCATGATCATGCTAAGCGAGAACAACACCTAGTGAGGCTATCATCGCTGAAATGTAGAGCAAGAGTAGCTTGCCCAAAATTGGTGACATCAGAGTTGGAGGATTTGCTAGATACTGCTTGATTTTGTTAAAAGCTTCCTCACACTTATCATCCCATTGGAATAAGATATTTTTATGTAGCAAATGTTGAAAGGGATGACTGCAATCTGCTAGTTAAGAAACAAATCTTCGAATGGATTGTAGATACCCCTGTAAAGATCTTAGCTGATTGATGTTAGTGGGGGAAGCCATCTCCAATATTGCTTTAACCTTTTCTGGATCTACTTCGATTCCTTTAGCTGAGACAATGTACCCTAATAGTTTGCCAGATGTGACACCGAATGCACATTTCTTAGGATTGAGTCGAATCTGATATTTTTCCATCTGGGTGAATATTCTATCCAACACTCTCAAATGACCAGCTTTGTCTTTGGATTTTGCTAAAATTTCATCAATATAATCTTCCATGATGGTATGCATCATGTCATGAAAGATCATGGTCATGGCTCTTTGGTAAGTTGCTCTAGCATTTTTGAGGCCAAATGGCATCACATTCCAGTAGTATGTACCCCATGGACAAGTAAAAGCAGTTTTTTCTTGGTCTTCTAGCACAATCTTGATTTGGTTATAGCTAGAAAATCCATCCATTAATGATAACATCTCATGCCTAGCTGTTAGGTCAACAATCATATCAATATTTGGCAAAGGGAAGTCATCTTTCAGACAAGCTTTATTAAGATCTCAAAAATCAATACACATCTTGATAGACTTGTCTGGTTTTGAAACTGGAACAATATTTGAAATCCACTCAGCATAATCAATAGCTTGAATGAATCCAACATCTAGGAGCTTCTTCAATTCTTCTTTCACCATTAGAGCAATGTGAGGATGCATTTTGCGGAGCTTCTGCTTAACTAGTTTTACACCTGGTTTGATAGATAAATGATGCATAGTGAGATTGGGGTCCAAACCAGGCATATCAGCATAGGACCAAGCAAAGTTGATTTGTCTTTTTCTAAAGAATTTTGCAAAAGCTTCTTTCTCTAATTCTGTCAAGGATGCTGCTACTTTGAGGATGCGTGGAGACTCCTTTGTTCCAATGTTAAGTGGTACTATTGGTTCTATAAGAATGGTAGATTGCTCTTGATCTAGATAGTTGGGAAGAGTGTCAATCCTTCCATCATTAGGTGCCTCAAAGAGGTTTTCACCATCAGATGCATCTTTTCTTTTTACTATTTTTGGATCTAATACTGCCACTGAGTGGTTTTCACCATTAGATCTGCTGATTACTTTTATATTTTTATGATTGAAAGGATTGGCACTCTCTCTAAAATAGGCCATGTCATTGAGTTCTATCGGAAATCCTGACTTGTGATCCCCTGGTGGTAAATGATCCCTGATGCCAAGATAGTCAATGATTGCGTCGTCATTATGGAAGACATCAAGTTCTAGGTGATTGAGAGAATCCCAATCAATAAGGTCAGGATGGACAAGGGGCATTGGATCATTTGGGTCAGTGTCAAAAGTAGAGATGGTATTGATGGAAAAGTTGTCAAGGTTTATGATAGTATCAGCAAGGTCTATTTCCATACTCTCATCTAAAATGTCTGTCACAAGATAATGCTCACTTCGCTCACAATCAACATGAGTAGTATTACATGGGACCAATCCTAGTGAGTCACTCGTTGAACTCTCACTCTCATGGTAATCGTTACTATATTGATGGACAACATCGACTCCTATTTCTTTAGTATAATTAGATAAGGAATCCCATTCATAATCATTAGAATCAGAATCATCATTATCTTCAAGTCTATCAATGATTCTTTGAGCTATCCTTTGTTTCTCTGGATCTACATACATACCATGCTTTCTGAATTGTAAGGTAGGAGCTTTAGATGTCTCATGAAAATGTGGGATTTTTTCTTTTCCTTTTGGTTCTTGTGGTCCTTCACCTTTATATCCTAATCCAGTAGTGTCTCTTTGATAATTGGGATTTTGCAAAATTGGTTTTATAACACCTTCTCTTTGTAACCCTAGAGGTCTAGCACCTTGATATCCCATCTTTTGTAGCAAAGTATACCCTTTTCCATAGACATCAGGTGATATAAATTCATGTTTAAGATCCTCTTCAATCTTCTATGTCTTAAGCCAATAATTTTCATTATGCTCAGCTGCCTCTTTGGATATTGTGCCTCCACTTATAAATGTGTTATAAACAAGTGTGGAAGGGGGTTTTGATTGTTGTTTAGTGATCAAAGATCTACCATATGATTTGGGAGATAAAGGTAACTCAATGATACAAAGAGCTTGACCTAAAGTATATTCTCCCATACTTCTTTCTTTGATGTCTATCTTGATCCCATTTGATTTAGAAGTTGATGCTATATTACTAGGGTCACTGGGTGTAGTTGCAAAAGATCCAGTATGATTATAGGGAACCAAAGAATCAAAAATCTTCACATTGCTACAATATTGAAAAGGATTAGAATCTCCTTTGGTAGTGATCTCCTGACCATTGTGAGGGAATTTTATACATTGGTGATAAGTTGATGGCACAGCTTGCATGGAATGAATCCATGGTCTTCCCAAAAGAATATTATAAGCAAGATCCATGTCCAGAACTTGACAAGATACATCTTTGACAATAGGACCAATTCTAATTGGAAGAACAATAGACCCCTTGGATGATCTCTCTTCCTCATGATAGGCTTTTATTGTGATTTTATTTTTTGGATGAATGACATTCTTAGAAAATCCCAATGCAAGGACTAACTTTAACATGTAGATATTCAAGCCAGCTCCCCCATCTATTAATACTCTTTTAATCTTGTGATTCTGAACAAGGACTTCGATATGTAAGGGAGCATTATGAGGTTGGGTGATGGCTAAATCATCATTTTCAGTAAAGGACAAATAGTGTGGGGTTGTTAAATGGCCCACCATAGCTTGAAATTGATCAGGATCTAGAGTTGTTGGAACCTGGGTCTCTAAGAGAGCTTTTTCAAGGATATCTTTGTGAGATGGGGAAAGATGCAAAAGCTCTAAGATGGATATCTGGGCAGGTGTTTTCTTGAGTTGTTCCAAAAGATTGTACTAGTTGGAAGTATTTGGGATAGACTTTGGGACATAAACGGACTTATTTTGTGTAGTACTTGGTTTAGACTGGACTCCTTGAAGAGTAACTTTGGCTTGAGCACAAGTAGTTGCTTGGACTGGTTGACTCTCAGATTTTTCTTTGATGGTAATAACATTAGCATAATACATAGAAGGATGACATTCAGAAATGTTAACAACATATTGATAGGGAGTGGAATTATAATTAGCTTGATTGTCACCCTTATTGTTGGAAGAACCCCCTTTTTCATGCTCAGGAAGTGGATCTTTGAAGGCTGTATGTGATTCATTCGAGACATGTCCGTCAACACCAATTTCACCACTTTTGATTAAATCTTGGATTACATTTTTGAGTCTTTTGCAATCATTTGTTTTATGTCCTCTGCCTCTATGAAATTTGCAATAATCATTCTCATTCCACCAAGAAGACTTTACTCTAGGTTCAAAATCTTTCATTTCAGGAAGTGTAATGATTTTCTTTGTGATTAACTTCTATAATGCTGATTAGAGAGATTCCCCCAAAGGAGTAAAGTTTCTTCGAGGTGACATAAATGACAATCTTGGTTTTGATGAATCCTTGTTGGTATTTTGATTTGATAATTGATTGTTGTAAGTTCCTTGAGTAGCATTGGCCTGACTAGTGAGATTAAGAAGGGGTTGCATTGGTTTGACATTACGATTATCAATAATCCCATCATTGATAATGTTTTTGTTTTTATTCTAGAATTTTGATTTGTCATTGTTATAGTTGTTGGAATTGGAATTTGAAGATCCAGCATTGTCTTTAGAATAAAGTTTGATCTCACCTTTTCGGACCATGGCTTCCTCAATCTTGATACCATTTTTTATGAGCTTATTGAAATTTGGTGGACATTGCAATTGCAACCTATAACTCATTTCTGGTGTAAGGTTATGCACAAAGATATCCATCTTTTCTTGTTCAAGAATTGTTCATGGATATTTAGAAAACAATTGACACCATCTTTGCAAAAAAGTAAGGAAAGGTTCTCCATTCTTTTGATGTGCATTGCAAAGATCAAGCATAGTGACCTCATGTTTGATGTTATATGAATAATGAGTCACAAATTTGTCAAGAAGCTCATTGAAAGATTTGATGCTGGGGGGAAGTTTAGAGAACCATTCCATGGCTTGTCCTCCTAAACTTCATGGAAATAGTCACATAAGATAAGTGTCATTATGAGTGACTTCAATACAAGCAGCACAAAACTCATGAATGTGGTCTTGTGGATCCGAATTCCCTTTGTATTTGTCAAATTTTGGTACCTCAAAATGAGGAGGGAATGGAATCATTGCTAAATTCTTATCAAAAGGATAAGGACATATATCATCCAAGGAATACTTCTTTGTTGATGATCCAGTTTGGATGTCATGGATTTTTTGTTGAAGCATTTGGATTTGTTGTAGGATGGGATCCAAAGATGGTGTGTTTCCTTGAGAATTTTGGGAAACATTGTTGTGAGAAGCATTGTTTTGTGAAGCGTGATTTGGCTGATCATTTTGAGAAATAGTGTGTTGTTCATGAATATGAGAAGCATTGGATTGCTAATTGGTTTCCTTTCCTCCATGAGTATCTTGAGAACCTTTAGGAATTTGTTGATTATTTGTGTGAGCTGGTTCTCTAAGATAAGAAACATCAAAATCACTCGGTAACTTAGCTCCTTGTTGAGCAAGCATGAGAAAATACATCTCTTTATCCAAGCCTAAGAGTCTTTCCATGACATGATAAAATTGAGGATCTTGTGAAGCTTCCCTAAGTTCTTCATCGGTGGGTTCATCAGTGGATGTAAAAAGTGAAGGTTTCTTAGGAGCTTCGGGCCAAGGATTTGCCTCATTGCTGGTATTGCCTTCCATCTTGTCTAGGGATTCTAGATTGGTGGCTTGTTTAAATTTTTAAGATCGAGTTTGAACCATAAAATTGAAAGAATTGATTGTGGGATGAAATATTTTTGATGAGAAGATATGGAAAGTGATTGATAGGAAAGATATTGAAATGTTTTGACAAGTGATAAGACAACTTGATAAACTCTAAGTCAATAGGAGGGATAGATCTCACTATGATATGACAAAGAGAAATCAAGAGATAATAACCTAAGCAAGTTTGATGATTAAGGATGATATATCCTGATATCGTAAACTCACAAAGATCAAAATCTAATGGATAAGATAATGTTTCAACACAAAATCAAGAATTGGAAAGTTTTGGAAGAAAAATGATTTGATGAATCTTGATGAAGGAATGATGAAAAGTGATGAATGTTCAAACTAAAGATCAAAGGTCTATGTAACTTGACTGTTTCTCTAGAATCTTACTAAGGACAAAAATGGGTATCTGAAAAAGTGATTTTGAAAATTGCAAAGTTTGTGGAAATGCTCACTGTTGTAAATGCGTAACAACAAATGCGCAGGACAGATTGATCAATGCGCAACAAAATGAAACAGATGTGACTGGTAATAATCAAAAGCGTAGACAATCTAAACATATGCGCAACAAATTTTGATAAATGCACAGCAAACTTGATCAAATGCGCAGAAAGATGTGATATATGCGCAGGTGTTGAAATTTTGATCTGAATTGAAATGTTTTGGATTTTCTTGGTGTTGGCTGGTTTTTTTTTTTTTTTTTTTGCAAAGTGAAAAATGCATAAACACATGCACATAAGATAGAAATGATGTTAATCTAACTATGCTAATATGAATGCACAAACACGCTTACAATCCTATGGTTGGCAAGGACAATATCTGCTGAATCCCCACTAGGATAATAAAATCCAACCACGCAAATCCACAGTAGACAGCCTAGGAACTTGGAGGCATGGGCTCCTCCTTACAGTGCACTCACTTCTCAGGCACACCAAGTTTTGAATTCAATGGGTCATTACTTCCCAAAGAACTGCTATCTCTACTATGAACTGTGAGTAATGGGGGGTGTCTTCACGAGCTTGGGTGACTCCTTGAGCCAATAGATAGAAGGTTTTTGGCCACTAAAAAATTTTTTTTAGTAAGGACATCCGTTCAGGTGGTTGTGATCAAGTTATTTTCCCAATTAAGGGGGCTCTCCCAATCCTTTCAAAGCAAGGCTTTCACCTCTACTAAGTAGGACTTTAATGCACCACTAGGGTACTAGAGGAGATTTTGGTTGCCATAATAAATTCACACCTATCTAATGTGAGACTAATCACATTAGCATTTTTTGTATACCAGTTTGGAAGGGCTTGGCTTTAGCCTATTACCGGTTGGGTCATTCCTTGGGGTGAGTACCTCTTTTCCCACCAAAGACAACCCTCTAAAAATTATAATAGTTTCTCTTACACCCAAGGTCCACGAATGGTGAGGGGAGATGATACATTGTTATAATTTTGGGATTACAGATATGCTATTAAGAAAAACACAATAGACACTTGAATCTATGCTAAGGAAGACACACAAAGCAAAAACATGTCGTATTTTAAGCCCAAACGAGATTATAGTTTATTTTGCAAACCCCTTGCCAATCTGCAATCAAACTATTAGGAAATTTTTTTTTTAGCAATGGGGTCTTCAAAATTATGTTTGCAAAATAGCTTAAAAATACTACCAGAATGAATAGACACTTGTCAAAGGTTAGCTATAATCAAAATAAATCAAAAATTTTAATCTAAATACTGTCAATAACAAATGCGCAACAATAGTGAATCAATGTGCAAAATTATTAAATAGATGCGCAGAACAGAATAATTAATGCACAACAAAATGTAATGTAAGCGCAGGAAATGGAATGTATGTGCAGAAAAGTGGAACAAATGCACAGCAAAATGGAACAAATGCGCAGATTTTATCAAAATGAGAATGGAAGAGACAGAAAATGACTGATGTCATCGAAAGTGAATGCCCAGCATAGATGAATGAATGTGCAGTAATTGTGAATGAATGCGCAGAAACAACTTAGAAATGTTTGCACATGGAAAACTAAAAAAATAAAATGTTAAAAATGGAGGCTGGCCCTCCTTCTAGCGCCAAAAATGTATGCAAATTAGATGTCTAACAACTAGAAATGATAAATTAACTATTAAAGCCAATGAATCTATCTAATGCAAACACAATGAAGAATTCAAAATAACTATGAAATGATGAAACTAATTTAATTACCTTCACCTACCATGTAGCTTGTCTCCATTGTCCTCCTAGCTTTGATTTCTTGAAGATGTTGAGCTCTCAGATTTCCAAAATGAAGCCTTCTCCCAAGATGCTACCAAAATGTGGAGATTGAATGAAATTGAGTGCACAATAGCTTATGCAAACTAATGGATGAAATGCAAATGAAATGGTGATTGCTATGGAATGCTTGATTGCTTGAATGCTTGGATGCTTGGATGCTTGGATGCTTGTTATCAAAAATACCCATTAGCTCTCAAATGGGAAATGAGGCTCCTTTTATAGAGTTTTGGAGGATCTAGGCCTAGGTGGCACAATCCTATGGTTGAGAATGAAAGATGGAAGATCCTAGGGCTAGGATTGACTTGGTTTAAGGAGTTGAGAGAAAGGCGAATGCAGTTGGAATGTGAGAGGAAGAATAGGGATGATGTTCCTCTCACATTGACATGGAGGAAGGAGGTGGAAGGGAAAGACACATGTCAAGTGTCTCACAAAGACCAAAGAGAGAAAGGGGGAGAGACATTTTCCTCATGAGGACTCTTTGTACAAGTGTCCCATGAGTCACCTTTGACCCTTAGAGGTGGCTTGAGAAGCCCCTTAGGAATAGGGAATGTCTCTTGACTTGGTTGTTGAGAGGACATGTGGTCATGAGACCAAGTCCTATGAGGCCACATAGCCCTTAAGAATAGGACATGTGTGGGTGAGGATAAATATGAATAAATAATTAATAATAATTATTTATTTTAGCCAAGGTGATGTGTCAGGTGACTAGGTGGATGAAGTGAATTAGAAGACTTAGTCATATTTAGGTGATTGTGTATTTAATTAAATCACTTTAATAGACTATTTAGAAGACTTAGGATATAGAATTAGACTATAGTGAATTTATTAAATAAATTGAATAATTTATTTAATAAATAGAAGAATAATTATTAATTAAATAATAAATATTTAATTAATTTATCAAGTCAATAGTAATTAAATAATAAATATTTAATTAATTAATGAAGCCATTTTTAGGTGTATACAGTTTTAAATATAAAATCTACTTGAAATACAACAATATTAAATTAAAGTACGTGCACACAACTATTATCGAATGTACATTTAAATCAAACATGTGTACAATCAAACATCATTCATGTATGTAATTTATATTGAATTCAAACATGATTCATTTATGTTTAATCTATTGAAATCAAGTTCATCAAATTTAAATTAAACATGTTACATGTGTATGTAATCTATAATTGAAAGTATTGAAAATTTACAAGTTCATCACACACATGCACATGTATCTAGAGTGAAAGTATATATATATATATAATGTACATGCATGAAACATCAATCATGTGTGTAGATCAAGTACTGTAAATATGAAACACATGAATCAATCATGCACGTCAAACATTCTATCAAAAGCTCGTCTAGAAATGAAATATAACATCAAACATGAACATATATATATATATATATATATATATATATATATATATAATATATATATATACACACACACTATGAAATATGTCTCTGATCAAATATGAAAGTGCCTAGGACTCATCATGTCAACTCCTCACAAAGCGGTCACACCCAGAGTGACTGTCATGTTGTGAAGGATGTGCAGATCCCTATAAAGAAAGAGATATATAAATTAAAACATATAAACATTGTACAAAGATCTCTTAATTTTGATTTAAAATATTGCACAAGAAAACATGTTATAAAGTGTGTACACATAGATAATAAATTAAAAACTCACCTATCCACTACTGATGTCATCATCGAGTGAGTCTCAACGATGTACACGATCAATTCCCAAAGGAGTAACAAGAGGCATAACCTGGTAGACAAAAAAATAAATCAATTGATTGAAATTTTGAAAATAAATTTAAGTTTAAAATTGTAACATTAAATACAAGTATATATATAATCTGATTTATACCTGTGTAGGTGGTGGAAACTGATAGTACTTGGATTCACTAGCCTCAATCCTATCAACCAAGGTATCAAGAATTTTTCTATGCCTGGTCCAAGCTCAAATCTACATTTGCAACATGAGTATACTACACACGCCTCTCTAATGATGAATGCAATGGAATAACCAGATGAGATGGCATGGAAGTCATATCATCATGTGTCAACAAATCTAGATAAATTGTAGTGGTCATGCTAAACTCAACATCATCAAGACCAACATCAGAGAACTGATGGCCTGCAACTGACTGAAGGGTTTGTATGGTGTGCCTCTCCCTGTGCAGCAATAGAGTGGTCAGTAGGTGGATCCTCATGAGCACTACCACTATGGCCACAGTTTAGGTGAGAAGGATGTGACTGAGCATATTTGACAGTACCCACACAAGATCTAACCTCTGATATGGGGATATCATGCTCTGCTGCTATAAATGCATATGCATCTAATAGATCCTCAACCAAGCTAGTCAGTGTCACCCATTACATCTCCCCTATAAGTCTCTCTAGGCTAGAAAGTGAAGGGATGCTTCCTGTAGTGTACATGTTACCTGTGGTCCTGCTAGTGAATGCTCCACCTGACGATCTAGAGTGTCGTTGAGACATCAGGTACTAACCAACCTGATCACTAGATATGGATGTGGCAGCTACTGCAATGTCCCCCTTACTATCAATTGCAACTTGAAGCTGGTGCTATGAATAACATCATCTGCAATAAGGTCCAATGAAGGAGCTATAGCAGGTTCCCTTTGACCAACAATGGCCCTATGTACTAGTCTTTGTCGATCATCTTGACGATAAGCATCTCTATCGGCAAGCCTACCACGCCCCTATCCTAGATGTGCTAGAAAATTAGTGTAATTAATAGCATCACCTAAATGAACCTCAAAAAAAAATATGTTGTGCAAAGTACAGTGGAATCTGGTCGTTATTCTAATAACGACCATGGGCAGCTAAAAATCTAGGGTATATCAATGCTGATATAATAGGATCCGCACACCTGGTAACCCGATATCCCTTCACATAATTTTTATCTGCATAAGAGGGGAAAAATTCCCCCTTTCAGGGTCGCTTTAGGCACTAAAGCCTATACCTCCTTAAGAGAAAGACTAGAGCCAACCTCTTGTCTCTTCTTCTCAAGGATGGACTCTATAATATCTGGGGCATATGGACTGGTACCATGAATGTCATCCCTAATGCTAATCAAGCTATTAACGATGGACTAACATGTGGTCTTATAGACAGTAGAGCTAGATGGATTATTTATAGATTCTTGCAACTATTGAATCTCTCTATTAGTGTGTGTGAAAATAGTTCTACAAGGGGAATCGGTGCATCTACCATGTGTGATGTGTAATAATGTCTGATAGAGAGAGAATATGTATGTACTTGAAAGATTTTATTTACTATCAAATAAATTCTACATATACATACATACATTTTCCTAATTTAAATAAAAATAAAATTAAATACTATGCATGCATTTCACTACATTATTTGAAAGTAAAATCAATTACATAAATTACATGTTTAAATGTAAATTACATTTTAATACCTGTCTAATGGAGTCTTAAAGGGTCATATAACCTATCATAGGTCCTAATAGGTCCAATTACCTGTATGTAATAGGTTAAATTAGGTATAATTAGGTCTAATTGGGGTGTGATTAGGTCCCAATTGATCTAATTGGGTCTAATTAGGTGAAGCACTAATAAGTCTTAAGGGGGACATAACACTCATAGTGGGTCTAATTCAGTATTAAAGGGGTCATATAACAGGTATTATAGGTCCTAATAGGTCTAATTAGGTCATAACAACTAATTGGGTCTAATTAGGTACTAATAGGTCTAATTAGGTGTTGTAATATAGGTCTTAAGGGGTCATGTTACTCATAGTGGGTCTAATGGGGTCATATAACTTGTCATAGGTCCTAATAGGTTTAATTAGGACATAATTGGTTTAATTGGGTATTAAATTAGGTCCTAATAGGTCTAATTTGGTCAAATCAGGTCCTAATAGGTCTAATTAGGTCTATTTAGGTGCTAATTAGGTCTAGAATTCCATTGTAATAGGTCTTATCTAGGTCTAATTAGGTTGTAATACATCTAATTGGGTCTAATTAGGTGAACTAATAGGTCTACTTTGGTCTTAAGAGCTCATATTAAGCATGGATTAAGTCTAATTAGGTCTTAAAGGGTCATGTAGTACTCAAGTATATTAAGTGTTAATTAGTCTTTAAATTCAATCTAATTACAAGGTTAGAACGGGTCCTATTACTCATATTGTACATAGATAATTAAGGCAAGCTTTTATGACTAATTTGGTCTAAGGGGTCCTATTAAGTTCATAAATATGTCCCTAAGTAGGAATTATTACTATTCAATAGTAGTTCCTATTACTTATATTAGGTATGTATTACTCACATGTATTTAAAGGTAAATTAAATAGTATAAAATTAGGTATAATTTAAAGGTCTTGCTCTGGTTTAATTAGTCTAATTATGCCTAACGGATCATATCGCTCATATTAGGTGTACTAGTAGGTCCTATTACTCATGATATTAGGTGTTAATTAGTCTTAATTAAAGGTCTAATTAGGTCTTAAGGGGTCTTCAAACTCATATTAGGTATACTTGTGACTAGTTACATGTCTTATTAGGTGTTAATTGGTCAAGTATTAGGTTTAATTAAGTCTTTAAAGCCCATCTTATTAATGATATTAGGTCCTAATTTGGGTCTTATTACTCATATAGGTTAGGTAATAGGTTAAAAATTAGGTCTTAATGGGTCACAATTTACAAGGGGTCTAATTTTAAGTATATTTAATTATGTCTTCTTAGTCAAGTATTAGGTCTAATTAGTCTTAATTAGTCTTATCT